>CM065801.1:65033504-65494214 GCA_033398695.1 Orobanche coerulescens
TTTTTATTATTTATTCCATAATTACAAGTACAATGCCCCTACTCTCTCATCCCCTGAGTGGCATTCGAGGGCATATTCCTAACAGTTCTTGGAGTGACAGTGATAATATTGGTAATATTATCTTTATGGGATGAATTATTTGATATTGTTCTTGATAATCCTTGATGAATTGTTTTCACAAGTGTTAGGAACATTATGATCATGTTAATTGATCATTGAGGTGATTGGAGGATGTTAGAATTCATAGTTGAGGACTATGATATTCGTTTGTGTGGTTTGTTCGATTCGTGATAGAATCGGGTTATCTATTGTGTTGTTTTCAGTTGATATTGTGTTATTGAATGAAATGTATTTCATTTAACGAGGGCTTGTGATCGTAGGAGGATGCCGTTCGTCGTTCGTTGGAGGATTTCATCGCCTTCGGTTTGAGGCAAGTTTTATACTTGTACTGGTCAATGAGATAAATGTTATCATATATGTGTAAGAATGTGTTGTATCATTTCGAGACGTAGTCTCTTCATGATTTGTTGATATCAGGGAATTGTTCGATATAATACCCTTCGGCAATTATGCCAAATTTTGTTGTTGTTCGTTAATGGCCGGTTTAAGGCATTGAGACTCTTGTTGTCATTGTTGTTGTCGATAGCCGGTTCGCGGTATTGATCTATCGATTTTTATTGTTGATATTGATGTTCGATTAAGACATCGATAGGAATGTTGCTATTGATATTGGTGTTTTGCCGTTGATGTTGTATAGGCCGATTGAAGACCTTGACATATTCGATTATCATCTTCATTGTCGGTAACCGATTAAAGTTGCCGAGACATCCGTTGTGTCATTATTATCGATTGGACATTCTAAGGAAATCGAGGTATTGAATTGGGATTGTCGAGGACGCTTCCCATCTGTGGTATTGTTGTTATCGATTAGTTGTTCTAAGGCAATCGAGGTATTGAATTGGGACTGTCGAGGATAGTTCCCATTCGATGTGTCATTGTTATCGATTGGCCATTCCAAGGTAATCGAAGTATTTGAATTGGGATCGCCGAGGACGGTGCCCATCCGTGAGTTATTATAGTTATGTTGTCCATCTCAAGGCAACATACCATCATCCTTGTGAATTCGGTAATTTTGTGGTCGTTGCGTTTGTGAATAATTGTGTTTTGGAGGCTAGTCTCGGCTAGTGCTCGATGGGTAAGTTTGGGGCTTGAACCATCGTGGTTGGTTTCCCAACACCTATAGTTCAGTAGGTCACGGTCACTGGGTGATCTCATCATGGATAAGACTGGGGCTTGAACCTTCGCTGTTGGTGTAATATCCGCATTTTCTACTTTTGTAATTTTTAATTTCGGTGTATTTTCGTTTCGGACGACTCGCTTGGCACTGTTTTAGAATTCCGAATCTATTTTGTTCTTTGGGTTTCTCCGTTTGGACGAGTCTCGATAATGTTTTTTTACGTAATCCCATCTTGAGTTATATTGTATCGCATGTGTATTCGATTCTCGTTAAACTCGTTCGATTTCCTCATTTTTCTATTTCCATAAGTTCGTATGGTTGGGCTGAGCATGTTGTGAGTTTCGGACTGTCAATCCGACGTCGTATCGTGAATTCCGGATGTTTGGGGTCATTTTTATAAATTCTGATTTATATTGGGCATTGTGGTTGTTATTCGTGTATCCTGACCTCCGGACAGTCGGAGCCACGTGTCGATTATGGTAATCATCCCATCAGTAGGATATCTTCGTATACTCGTTAAGTATCTATTCTATCCGGTTGTCGTTGAGCTTTATTTTCTCGCAACTGCTGTCTGTAGCAGGTTACCGCCGTAAGCCCTCTTGTTACGGCCGTAATGTTCGAGAGATACGGCCGTAAGTCATTCACCGTACGGCCGTAAGCCAGCTTCGTTTTTCTTCCTGCATGAGACTCCAGTAGCAACTTACGGGCGTATAATGTACCAATTACGGCCGTAAGAAATGTTACGGCCGTATCTCTTAGATCATACGGCCGTAAGTGAGCTTCGTCGGTTTTGCCCAGACCTACCCATAGAACTTGTTACGGCCGTAAATGCATGTAATTACGGCCGTAATATCCACAAGTTACGGCCGTATGGATGAGGTGTTACGGCCAGAATAAATCGCTTTATAAACCGTCAGAGTCATTTTTTTCGCGCTTTCTAATTCCTCTTCTCTTCTTCACGTCGGGGCGACTTCCAAGGCAAGGGTTCGTCAGATTCTCATCCAAACACCGATTGGAAAGTATAACTTAGCATCATATCATCACCACAACACCAAATCATCTATTGTTCGGCTTCGAATCAAGGTAAATTCTCCTGGAACCCTAGTATGAATTTGGGGAGGGTTTAGTGGTGATCTTGTCTTTTAATCCGATTTAACCGATGTTGTTGTTAGATTTCGATAGTATACTCGTGATTCTTAGTTCCCTTGTTATTGGATGGGATGAAATTTCGTTATTACACCGTTGACCGATTTCAATTCCCTATGCCCTCTTGATGTTCGATGAATTGTCCCAACGGGTAGAACTAGGATGAATTTCTTCGTATTCGTATTGTTGAGATTTGTTGTATATCATGATTGTGTTAGGGACGAGTTTGGGAAGATTGTTCGGACCGAAACCTTTCCTTTCGCCGTTTTCTTCGCGTCGTGTCATCCAAGGCAAGTACATGTATTACATTCCGTTATGTGCGTATGATTTTGATGCGAATGATGTAAATCGAGTTGTTGAATGATTGTGATGGTCACTCTTCCACCTGGGGATGGCATGGGGTCTCTGGGGCCCGATACTAATGGGTACGGCCACGGAAGTGGACTTGGGTGCGTGCGTTGATGTTCTTCCACCTGGGGACGGTTCGACGGGACCTCTGGGGGCCGATACTAATGGGTACGGCCGCGGAAGTGGTTTCTCACCTGGGGACGGTCCGACGGGACCTCTGGGGGCCGATACTAATGGGTACGGTCGCGAGATACCAAGTGTGGATAATTGTGATGTGGAAAACTTGTTGATATACTGTTTTGGTGTAAATGTGATATTCCGGAATATTGATTTTCAAAATGATTTTTCTAACGATTTGTTTGCGTTGAATCGTGTATGTATATAATGTTGTGTAATGGTGTACTTGCACTAGCTATTCGAATGCTAACCCCTTAAATGGGGGAAATGCGTCTTATGCATTTCAGGTACCGGGAGAGCTGAGGAGCAGGCACGGGACATGCACGTAAAGGATGGGCTGGCATGATGATGTGGCTCGAGTCTGTGTTTTTTATGTTTTGATATTGCATTTGTCGGGTATTGGAATTAGATTGTTTACTTCTAAATTTGGTTTAAGTCCCCTGCGTGGGCAGTGAATTGATATTTACTTTATGTTTCACGTACTCCGTTGAAATGTTTTGGCCGAGGCCACGGCCCTATTTACTTTTGAGTGCATCTTTTGGGTTATCATTGTGGTTTACGTGACTTGAGTTAGCCTGGTAGACTTCATGGGGGTTCTACGGCGTGTAATGTCCCATTTGTGAATTGGGGTGTTACATTTATGGTATCAGAGCCCTAGGTTTTGAATGCCTAGGCCGTCGGTTAATTTTGGGTCTGTCAGTTGTGTCGTTAGAGTCAGTCGTTGAGCCTAATATCATCGTGCTACCGTCTTTTCATGCGACCCGTGGCTGTAAGTCTCCTCGAACTCTTATATTTCTGTATTCGTTTTCTTGCGTTGTTCGGAATTGAGGATTATGATACCAACCTTGTAGATTGTGAATCTTTCTGATCTTATTCCTTTCTTATTTTTTTCTTCAGTATGTTGAGAGGTCGTGGTAGACCAGTTAGGGGACGCGGCCGAGGCCGTGGTCGGGGTGCTGATAATGAAGAGGGCTCACTTTCCCAGTCCTCTGCAGACTCAGTCTCTCACTCAGTGCCGTCGGGTAATAATGCCGACGCCGGGGCTACTGCCGTACTTCAGCAGTTAGTAGCCCAGCTTGCTCAGATAGCTCAGGGCGGACGCCAGAATCCGCCCCCGACACCTGAAGAGGAAGCTAGTAACTGGCTTCAGACGGTGACTAAGATGCACCCTCCTCGTTTCTCCGGATCTTCTGACTCCCTCGGTTGGGAGAATTGGCTCTTTCAGTTGTCCAGGACCTTCGATGCCGTAGCTTGTCCTGAAGACAGGAGGGTACATATTGCCCAGTACCTCCTGGATAAGGAAGCTGCGGAATGGTGGGAGGCCGTTGCGTCCAGAGACCGTCGGGCCACTTGGGAGGAGTTCAGGGCTGCTATGGAAGCAGAATATTGTCCGCCGCCAGTCAAAGAACGCAGAATTGTGGAGTTCTTCACTGCCACACCCCAGGATGTGCCGATTTCTCAGGCCATTATTTCTTACAATCAGCAGTTGGGTTTTGTGAAAGATCAGGTGAGGACGGAGGCTGATAAAATCCGTTACTTCAATATGCGCATGAAGCCGCATATCAGGCAGAGTATGGAACCACTCATGTGTGCCACTTTGAAGGAATACCAGGATCGCGCTCTGGCGATCGAGATGGCTGTCCCGGAATCAGAGTCGGTTTCGGAAGCTAAGAAGCAGAAGACTACTGGCGGGTTCTCGGCCGGTAAAAGTGGTCAGTTTTCGAGGTCTCGTTCTGCTCCTACGCCTGGGAGGAAGCTGTTTCATCAGGCCGGTGGATCTCAGGGTAACCGTTCGGTCCAGTCTGTGACACCTGGCGGGAGAGTTTGTTTTAATTGCAGTCAGCCCGAGCACGTTATGAAGGATTGCCCATTTCCGTTAGTTACTTGCTTTACTTGTGGACAGACCGGGCATCGGGCAGCTCTTTGTGAGAGGGCCACCAGGGCCGCTAGAGTTCCGACCACCACCGCCGATCAGAGGGATCACATCACTCCAGCTACTCATGTTCCGCAGAGTTCGGGCCGTGGTAGGGGCCTGGTCACCGGATCGCCGTCTGGCCGAGTTCGGGTTGATTCACCCCGATCAGACGATGAGGCGTACAGAGGAGACAGACGTTCCAGTGGCGTCAGGTACCACTCAGATCCTTACTCATCCAGTTTCAGTGCTTTTTGATTCGGGTGCTACCCATTCCTTTATTGCTTCGGATTGTGTGAGTCGTATTGGTTTTGACTGCTTGTCTGAGTGTGAGCCGTTTGTAGTGGGTACACCCAGCGGGGATCGTATGGTTGGGGACCGGGAAGTTAGGGATTGCCCAGTGAGAATCGGGAGCCGGGATTGGCCCTCGAATCTCATTGTTATAGACCTTAAGGGTGAGGATTTGATCCTCGGGGACGATTGGTTGGATCGTCACGGTGCTATCATGAACTATCGGACTCGTACCATCTCGATAGTTGCCGAGGACGGCACCGAGCAAACTCTCTTCGGCTGTAAGCCGGGTAGATCGGGGAGTGTGATTAGCGCCTTGAAGGCGATGAAACTTCGAACCGTGGTTGTGCCATCGTGTTTCGCTCTGCAGGCGGAAGATGGTGGGGTTGACATATCTTCGATTCCAGTTGTTAGCGAGTATCCCGATGTATTTCCGGATGACTTGCTGGGATTACCACCACATCGAGAGGTGGAGTTTCCTATTGATCTTGAGCCGAATGCGGCCCCTATTTCTCGAGCACCGTACCGTATGGCACCATCGGAGATGCTAGAATTGAAGAATCAGTTGGGAGAGTTGTTAGATAAAGGGTATATTCGACCGAGCGCATCGCCTTGGGGTGCGCCTGTACTTTTTGTTAAGAAGAAGGATGGATCGCTTCGTTTATGCATCGATTATTGAGAATTAAACAAGTTGACCATCAAAAATAAATACCCTTTGCCCCGAATTGACGACTTGTTTGATCAGCTTCAGGGGGCGACAGTCTTTTCGAAGATTGACTTGCGATCGGGCTACTACCAGTTGAGGATTCGGGACAGCGATATACCGAAAGCTGCCTTTCGGACGAGATATGGCCATTACGAGTTTGTGGTTATGCCTTTCGGGCTGACCAATGCCCCAGCAGTGTTCATGCAGTTGATGAACAAAGTTTTTATTGAGTATCTGGACAAATTCGTAGTCGTCTTTATCGATGACATTCTTATCTATTCACGGAGTCGGGAGGAGCACGCCTTACATCTCCGGATTGTATTAGACATTTTGAGAGCTGAGCAGTTGTATGCGAAGTTCTCTAAGTGCGAGTTTTGGCTTGAGGAAGTGATGTTCCTCGGGCATGTGATTTCAGCAGAGGGAGTTCGGGTAGATCCACAGAAGATAGAGGCGGTGATGGCTTGGGAGCCGCCTAAGAATGTGAAGGAGGCGAGGAGTTTTCTGGGTCTCGCCGGTTATTACCGTAGATTTGTTGAGGGGTTTTCTAAGATCGCTAGACCACTCACTCAGTTGCTCCAGAAGACTCAGAAATTCGAGTGGACCGAGGCCAAGCGAGTAGTTTTGACGAGTTGAAGAGGCGACTAACTACCGCACCCGTGTTAGCGTTGCCTCAGGGGAATGAAGATTTCGTGGTATATAGTGATGCTTCGGGCCTCGGGCTCGGATGTGTTTTGATGAAGAGAGATAGGGTCATTGCTTATGCGTCCCGCCAGTTGAAACCTTATGAAGTGAATTACCCCACGCACGATTTGGAGTTAGCTGCGGTCGTTTTCGCCTTAAAGATCTGGAGGCATTATCTCTATGGGTCGTCGTGTAAGATTTTTATAGATCATAAGAGTTTGAAGTACATCTTCAGTCAGAAAGAGTTGAATATGAGACAGCGTAGGTGGTTGGAGCTAATTAAAGATTACGACCTCGAGATACTTTACCATCCGGGTAAGGCTAACGTAGTGGCTGATGCGTTGAGCCGGAAGCCGATGGCGTTACAGATGTTGGAGGTACTTACACCACAGAGCAGGATCCAGCGAGATTTTATCTGTCAGAATATCGAGGTTTGGGTTCAGAGAGTTCAGGGACAGTTATGTGCGTTAGAGATCACTTCGTCCTTGACTGATGATATCAAGGCGAAGCAGTATGATGATCCGTTTTTGGTCCAGTTGAGGGAGGATGTGAGGAAGGGGAAAGCCCCTGGATTTGTGGTTCACGATGATGGAGTTTTGAGATTTCGCGGCAGACTATGTGTACCGAGTGTTGTTGAACTGAGACAGAAGATCTTGAGTGAAGCTCATACCACACCTTACTCCATACATCCTGGTACGAGTAAAATGTACAAGGATGTGAGGAGCAACTACTGGTGGAGTAATTTGAAGGCAGACGTTAGCGAGTTTGTGTTGAGGTGTTTAACCTGTCAGCAGGTTAAGATCGAGCATCAGCGACCCGAGGGTCTTTTATGACCACTTCCTATCCCAGAGTGGAAATGGGAGGATATTTCTATGGATTTCATTACCGGTATGCCTAAGACTCGGACTGGAATGAACATGATTTGGGTCGTTGTCGATCGACTAACCAAATCAGCTCATTTTCTGAGTATTAAGGACACTTGGGGGCCAGAGAGACTTGCACGAGTGTTTATTGCGGAGATCGTGAGGTTACATGGGACCCCTAAGAGTATTGTTTCGGATCGTGGTGGCCGATTCATATCACATTTTTGGCAGGCCGTTCATAGAGCGTTGGGAACCGAGCTGAGACTTAGTACATCCTACCACCCTCAGATAGACGGACAGTCTGAGCGGACGATACAGACGCTAGAGGATATGTTGCGAGCCTGTGCTTTAGATTGGAAGGATGATTGGGAGTCACACTTGCCATTGATCGAGTTCACGTACAACAATAGTTGGCACTCCTCGATCAAAATGGCACCATTCGAAGCATTGTATGGGAGGAGGTGCAGATCGCCGCTGTGTTGGGATGATGCGTCCGAGCTGATTGGTACCGAGCCTGATATGGTAGTTGAGACGAGAGAGAAGATTGCTCTGATTCGCGATAGGTTGGTGATGGCCCAGAGCCGACAGAAGTCTTATGCCGATACACGTCGCCGGCCGTTGGAGTTTGAGGTAGGAGACCATGTGTTGCTTAAGGTGTCGCCGACACGGGGAGTTTACCGCTTCGGTCGGAAGGGTAAACTTAGTCCGAGATTTATTGGACCGTTCGAGATTCTAGAGAGAGTTGGAGAGCTTGCTTATCGGTTAGGTTTGCCGCCGTCCCTGAGCCACGTGCATAACGTATTTCATGTTTCCCAGCTTAGGAAGTACGTACCGGACCCTAGCCATATTATTGATTTTGGAGAGATCGAGTTATGGCCCGACATTACCTTCGAGGAGAGGCCGATTCAGATCTTAGAGCGTCGGGTGAAGCAACTCAGGCATAAAACCATTCCTTTGGTTAAAGTGCAGTGGTCGAGGCATGGATCCGAGGAAGCCACGTGGGAAACGGAGGAGAGTATGAGTTCGAGATACCCTGAGTTATTCTTGTTGTAAGTTTCGGGACGAAACTTATTTTTAGGGGGAGATAATGTAATATCCGCATTTTCTACTTTTGTAATTTTTAATTTCGGTGTATTTTCGTTTCGGACGACTCGCTTGGCACTGTTTTAGAATTCCGAATCTATTTTGTTCTTAGGGTTTCTCCATTTGGACGAGTCTCGATAATGTTTTTTTACGTAATCCCATCTTGAGTTATATTGTATCGCATGTGTATTCGATTCTCGTTAAGCTCGTTCGATTTCGTCATTTTTCCATTTCCATAAGTTCGTATGGTTGGGCTGAGCATGTTGTGAGTTTCGGACTGTCAATCCGACGTCGTATCGTGAATTCCGGATGTTTGGGGTCATTTTTATAAATTCTGATTTATATTGGGCATTGTGGTTGTTATTCGTGTATCCTGACCTCCGGACAGTCGGAGCCACGTGTCGATTATGGTAATCATCCCATCAGTAGGATATCTTCGTATACTCGTTAAGTATCTATTCTATCCGGTTGTCGTTGAGCTTTATTTTCTCACAACTGCTGTCTGTAGCAGGTTACGGCCGTAAGCCCTCTTGTTACGGCCGTAATGTTCGAGAGATACGGCCGTAAGTCATTCACCGTACGGCCGTAAGCCAGCTTCGTTTTTCTTCCAGCATGAGACTCCAGTAGCAACTTACGGGCGTATAATGTACCAATTACGGCCGTAAGAAATGTTACGGCCGTATCTCTTAGATCATACGGCCGTAAGTGAGCTTCGGTTTGCCTGCACCTACCCATAGAACTTGTTACGGCCATAAATGCATGTAATTACGGCCGTAATATCCACAAGTTACGGCCGTATGGATGAGGTGTTACGGCCGTAACACCAGTCAGTTTATAAACTGGCACGAGTCATTTTTTTTCGTCAGTTTCTCATTCCTCTTCTCTTCTTCACGTCGGGGCGACTTCCAAGGCAAGGGTTCGTCATATTCTCATCCAAACACCGATTGGAAAGTATAACTTAGCATCATATCATCACCACAACACCAAATCATCTATTGTTCGGCTTCGAATCAAGGTAAATTCTCCTGGAACCCTAGTATGAATTTGGGGAGGGTTTGGTGGTGATCTTGTCTTTTAATCCGATTTAACCGATGTTGTTGTTAGATTTCGATAGTATACTCGTGATTCTTAGTTCCCTTGTTATTGGATGGGATGAAATTCCATTATTACACCGTTGACCGATTTCAATTCCCTATGCCCTCTTGATGTTCGATGAATTGTCCCAACGGGTAGAACTAGGATGAATTTCTTCGTATTCGTATTGTTGAGATTGGTTGTATATCATGATTGTGTTAGGGACGAGTTTGGGAAGATTGTTTGGACCGAAACCTTTCCTTTCACCGTTTTCTTCGCGTCGTGTCATCCAAGGCAAGTACATGTATTACATTCCGTTATGTGCGTATGATTTTGATGCGAATGATGTAAATCGAGTTGTTGAATGATTGTGATGGTCACTCTTCCACCTGGGGATGGCATGGGGCCTCTGGGGGCCGATACTAATGGGTACGGCCACGGAAGTGGACTTGGGTGCGTGCGTTGATGTTCTTCCACCTGGGGACGGTTCGACGGGACCTCTGGGGGCCGATACTAATGGGTACGGCCGCGGAAGTGGTTTCTCACCTGGGGACGGTCCGACGGGACCTCTGGGGGCCGATACTAATGGGTACGGTCGCGAGATACCAAGTGTGGATAATTGTGATGTGGAAAACTTGTTGATATACTGTTTTGGTGTAAATGTGATATTCCGGAATATTGATTTTCAAAATGATTTTTCTAACGATTTGTTTGCGTTGAATCGTGTATGTATATAATGTTGTGTAATGGTGTACTTGCACTAGCTATTCGAATGCTAACCCCTTAAATGGGGGAAATGCATCTTATGCATTTCAGGTACCGGGAGAGCTGAGGAGCAGACACAGGACATGCACGTAAAGGATGGGCTGGCATGATGATGTGGCTCGAGTCTGTGTTTTTTATGTTTTGATATTGCATTTGTCGGGTATTGGAATTAGATTGTTTACTTCTAAATTTGGTTTAAGTCCCCTGCGTGGGCAGTGAATTGATATTTACTTTATGTTTCACGTACTCCGTTGAAATGTTTTGGCCGAGGCCACGGCCCTATTTACTTTTGAGTGCATCTTTTGGGTTATCATTGTGGTTTACGTGACTTGAGTTAGCCTGGTAGACCTCATGGGGGTTCTACGGCGTGTAATGTCCCATTTGTGAATTGGGGTGTTACAGTTGGTTTCCCAGCACCTGCAATTCAGCAGGTCACGGTCATTGAATGACCTCATTGTGATACAGCTTCGTGCTGTGGCTTCAGCCTTCATTGTGATACAGCTTCGTGCTGTGGATTCGGCCCTCATTGTGATACAGCTTCGGGCTGTTTGGCTATTAGGTCATTTTGATGATTTACAGCTTCGGGGTGTTTGGCTTTCAGGCCATTGTGATGATTTGCAGCTTCAGGCTGTTTTTCAGGCCATTGTGATGATTTGCAGTTTCGGCTGTGTAATATCCACAATTTTCGATTTCCGGTAATTTCTTTTTTTCAGTGGAAGTCCGTTTTGACGACTCGCTCATGACCGTTTCGTCATTCTGAGAATGATTAATTCTGCACTTTTTGTCATCCGAGTTCGTTTCGGTGTCGTTTTGTTGAGTTCCGTGCTTTTTAGCGACTTTTCCGCACTTGAGTTCGATTCTTGCGAATCTCGTTCGAAACTGCTGTTTCGAGTTTCCCGTAAGTCCGTTTAACTTTGTTATACGTGCTGTGAACTTTGGTTTGGTTATTCGATCAAGTATCGTGATTTCCGGGCGTTTTGGGCCATTTTGTAATTTCTTGAAAGTTACGGGTATCCGTATCTGTAATTGTTGTCTCGACCCGTTTCTTGGTCGCGTATGATTGAATATGGTATTATGTTTTCATTTCGGGTCATTGATGTCGTCCGCGAACTTTTCATCGTGTTCGTTTCGTGCGTTTTCGGTAATCGGGTCGTCGAGCCCTGGCGGTTGCAGGACTGGCCGGACGGTTGCGGGACTGGCCGGACGATTTGCGGGCACCGGCCGGACGGGTGCGGCAGGAACCGGCGTAGCACACGCTACGGCCAGAAGGCTGCGCGCGCTAACCGGCAGGTGTAGCGCACGCTACCGGATGGCCTAACGCACGCTAGCGGGTCCGGACAGTGGAGTCCTGGGGGTTCTGGAATAGGTCATGCTCGGCGGGTAGCGCACGCTACTGTCGGACGCTGCGTACGCCACGGCCGGCAGGTAGCGCACGCTACGGCCGGAAGGCTGCGCACGCTACCTGGCTGAGCAGTCTAGTCCAGAAGGCTACTGGGTCGCGGCCTGGGCCGATAGCGCACGCTAGCTCGGCAGCCTAGCGCGCGCTAGTCCGGCCCATTATAAATGTGGCTGAGGAGTCACATTTCATTTCGTTTTTCACTTCCTTCCTTCTCCGTCCGCGGATGGCGATTCATGGGTGATGAAGCCATGTTGTTTAACAACAAATCCATGAAGTCCTTGAGTTCATAACATCAATCAATCATCCGTTATCATCCTTTGATCCAGCGAATCAAGGTAATCTTCCTTAGAACCCTAATTCCGTGAATTTGGGGGTTTTTGCATTTTTGTCCGATTCGTTCCGTGTTGTTGATTAATTCATGATGGGTATGATTAATCTTGGTAGTATTCTCGTGTTTAACATCCTTTAATCCATTGTTCTTCGAATCAAGTATATTTCTTGATTTCCTTGAATTGACTTTTCGGGATTTGTCCCCGATCTCGTTTTTCATCCGTTTTCGATGGATCGATTATGGTTAAATGATGTTGTTAAACATATTCTATGGATTGTATATCCATATTTCAACTTGGGATTCCGTTTTCGGGTTTTGACGGGACGAATCGTGTTCTTGGCCGTTTTGGGGGAAATCCTTGAACCTTCGTCATTTGTTCTTTGAATTCAACGGCTTTAAGTCGTGTTAGGGAATTCATTTCATTGTTGTTATTGTCCTTCGTAGTTTATGAACGCGAGTTGGCGATCGGTGGAGTCGGCGGGTTCGTAGTCGGTTCGTGTCAACCTACTTCGGTCGGTTCTTCGCGTTGTTCTTATTCGAGGCAAGTACCTTGTCCATACATTTCTTATTTTGTGGATATGATGATTGGTGATCGTCTTGGTATGTGCGTGTGTTTGATTGAAACGGGTTTTTCAAAAGATTTGACTAGCCTCGTTAAAGGCTCACTTTCAAAACGCGTGTGTTTTGTAAATTGTGTGGGTTGTAAGTGACTATGTGAATCCTATGGATATGTTTGGTGTTGATGTTGCGCTTGATAACGCGTGTGTGCATATATTATCTCATTTTTGGTGCATTGTGATTTGACGATTATGTCGTGCTTTGTGTTTGTTGCCTTTGGTGGATTGTATGAATATCCTTGTTGTGACATGTTAATTGTGTGAATGTATTTCGCTCACCTAGGGAGGGTCCGACGGGATCACGGAGGGAATTCCAATGGTATAGCCCTGGATTCACGAGTGCGGTTGTTTGTTTTGTGAATGTATTTGCTCACCTCGGGAGGGTTCGACGGGGCCACGGAGGGAATTCCAATGGTATAGCCCTGGATTCACGAGTAAAACTTCACGAGTGCGTGTGTATGTTTGGTGAATGTATTTGCTCACCTCGGGAGGGTTCGACGGGGCCACGGAGGGAATTCCAATGGTATAGCCCTGGATTCACGAGTAAAACTTCACGAATTGGTGTATATGATTTCGAAAACGCATTCTACTCACCTTGGGAGGGTCCGACGGGGCCACGAAGGGAATCCAATGGTATAGCCCTGGATTCACGAGTTGATGTTGTATTTTTGGTGACCAAGGTTTACGTATCTTGGGCGATTGATGTTATGTCCGGCGAAGACACGTGACATGGGTTTTAACCTTGTGTATTGCTGTTGGTTTTCTAATTGCGAAAACAAAACCTTTGGGCTGTGACCCTGTTGATTTTGGAAAGATTAGGATTTGATAATCCTAAATTGTTTTCTATTAAAACTCTCGATGGCATTTTAAACTGTTTTACAAATTGTTCCCCTTAATTGTGGTCTTTCGGTTTCGGAATGTTTTACCCAAACTCTTGCCTCGGGAAGTACTTTTCATTACGTTTGGATCTTTGATGATTCATGGTTATTGTTATTCGTGGAATGTGAATTGTATGGCTCGTATTTTTGCACTTGTACTTGCACTAGCGAAACAGTGGAGTTTTCCTAACCCCCAAGTATTCGGGGGGTGGATGTCTATTTTTGCATTCAGGTTTTGGAGCATGGCACAGGGTCGGCACGAAGGATGATGAAAGATGAATGATACTAATCACACGAGGATCCGTTGATGTCGTATTGGTCTAGTTGCATTTTATTTCCCGCTGCAGTATCTTTTCCCCGTTGTACGGGAGTTTATTGTATTTTGACCCCTGCGTGGGTAAGTGTTTGAAATAGAGTTGTATGTTATTGTTGAAAGACCAACTCGGTCTACTGAGTCATTTTAGCCTTAAAGACGATGTTTAGATGTTTGATTTTAGTTATCAGCCTGGTAGATTCTCGAGGAGAGGGTCTACGGCGTGTAATATCCCTGAGTGGATTGGGGGTGTTACAGAATGGTATCGGAGCTTAGGTTGTGGAAACCTAGGCTGTCGGGTCAGTGGTGTCTATTTAGTTTTTGTCTCGTCGGATTTTATCTGACTGAGTCGTGTCGGGACGCGTCGTCTGAGTTTGTTGGTCGTGATTAGTATCGTGGGGCGATCATCATCTTCGTGCGACCTGTGGCTGCAAGTCTCCCTTCTTTATGTTGTGCCTCGTGTGACACGAGCTATTTGTTTGATTTTGTGTTAAGTGATGGAACCTTCATGTAGATTCTTGGTTTCGTGATGCGTTCGTGTGATTCTCTTATTTCATTTGTATGAGGAGTGTTGTCATTAATTATGTCTTTTTGACTGTGATAATTGACTGTTTGCCTTCCCGGTAAAAGACATGTATTGTCCTGACTTTGTGCGATTTGATGCATATATTATAATATGTTTAAACGAATATTGTTACATGATTATTTTTGGGCATTCTAGCCCATTGAATTATTTTTGAAAACCTTGAGTATCTTAGAAATAAATTTTGAGACGTACTTTTAAAATGAATCGTTTTCTCGTGGTACTTCCAAGGTGCCACAATATGTTTCCAAATTCTTACCAAAATATTTTGAGATATTTTCAATGTTTTAGAAACACTTATACTTAGACCCGAGGGTCGGATATTTCTGAAAGTTTTTACAAAAAGGAAAGTGTCCTCGTTTTATCAAACGCAAGATGGTTTTCAAAGTCTCGACAATGATTTTGTTCAACTTTTTGTAAAATGATACTCAAGATCAACTGGTGTTTCCAAACTGTTTTCATAAGGTGGTTTTCATTTTTAAAACCCATCATTTCTAACTTGTGGTCGGGGAAGGTGGGATGACGATCTTTAATGTTGTCATTTCGTGGGGGCTTGCGTGTTATCGCACCTGTGTGAGTTGTTAAAGCTTGAGTTTGTACGTTTGCGTACATGTGTGATTGTTTCATGATGGTTGTAATTATGTGCTGGTTATCGTTCAGGCCGTTGAGGTCGCCGAACGATACCATCGTTGTTGTAGTGTTTGTGTGTATTACTTTACGATGGTAATCATTGTGTATGATATATGTTATGATTCTTTGTTGCGCTGAGTTGGCATCTCCGGTTTGTTGTTTTGTGATGTTATGTTCCACTGTACCTGGCATTTGTATTTTCGGTATGACGAGCCGAGACATTTCAATCGTGATGTGTCGGGGGAATGTACGTGCATTTTGTCCTTCTCGTCAGTAACACATTTCTAGTGTGGACTCGAGGGACACCGAATTCAGATTTGCGAATTGGCTACCGAGACTTTCGGAGTTCGCGCTTCAGCACAACTATCAGAATCGTCTTTGAGAAGCCTTCGAAGGATGTTTCTGTCGGTTGCTTGTTGTGTCGTCACCTTGGTTTCATTGTTGTGAGTTTCGGGGACGACACTCCTTTTTGAAGAGGTCGAATATAATACCCGTATTATTTTTGGCTTCTGCATTCCCTGTTTCTCAGGTCTATCGACTCGCTCGTGTTCGTTGATACCTTCTGAACTTGTTCTGTATTTTAGTTTCATCGTTCGAATGAACTGTGATCTTGTTTTGGGTCGATCTGGTATCGCTGTAACTTTTCCGAGTTCGGTTCGATCCTTGTGAACCTTGTTCGGAAGTAGCATCTTTTGATTCTACTAATTCTTTTATTCGAAGTGGATCGGATTTGGAACTTCTGTATTTTCGAATCTGTCAACTCGTTTATGTTCATTGACATTTTCTGAGCTTGTCCTGCCCCGTGCTTTTGTTGATCGAACGAGGGTGGTATTATTTCGGAATTACTCGTTCGTCGTTGTGACTTTTCAATTGTTATTCCCTTTCCTGTGGATCTTATGCGAATGTGCATCTTGTTGTTTTCACCAGATCATGTTTTGTCTCGAGTCGAGATGTGAACCTCGGAGTTGTCGGTTGAACCTTATTGTTCTTCGTGATCCGAACATGATCGTTCGATTTTTGTTGTCTCGGTCGTTTGTTTGTTCGGTTTTGTCCTCGTTTCGTGATTGTTGAGCATTCAGGCTCCTTCCTAATTCCCTTAAGTTCGGGAAGTTAGTCTCGTTTTCAATCTTCCAACCCTTGGGCGGTGGAATTCCGTATTTGTTCAGCGGTTGGCTCGCGTTTTGATTGATGTACCGTTGGGTTGGTCAATCCTATTGATTTTCGTTCGTTGTGTTTTGTGATTGTTCGGATAATTGACTTGACTATATTATCCGTTTGATGACGCTTATCATCTGTTGGTTTTATTACATTTCTAACGGCGGCGTTGTGTTGGTCGCCGTGGAGCGTGTTTTCACGACGTATATTCCTTTGCGTTGTTTGTAACATTTCGCCGTTGGGCGTTAGTTACGCATTCTTGTGTGTCTCGTTAAGTTTTTCCTGGCGGAATATTTCTTCCCCCTACTTGTTTTATGTTTCGGGACGAAACTTCTTTTAAGGAGGGTAGAATGTAATATCCGCAATTTTCGATTTCTGGTAATTTCTTTTTTTTCAGTGGAAGTCCGTTTTGACGACTCGCTCATGACCGTTTCGTCATTCTGAGAATGATTAATTCTGCACTTTTTGTCATCCGAGTTCGTTTCGGTGTCGTTTTGTTGAGTTCCGTGCTTTTTAGCGACTTTTCCGCACTTGAGTTCGATTCTTGCGAATCTCGTTCGAAACTGCTGTTTCGAGTTTCCCGTAAGTCCGTTTAACTTTGTTAGACATGCTGTGAACTTCGGTTTGGTTATTCGATCAAGTATCGTGATTTCCGGGCGTTTTGGGCCATTTTGTAATTTCTTGAAAGTTACGGGTATCCGTATCTGTAATTGTTGTCTCGACCCGTTTCTTGGTCGCGTATGATTGAATATGGTATTATGTTTTCATTTCGGGTCGTTGATGTCGTCCGCGAACTTTTCGTCGTGTTCGTTCCGTGCGTTTTTGGTAATCGGGTCGTCGAGCCCTGGCGGTTGCAGGACTGGCCGGACGGTTGCGGGACTGGCCGGACGATTTGCGGGCACCGGCCGGATGGGTGTGGCAGGAACCGGCGTAGCGCACGCTACGGCCGGAAGGCTGCGCGCGCTAACCGGCATGTGTAGCGCACGCTACCGGATGGCCTAACGCACGCTAGCGGGTCCGGACAGTGGAGTCCTGGGGGTTCTGGAATCGGTCATGCTCGGCGGGTAGCGCACGCTACTGTCGGACGCTGCGTACGCCACGGCCGGCGAGTAAGCGCCTGCCTTCTGGCCGGAAAAGGCTGCGCCACGCTTCTGGCAGCGGCGATCTAGTCGAGAAGGCTCTTGGGTCGCGGCACAGGCGATAAGCGCCTTCTTCGCTGACTAGCGCGCTAGTCGACCCGATATAAATGTGGTGGCGATCACATTTCATTTCGTTTTTCACTTCCTTCCTTCTCCGTCCGCGAATGGCGATTCATGGGTGATGAAGCCATGTTGTTTAACAACAAATCCATTAAGTCCTTGAGTTCATAACATCAATCAATCATCCGTTATCATCCTTTGATCCAGCGAATCAAGGTAATCTTCCTTAGAACCCTAATTCCGTGAATTTGGGGGTTTTTGCATTTTTGTCCGATTCGTTCCGTGTTGTTGATTAATTCATGATGGGTATGATTAATCTTGGTAGTATTCTCGTGTTTAACATCCTTTAATCCATTGTTCTTCGTCGAATCGAAGTATATTTCTTGATTTCCTTCGAATTGACTTTTCGGGGGATTTGTCCCCGATCTCGTTTTTCATCCGTTTTCGATGGATCGATTATGGTTAAATGATGTTGTTAAACATATTCTATGGATTGTATATCCATATTTCAACTTGGGATTCCGTTTTCGGGTTTTGGCCAGGACGAATCGTGTTCTTGGCGTTTGGGAAATCCTTGAACCTTCGTCATTTGTTCTTTGAATTCAACGGCTTTAAGTCGTGTTAGGGAATTCATTTCATTGTTGTTATTGTCCTTCGTAGTTTATGAGCGAGTTGGCGATCGGTGGAGTCGGCGGGTTCGTAGTCGGTTCGTGTCAACCTACTTGGTCGGTTCTTCGCGTTGTTCTTATTCGAGGCAAGTACCTTGTCCATACATTTCTTATTTTGTGGATATGATGATTGGTGATCG
This sequence comes from Orobanche coerulescens, assembly GCA_033398695.1. Lineage (NCBI taxonomy): Eukaryota > Viridiplantae > Streptophyta > Magnoliopsida > Lamiales > Orobanchaceae > Orobanche > Orobanche coerulescens. The sequence goes on from CM065801.1 coordinate 65,051,701, forward strand.
TCTTGGTATGTGCGTGTGTTTGATTGAAACGGGTTTTTCAAAAGATTTGACTAGCCTCGTTAAAGGCTCACTTTCAAAACGCGTGTGTTTTGTAAATTGTGTGGGTTGTAAGTGACTATGTGAATCCATGGATATGTTTGGTGTTGATGTTGCGCTTGATAACGCGTGTGTGCATATATTATCTCATTTTTGGTGCATTGTGATTTGACGATTATGTCGTGCTTTGTGTTTGTTGCCTTTGGTGGATTGTATGAATATCCTTGTTGTGACATGTTAATTGTGTGAATGTATTTCGCTCACCTCGGGAGGTCCGACGGGATCACGGAGGAATTCCAATGGTATAGCCACATTCACGAGTGCGGTTGTTTGTTTTGTGAATGTATTTGCTCACCTCGGGAGGGTTCGGCGGGGCCACGGAGGAATTCCAATGGTATAGCCACGGATTCACGAGTAAAACTTCACGAGTGCGTGTGTATGTTTGGTGAATGTATTTGCTCACCTCGGGAGGGTTCGACGGGGCCACGGAGGGAATTCCAATGGTATAGCCACGGATTCACGAGTAAAACTTCACGAATTGGTGTATATGATTTCAAAACGCATTCTACTCACCTTGGGAGGGTCCGACGGGGCCACGAAGGGAATCGATGGTATAGCCACGGATTCACGAGTTGATGTTGTATTTTTGGTGACCAAGGTTTACGTATCTTGGCGATTATATTGTATTGATGTTGTGTCGCCGAAGACACGTGACATGGGTTTTAACCTTGTGTATTCTTGTTGGTTTTCTAATTGCGAAAACAAAACCTTTGGTGTGACCTGTTGATTTTGGAAAGATTAGGATTTGATAATCCTAAATTGTTTTCTATTAAAACTCTCGATGGCATTTTAAACTGTTTTACAAATTGTTCCCCTTAATTGTGGTCTTTCGGTTTCGGAATGTTTTACCCAAACTCTTGCCTCGGGAAGTACTTTTCATTACGTTTGGATCTTTGATGATTCCTGGTTATTGTTATTCGTGGAATGTGAATTGTATGGCTCGTATTTTTGCACTTGTACTTGCACTAGCGAAACAGTGGAGTTTTGCTAACCCCCGAGTATTCGGGGGGTGGATGTCTATTTTTGCATTCAGGTTTTGGAGCATGGCACAGGGTCGGCACGAAGGATGATGAAAGATGAATGATACTAATCACACGAGGATCCGTTGATGTCGTATTGGTCTAGTTGCATTTTCTTTCCCGCTGCAGTATCTTTTCCCCGTTGTACGGGAGTTTATTGTATTTTGACCCCTGCGTGGGTAAGTGTTTGAAATAGAGTTGTATGTTATTGTTGAAATACCAACTCGGTCTACTGAGTCATTTTAGCCTTAAAGGCGATGTTTAGATGTTTGATTTTAGTTATCAGCCTAGTAGATTCTCGAGGAGAGGGTCTACGGCGTGTAATATCCCTGAGTGGATTGGGGGTGTTACAGGCTGAGGGCTTTTAGGCCATGTACGATGTATTGGTGTTTCTGTTTGAGCCTTCGGGCATCATTGATGTTTCTGCTTTAGCTTTGGTTTGGTTTACCTTCGGGTAACTTGTTGTTGTACCCTATATTGATGATTTGGCGTTTAGCACTTGTGTTCTAACCTGTTGAGCAGGTATTGATCATATGCCGTGGGCATTGTTTTCCACGAATGCTCGGTTCTTACCTTGGTTTGTGAGCATCTTGTATTATCATTGTTGTACTGTTTATTTTGCCTTAGGATGCATATCATGTTGTACATATTTTTGATATTCATTATCTAGATGACTGACCCCGTGGGGGCGGAACATATTTTCATGTTTTAGATGTTACGAGGAGAGAGTTGAGACACAGGGTCATAATGATGGTGACGAGGCATTCGAGCGATACTAGTCCTGAGTTGTTTTGGTATTCATGTTGGTCAGTCTGTTTTGAGTGTTCTCCAGTTTGTCAGTCATTGTTATTATGTGTTATCCAAGCAAGGCTCGTGGATGTTGTTGTATTTTCATTTTGGCCATGTAGGCCCATTTTTGTCGATGAAATTCCACATCGGAATATTATGTCGGATATCATAGTAGGACTGTGATTTTCCTTTTGGTCAGATTGATGTATGTTAGTCATGTTCGCCTGGTGGATCTCCTGGTGTGGGGTCCACGGTACTGTAATAACCCAATGGGATTTTGGGGGTGTTACATGGACAAACATAGAGCTGTAGTAGAATGCTCCGTCTGTTGATATCAAGACCGTGTTCGAGGGAGTAAGAGACTGTAGTACCCCGAAAGTGATTTCATTCATGAAAGCTATGAAGATGTTGAAGAAGCGTAGTTGCCAAGGATTCCTGGTGAATGTGATAGGAAAAACAACTTCGGAGAAGATGGTAGCTGATGTTACTATCGTCAAGGAGTATCTAGATGTTTTTCCCGAAGACCTACCGGGAGTTCCGCCGAGTCGTCAAGTTGAGTTCTCGATCTATTTAGTGCCAGGAGCGGCACCAATATTGAATGCCCCCTATAGAATGGCGCCCAAGGAATTACAAGAGCTGAAAGTGCAATTTCAGGAACTGCTTGACTCTGGATTTATCCGACCGAGTATTTCACCATGGGGTGTGCCACTACTCTTCGTGAAGAAAAAGGACAGAAGTTTGAGGATGTGCGTAGACTATCGTGAACTGAATAGATGCATGATAAAGAATAAATATCCACTTCCTAGAATAGAGGACCTATTCGATCAACGTGGAGGATCAGGAGTGTTCTCGAACATAGATTTGAGATCCGGATATCACCTGTTGGCCACTAAGTATACAGAATACACCTTGGAAAGTGTTTTAAACAACAAGCTATACGATTTTCAAATCTGAGTGCATAGCGGAAGTCTTGTTAAAGTAAGTTGCTGTAAGTACAGTGGGTAGATGACACGGTAATTAAAGTAGTTCGAGGTAAACCCCTCTACGTCCACTGGTCCTTCACACAGGAGTTAAAAAGTTTATTATAAATAATATGTACACAACTACATATATATAATCAAACCTATCAATGTATCGTTCACATAGATTGATACAATGATTGAAGCTTTCAACCGTTCACACAGATTGGTTTAGGCTTTCACTTGACTAACTTCTTCACACACAGTTTCGAAGCTTTGTCTCTTCAATGCAAATCCATCACACACAGTTCGGGAAAAGCAATGCTTTCTCAGTCCACACAGGGCTGATGGGTTTGTTCAATGATAGAACGATGGTTTGAACAACAACTTGACTTTCTCGATCTTCAGCTGATAATGTGTTGTTCAAGGTTGAGCACTTTGGATATTTCTTCTCTCAAAATATGCAGTATACTTGAAAAAATATGTTTGCTCTGAATGTTTGTGTAAGCACTTGTTGGTTGCTTGTTATTCTTAATATATATTAGTGTATTTATCTTCAAACTCTTGGATATATATATATATAGCATTATGAAATATATTCGTTGTGAAAGATCTATTGAGCAAGATTCCGTGACAACTTAGATAGTTGACTTAAATAGACCAATATCCACATATTATGTGGTTTGAAGATCTCTGTCGGCTTCAGTATTTAAATACTTTATCCTTTTAATATTTAAATACTTCTTTATCAAATGGGACTTGACTTTAGTGAATACCAAAGATTCCTTTTCAAACGGTCTTCAGTCCTGTTTCGATGCTTCACAGCTTGAATGTTGTACCCATTTGCGTTGTAGGCTATAGAGGAGAAGTCGTTGTATGGAATGTTTGCTGTATGAATGGACAGCTTCCATACTTGGCGCTTTTAGACTGTTGTTGCTGTATGATGGCATGATGATAAGTCTTCGATACAGGATCCGGAACTTCGATCAGTTTATCGATACAGCAGCTTGCTGTATGCTGGATTGGCACATTATCAAAACATTCTTTATCATGATCTTTCGATACAGGGATTGTTATCCCAACATTTTCCCCCTTTTTGATAATTTGCCAAGTCTTCCTTTAAAAAACTTTTGATGTTATCCAAACATCCTTGATGATGCCAAAACTTCGACACTTATCATTTTGAAGGAGGTCAGACTTCTTGGTCTTCTGTTCGAATGTTCTGGCCTTCAGCATATTGCCTAACACTAGAAGCGCTCATGAGCAAGTTCGACTTTTATCAAAAGAGTATTACATCTTTAAACTTATGATTGGCGCGCAGGCACAATCTTACATTGTTTATCTAGATACCTACAACTGAATCTATGAACTGTTCATAGATAAGTTCGTACAACTTAATATTTTAACGTCGTTTTAATACTTGAATTAATTCAGCAAATGGATTGAATAACGTAATCATACAAACACAGTAGATTACGAGTTGTAATCTTTCAAGATAAATATTTTATTGATATTGAGCAAAGATTACAGTGTTTTTGCTATCTTACAGCAAATGATAAAACAGGATAAGAATACATAAATAGGAATGCAGGAGGAAGCTTAGCTCCTATAGTCAGAATGCCTCCAAGGCCTTCTAGGGTCATTATTGGTACCCTTACACCAGTTCTGATGCGCGTCCTTGTTTCGATTAAGGTATAAAGCTTGACCTTCATAGGACTTATTGAAAGCTAGGATCTAATCCTCTGGATGGGTAACCAAGTCGCCTTGCTTGTGCTTTGACTTCATTTTCTGCTGTAGCGGGAGCGTCCCTTCATCCAACCTTTTCTTAAGTACCTATGTGGCTTCCTGTACCATTCTGCAACTATTAAATATTTGAGACTCCCTGATAAGAACAACAAAGTATCTTAGCAGTTCATTCTTTCTCCAGTTCTTGATTTCTTCTGCAGTAGGCTGTCAGTTGGCCGGGAGGTTCATAGCTTGCGGCTTTCGAATGAGGTTCTTCCAAGGAAACTTAGGGTCCTGGAATTATGGGCGATCTCCCTGTATCCTAACGTTGGGAGAAGGAGATGATAGACGAGCAATATCAGCTGTGATGCTGTCTTCAAAAGCAGCTAACATTTCATTCTCTTGCTCAAGCCTTGTTCTCCTCGAAGCTTCCCTCGCTTCTTCCTTCTTTTTGGCGTAATCAAGGTAGGACACCTTAGACGTTCAAGGATCTCCATAGCAGCATCCTGTTTTGTCTCAAAACTAGTCATTTTATTCAGAAGGGAGGTGAGCACCAGCGACATATCCTGAATCTTTTTGTCGTGGGCTCGAAGCTGGGAACCGGATTCAATGAGAGCTGATGCTGTCTTGGCCTCAGACACACAGAGCTTGGACTGCTTTACCTTAAGGATCTACTCCTATCACTCTTGTAATTGGCTAAGGGACTGTTGGAAGACTGAAGGCAGGATTCTGAAGGCTTCTTCTACATTAGAAACTTCATGCCTCAGACCCGTTATTTCTTCAATGGCTGATTGGTGTAGCCAGTCGAGTGCCTTTTCAACAGAGTGTAGGGCGGTGACAGCATCCTGTATGAAGACAGTTTGTAGGCCAAGAGCATGCAGTTTCTCTTTCTTCTCGACGGATCTTGGAGAGTCTGGCTTGGCGAAATCTTCAACTCCATTCAACTATCTCAAGTTCACATCGGGATGTGAATTGTGGTGGACATCTTCAGGTATTATACCGTCGTCGGATTACAAAATAGTTCTGGGTGCAGGAGCATCAGATGCGGGCTCGGAAATAGGAGTTGTTTTCTCCTGTTCTGAATCAGGTTCTGAAGACATAGGTACATGAGGGACTGATTCCTCCTGCTGTCTCTCAACTTCTGCCTGCTCCAGCAAAGGGAATGATTCCTCGTGCGGGATGGCGCTGGTCTGGTCTTCGGTGGTGACAGACGTGGATGCCTATTCCGGGGCTGGTTGTTCCTCCACTACAGGAGGGACTGAATCCTCGATGTTGGGAACATTATTTTGGCTAGAGGTCCCTTGATCTGGCTGGGTTTCCTCACGACTCATTCTTAGACCTGCCAGGAGAGCGTCGTCATCGTCGTCTGAGTCATGATCAGATTTGGGACTGTGGGGATCATAGCCAATGGATTTTGCTTTTCCTTTCTTGCGGGCATATGCCTTGTCCATCAGGTGGCTGGTGATCAGCTCTTTGGAGCACAGGTTGTCCCATTGGATTAGGACTTCAACATCTTGGGAGTCCGTCACTTCCAAGACAAACTGTTCTTCTTCGCACCAATCGCTCAACTTGTACAGAGTGTTGTACGGAGCGATCCTATAGGCTTTCCATTGGACAAAGCGTTCATATGATTGCTCTATTTGCACAGAAAGCAAATTCTTATTGATTATGGTGTCTGGGGAGGGGCTGCGTATAGCGCTTGGGTCCGCTGTATGCACTGGTTCATCGACAGGTATGGGTTCCTGTGTCGGAGCTGGATCCCTAACAAGGGTTGGTACCCTGATGGGAGAAGGATCCTGAACGGGTGTGGAATCCCGAATAAGAGAAGTGGCTATTGGCTCCAAAGGGGCAGCCGACCCGCCAGAGTCTTGTAAGTTGGCAGATGTCTGAATATCCGTCGTAGCCGCCAAAGGCTCGAGATCTACTGTCGCGACAGTAACAGTTATCTCTTCTACAGGGGGTGCGCCCTAGGGGCTCGATACAGTGGGTTGGGCCGTTGAAGGAGCATCCTTGGAGATTTCTGTAGCTTTAACTTTTGAAAGCCTCCTTAGCGTCCTATTCGGCTTCTCAATAGCAACGGGGGTTTTGTTGTGAGATCTCTTTCTCTTCCTTGAAGTTTCCTCACTCTGGGACTTCGAAGACACATCCCTTGGATTGGCAGAAAGGGGCAATTTTCGGACGAAAGGTCTGTTTGCAATCAGAGGTCCTTTTTTGAAAACGAAGGGTCTGATGCTTCCCATATATATCCGAGAAGTGATCTTCTTTGCTTTTTTCGGCTTGCAGAACACCTCATTTCATCTGACTGTAATTCAGAAGCAAACCAAAAGACTTCTTCTGCGAGGCAGGCCTAGAGACTTCTTCCTGCAACCTCTTGAGAATTATTTGACACCAATTGACCTTTGCACAGGTCATGATTGTCATTCTGAACCTTAAATTGGTGCACATCTCGAAAGCACCTGTTGTATTCTTAATTACGCGGCAACAAAAATCGTGTAAATAAACAAAAGGTAAAAAAAAAGAGTTTCTTGTGGCAAGAGTTGTGAACTGTTTCAACCAATGCTGAACTGGTAAACAACCCATAGTATTCAGTTAAGAGTTCTTGGGACCCAAAGGTCTCAAGATCTTCCATTGTCAGGCCATCAGCAGGAAGCCTGTAGAGATTCTGAAGTAGCTCTTGGTCAACACGGATCTCGACTCCACGAATAACAGCAGTGATGTCAGCAACATTTCCTCCCTGAGCAAGCGAGAAGAAATAGACAGCAACATTGAGGTAGAATTCCTCAACCAGGTGGTCATCAAAACATTCAGCGGTGTGAGTTCCAAGGCGATAAAGGCCTTGCTGACGTATCCTCGTAATGACGTACTCCATCGATTTGACGTCATCACCTTCGGAATGAACACGTTCAAGCATAACAGATCTAGAAAAGATCTGTCTGTTGATGATGTTGGAGGACTTCTTGAGAGAGATGGAGAAGGTCTGAGAAGATGCCATTGACAATTCTCGAAAAAAAGTAAAGAGGATTCAAAGAGAAATGCAGTAAAAAAAAGGCTTGTAGGCTGTATGCTCAAGGACTCGTTCAATATGCAAAAATCGTAAAGAGTCTCAAATGGCATTTACAGTCCTTTTATAGTGGGCGGCGAAGAAGGGTTACAGATAATGGACGGTCAGATCTAAGTGATGGGAACCATCGTTTAAAATGGACGACCACGATGGACTGAGTGTAACCGGTACATCTTATCCATCTAATTTTAAAATAACAGCGTGTCCCACTCCAGAACTATTAAATTACCCTTATTGCCCGAAACTGTAACACCCCCAAGACATTCAGGGCATATTACAGCGCCGTGGACCCCACACTGTGGAATCCACCAGGCTAACGTACCAAACATGACATACGACAACGACAACCATCATAAATAAAACGACAAGCTAAATAAAAGACTATAACCGACAAATAAAATTCTGACATCAAATCCATTTCCCAAACGGGGACACAACAGTAACAAGTTTAAACAGGAAGTACTCGAGTACTTAAACAATTTTTATAATACATAATCCCAAAATCAGACATCAATAATGACCGACGGACATAACTCCGGAAATCAAATACTGGACAATATCATGCTTGCCCATCATCCTCATACAGCTCGGGTGCTCGCTTATCCCCACGACCAGTACCTGAAATACAAAAAGTATTTCCCCCATTTAAGGGGTTAGCAACAACTGCTAGTGCAAGTACAATCCATTTGAACTACATTCTAATCAGATGAATATATGCGCCAAAAAGTCATTTTAGAAACATTTTATATTCCGGAATATTTATGATGTATAAACACAAAACACATTATCTCCAACAAATCATAATTCAAAGTTAACCGGTGGCACGAGACTCACGGCCACCGTACCCCGCAGAGCCCCGTCGGACATCCCTGGGTGGCTAACCACAGTTCACGATACGCACACTCATGGCAATATGTATCCCTAGAGGCCCAGTAGGACCATCCCTAGGTGAACATACACATAACCATCCACAACAACCACGATACAGCCATAATTCAAATACTAGAACATGTAAACAAATGTAAAGTACTTGCCTTTGAGACATTCTTGAAGAAATGGAGTTGAAGCATGACTACGAACGATCCGTATGGAAAACAACGGTTCCTAAATGAAGGACCAATACAGTTCAGTCCCCACGGACAATAATACTCTAATGGAATACACCCATAACCCCAATTACATGATACGGCAATGAACGATCAATCGATACGGGCGAGGGTTTACATAAAATCTCCCCGTATCGATAATTCGCGGATTAAAATCAAGGAAATTGGATTTGGAATCATTCAATAATCACAATCGGTGAAGAATATCATAACATACTGGAATAATTCGAGTCCAATTAGCAAAACCCGGAAAACCCCCAAATTTGACGAGTTAGGGTTTTAGACGAAAATACCTTGATTTCGGATGATGGGTGACGATTATGCTGATGATAATATGTTAGCACGACTCTACGGTGATGGAATCTGAAGAGAACTCCGATCAGGACCGGTGGAAATCGTCTTTGAGGTCACACGTCGAATAAACGAAGGGAAAAGAATAAAACAGCTGCTCTGAAACTGCCCGCCGGGCTTATATAATCTGTGAAGTTAGCGCACGCTAACTGCCATATGTAGCGTGCGCTAACGGGGCCGTGGCGAGTCCGGATGGCTCGCCACCATTCGTTAGCGTCGCTAACAATAGGGGTTAGCGTCGCTAGCGCTTGCTCGGTAGCGCACGCAAGGGAATAGGGGTAGCGTGCGCTACCTACCAGCAGATTCGGCCGCTGCGATGTCACATCGGCCGATGAGCTGTCGAGGGTATAAAACACGAAACGTACGACGAGACCAGAATCCAGGAACATAGACGCGAAGCATACAAGACAACGGAGCTAAGCGCTGAAAGAAAATACAATTCCGACCACCGGAGGGTCCGTAACACGACAACGAATCTAAGATTCCCTAAACTATTAGGAAATTACAAAAATGGCCCAAGTGCCCGAAAATCACGAAACGACGTCGGATTTACAAACCGAAAGTTTCCACATGACCAACTCAACCATACGAACTTGTACAAACCAAGAAACAACGAGAACGAATGAGTTTTACAAGAATCGAACGTCCATACGGCAAAACATGCCATAAAATGAAATTACTTGAAAACATCATCAAAACTCATCCAAATGGAAAAACTCCAAGAACAAAATAGATTCAAAATGTCGAAACGGTTACAAGCGAGCTGCTAAAAATAGACATACACCAAAACTGGAAACTGCTAAAAATGGAAAAATTACGGATATTACAGAAACGACGGTGTAAAATTAAAAAAATAATATGAAACATCGCGGCTTTGAAGATACCAATGTCCAGATGTCGTGTAAAGCATTTAATGTAAAAGACTTTTTAATTATAACAGGGCACGTGGACACAAAAATCATTTTAAAATAAATAACATGATAATTGATTTCCCATAGTATGTGCTGTATCCGCGAAAATACAGCGTTCCCCCTTAAACGGCACATATAGGTTTCAATTCCATACAACAGCTTTCGGATGAATACTGTATTCTTGGGTCGTACTGTATTCCCCCTTAATTATTGCACACATCAGCTGTAGGATAATTCATGTCTCTTTGTTCCAACGGTGCTGTTCTGATAGACTGAGTGTACAGATAATTAACGGTGGATACTGTATTCTTGGGTCTTACAGCATTCCCCCTCAATTTGCTGAGTAAAAGCATTAAAAACTTACAGGGAGTTAGGCTGTAGCAATCCCAGTTCATGTCAAATCATGTAGAATCTTGCTGTGTCGAGAGGTTTGGTAAAGATGTCGGCTAACTGGATATCTGTATGAACTTTTTCCAGCCAGACATCTTTGTTCTCAACATGATTCCTAATGAAGTGATGCTTCATGTGAATATGCTTGGTGCGCCAATGCAATACAGGGTTGTGCATAATAGCAATTGCACTCGTGCTATCGCACATACTTGGCATCTCTTTGGCTTCAATTCCATAGTCTCACAGCTGTTGTTGCATCCAAAGGATCTGTATACAGCAACTACCAGCAGCATAGTTGTAACACCCCCAGGATATCCGAGGTATATTACAGCGCCGTGAATCCCTATATGGGACCCACCGGTGAAACGACATCATACACCTGACGACTCACGAAGCGATAAAATAACACCACGTCATAAAGGCCAAAGCGAGAACAATCCACCCGGTTCAACCGGTCAATGTGACATCATCATCCAACACAACATAAACACAACAATACAATCTGGACGAACAAGAACTCTTAAGTACTCGAGTACAGCTATTAGTTCAAAAGCCATAAAAGATGAAAAGACAAAAAGACATTAAGACATCTCTTATGCACAATCATCACGCATGGCCATCATCCGTGTATCTTGGTCAGCGCCGCTCGTCCGATGAACCCGACTGAAATTCATAAAACGAATTTCCCAAAGCGGGCCCCCAGAGGGGTTAGCAATTACGCTAGTACAAGTAACCAGATGAACAACTTACATCTTACACATATAGTAATGCATGCAATAAAGAAAACCGTTCCAAAACACTCATTTCCGGAAATGCCAATATCAAATCACATTTGTAAAAATGCACCACAATTAACCGTAGATCCACCCCTCCGTGGACCCCTACCGAGACCCCGTCGGATCTAACCCGTAGTGGTTAAAAGCAAGCTCGCGGATCCACCCCTTCGTGAACCCCTACCGAGACCCCGTCGAGTCTAACCCGTAGTGAGCATACACACACACAATTTCTCATACAAAACTACTATGCCAAGATTGTAAGTTCATAAGGATACTTGCCTCGATTAATTAGACGATGACACGAACGGAACGGAAGAGTTGAACACGACCGCAAGGAACCGGCGGAAATGAACCTAACGATTTGAATAGCACAATCACAACCACTTCTAAACGATTATGGAAATGGAATACACCGAAAACCGCCTACGATTCATGTATATTCGTATATAAACAACAACGAGGGCGGACCACAATCGAACCCTCCCGATTCCGTAAAAATCACGAAATATACCATGAATCCGTAGGAAACTAAGAATACCAACAAGAATAATCATATTCATCATGAATCCATCAACGAAACGGAAAGAATCGGACAAAACCCCAAAATCCCCAATTATCCAAAAAGGTAGGGTTTCAAGAGATATTACCTTGAGTGATTCAAGTATTAAGATCCGTAGAACACGCGTTAGATTGATTATCCGAGCCTCACAACCGAAAAGAAATGATGAAAATCGACCCCGGATGAAGAACTCTCTCCTCTATATCTCTCTCTCGCGACGCAGATGGAAAAAATGGGGAAGAAAATGAGTCGTCGCTCAAAACAACACATTTATAGTGTAACACAATGAGAACCTATCGGCCGCCTATCGGCCGATAAAGCCCAACCGATAGCCATACGGAATGCCGGGCAGAGAGTCTATCGACCCCCTATCGGCCGAAAGGCTCTGGAAGTTCGAATGTGAAGAAATTTACCTATCGGCCGCCTATCGGCCGATAGGCCCAACCGATACCCATACGAATGCCGGCGGAGAGTCTATCGACCCCCTATCGGCCGAAAGGCTCTGGAAGTGCTCGGCCAAAATCAAACGACCATAACTCTCTCGTCGGACTCCGATTGACTCACCGTTTGAACCATTGGAAAGCTAACTCGATGTTCTATAATATTGCAAAGATTTATAATTTTGGAGTCACCAAAAATTAATGGTGATCTAACAAGGTCGAACTCATATGAGGAAAGTTGAAACAACGAACAATAACGAGAATACAATTCAACAGGTTGACAGAAGGACATACCGAAAGATACATGAGGGTCACTATGACCGAGAAATATACCAAAAATGAAAATACAAGGGAAAGAAAAATACCGGATATTACATTCTACCCTCTAAAAATAAGTTTCGTCCGAAACTTAAGAAACAAACAATTCCGGTACCTAGCACGCATGCTATCCTCGGTTTCCCAAGTTGCCTCCTCGACACCGTGTCTCGACCACCGAACTTTGACCAAAGGGATGGTCTTATGCCTTAGTCGTTTCTCACGATGCTCCAAAATCTTCAAAGGACGCTCCTCAAAAGTAATATCTTGACAATATCAACCTCGCCATAATCGATGACGTGACTAGGATCTCAGGACATATTTCCTCAATCGGGAAACATGAAAAATGCTATGAACATGACTCAAGGCTGGAGGTAACGCCAAACGGTACGCTAATTCACCGACTCGCTCGAGAATCTCAAAGGGTCCAATAAATCTCGGGCTCGGCTTTCCTTTCTTCCCAAAGCGAAAAACTCCCTTCGTCGGCGACACCTTTAGCAAAACGTGGTCTCCCACCTCGAATTCCAAAGGTCGGCGACGGACGTCGGCATATGACTTCGCGACTCGGGCGATCAACATCCGTTCTCGAATTAACCTATCTTACGCCTCGTCTCTAAAGCGACATCCGGCTCGGTCCGACTAAATCGGACGCCTCATTCCAACAAATCGGCGATCGACATCGTCGCCATAAAGTGCCTCATACGGTGCCATCCGAATCGACGCGTGCCAACTATTGTTGTACGAGAATTCGATCAAAGGCAAATGCTCCTCCGATCACTACTCCAATCGAGGCACAAGCACGCAACATGTCCTCGAATGTCGGATAGTGCGTTCGACCATCCATCGTCGGGATGAAAAGAGGTACTCAAACGCAAGGTACCTAACGCCTTATGCACCGCCCGGAAGTGCGATACAAAACGGCCGTCACGATCCGAAACAATAGACTTGAGTACCGTGAAGTCTCACGATCTGCAATAAACACACGAGCTAACTTCTCAGGGCCCCAAGTGTCCTTGATGCCCGGAAAATGTGCCGACTTGGTCGGGCGATCAACAATCACCCATACCATATTCATGCCCGACCTCGATCTCGGCAAACTCGTAACGAAATCCATCGATATATCTTCCCATTTCCATTCGGAGCGAAGTGACTGCAATAACCAGTGGTCGGATGCTCGATTTTGACTTGCGGGCAAGTCAAACATCTCGCCACAAACCGTGCGACTTCCTCCTTCATATCATTCCACCGAAGTTCCTCCTCGTGTCCTTGTACATCTTACTCGTACGGGATGAACGGAATAAGGTGTAGCATGGGCCTCCCGTAAAATACTGCCTCAACTCGAGTCGTTCGGCACACAAAGCCGACTCTGGAATCTCAAAACGCCATCCTCGTGAATCACAAACCCGGGAGACTTTCCTTTAAGAACGTTCTCTCGGATTTGAGTAATCATCGGATCCTCTAATTGCTTGATTTAATTTCATCGATCAAAGGCAGCGAAATTTCTAAGGCACAAAGTTGCCCAACAGATCCAGCGAGAAAAACCTCAACATCTAACCCGATCAAAGCCCGCGAAGCTCGGGGCGGCGTAAGGACCTCAAGCGTTCGCAACGCAATCGGTTTCGACTCAAGGCGTCGGCCACGACATTCGCCTTACCGGATGATAAAGGATTTCGAGGTCATAATCCTTAATCAACTCTAACCACCTCCTCTGCCTCATATTCAACTCTCGTGAGTAAATATGTACTTGAGACTTTATGATCGGTAAAAATCGACATGCGAGCCGAAAAGATAGTGACGCCAAATCTTGAGTGCAAAGACAACCGCCGCTAACTCCAAATCGTGAGTAGGGTAGTTAAGCTCATACGGCCTCAAGCGTCTCGGCGCATAGGCAATGGTCTTGCCGTCTTTGCATCAATACGCACCCAAGACCACGACCGAAGCATCGCTAAAAGCGGCGAAACCCTCGTTGCCACATGGCAATGCCAAAACCGGGCTGAAGTCAAACGCTTCTTCACTCCTCAAAACTCGGCGCCTCTCATCGGTCAGACGAACTTCTCGGATTTACGGAGCAACAGTGTAAGTGGTCGAGCTAGTTTTGAGAAACCCTCGGCGAACCTACGGTAGTAGCCACCAAACCCAAGAAACTACGGACCTCCTTCACATTTGTGGGCGATGCCCAATCCAACACTGCCTCAATTTTCTGCGGATCTACTCGAACTCCCTCGGCTGAAATCACGTGGCCCAAAAACATCACTTCTTTCAGCCAGAACTCACATTTCGAGAACTTCGCATAGAGTTGCTCGGCCCTCAAAATGTCTAACACTATCCGCAAATGATGGGCATGCTCTTCCTCGTTCCTCGAATAAATAAGAATATCGTCAATGAAGACGACGACACACCTATCTAAATACTCGATAAAGACTTTGTTCATCAACTGCATGAACACCGCCGGCGCGTTAGTTAACCCGAAAGGCATAACTACAAACTCATAATGTCCGTATCTCGTCCGAAAAGCTGTTTTCGGTACGTCGGACTCCCTCACCCGGAGCTGATAGTACCCCGATCTCAAATCAATCTTCGAGAATACCGCAGCTCCCTGCAACTGGTCGAACAAGTCGTCAATCCTCGGCAAAGGATACTTGTTCTTGATGGTCACCTTGTTTAGTTCGCGATAGTCGATACACAAACGTAGCGAACCATCCTTCTTCCGCACAAACAGGACCGGTGCGCCCCAAGGCGAGGCGCTCGGTCGAACATACCCCGACTCAAGAAGCTCACTCAACTGCTTCTTCAACTCGGACATCTCTCAAGGTGCCATGCGATACGGCGCCTTGAAATAGGAGCCGCGCCCGGCTCTAACTCTATAGCAAACTCAACCTCACGGTCCGGTGGCAATCCCGGTAATTCGTCAGAAATACATCAGAAACTCATTAACGACCGGAATCGACGAAAGCTCGACTCCACCATCCTCCGCCTTTAAGGCATAGCACCAATAACCAGTACACCCCTTTCGCAGAGACTCATCGCCTTCAAGGCATTAATAGCAATTTACGGTTTCCCTCTTTCGCCCCATGAAAGAGTGCTCGGTCGTCTAGGCTAACATAGTGATGATCCTCGTGCGGTAGTTCATGATCGCACCATGCCGCTCGAGCCAATCATCACCAAGAATCAAATCCTCACCTCGATACTCACAACAATAAGATTAGAGGGCCAAGTCCTCTCACAAATAAGTACGAGCGGTCTCGAACCTCCCGATCACCAACGATCCTATCGCCGCTAGGAAGCTTAACGATGAAGGGTTCACAAGGCGTCAAGCGGTCGAGACTCAAACGACGCACACAATCCAGAGATATGAACGAATGCATAGCAGGAATCGAAAAGCACACCGACGGGATGAGAAAGAATATAAACGGTACTGTCGCCACGGTAGCCGGATCATCGGCTCTCCGCATCTCATAGACACGCGGATGGGCGGAGCCGACACTGAAGCTCCCCCTTAGAGGGCTGACCCGACCTCTCCCGACTAGCACTCGGCGGAGGCGAGGAGCAAGCGATCCACGATTCACACTTGGTTCCCTAGCGCTGGAATGGAAGCCCGGCACCCACAATTCTCTCCCTCTCGGCACGAAAGCCGCCTTGTGGCCCGGTTGGCCACACCGATTACATATCAACAAAGGACTCGGGCAATTACGGTGATGTGGCACAGGCGCCACGTTAAAACACTTCACCTCTCGAGAAGGGGCAGCCCTGCGGGGAAACCCAATAGATCGAGCTGGGCCACCACCAGCGGAAAAGTTAGCAGACTGAAATTTCTGCTGACCCCCACCTTTGTGGCCCGAAAAATTCCCGGCGGACTTCTGCTTCTTACTCTCGCGGGCCGCCTCACTCGCCGTCACAGACATATCGTAAGCAAGGGCCCTACTCTGATAATCCTTCAATGTAGTGCATACGAGCCCCGACATATAGTCCCGAATCGACGACTTCATCCGTCTGGAGAAATGGAAAATTTTGTCGCTCTCCTCGACAACTTGGGTCTTCACATAACCCAACTCTTTATTAAAATCAGCAATGGCTTGAGCTACGGGGATATCCCGTGGTTGAGCATCATAAAAAGCATGTACCCGAGCCTGTCTGACTGGCCACGGGCAATATTCAGTATCCATCAACTCTTGAAACTCAGCCCACGAAGCAGCATGGTCTTTGGGCCCAACGGCCTCCCACCAGTCCGTAGCGTCCCCGGTGAGAAAGTACTGAGCAATAGGAACTCTACGGTCTTCGGGACAGTTAGTGGCAACGAAGACCTTAGACATCTCCTTGATCCACCCTTCCCAGCCAATCGGGTCTGAAGCTCCCGAAAACTGGGGAGGATGCATCTTGATGACATCTTGGAGCCAACGATCCGCTCCGCCCCGATTAGCGTGGGCCTGATCCGGGTTCTGAACCGCCTGGGCTATCGCCGCCATTTGGTTCACCATTTGTTGCATTACGGCCGCGATACCAAGATCGGCACGCTCCTGAGAAGAAGCATGGCTATGACGGTCGCCGGTACTGCCGGCTCCCGAAGACTGTGACGTGGCCGCTCCACCGGCTGCCCCACGTCCCCGGCCGCGTCCACGACCACGACCGCGACCACGACCTCTTCCAGCATCCATACTGGAGTTAAATAAGTAGCAAAAGCCATACGAGGATCAGTACAAGAAAAGAACAATCACAAGTCGAGAATCAAAGTGCGATACAAGGAATTAATGAACAGAGGAAAGAAAACTTACGGACACTGGTAGTATCTGGAATCATGGCGTGACGATGATGTGCAAAACAAAACACCACAAGACCCAATAAACCAACAAGCCTAGGTATCCATAAACTTAGATCTACGATACCATTTTACGTAACACCCCGGGATATCCGAGGTATATTACGGCCGTGAATCCCTATATGGGACCCACCAGGTGAAACGACATCATACACAACGACTCACGAAGCGATAAAATAACACCACGTCATAAAGACGCAAAAGCAGAACAATCCACCGGTTCAACGGTCAATGTGACATCATCATCCAACACAACATAAACACAACAATACAATGCGGGACGAACAAGAACTCTTAAGTACTCGAGTACAGCTATTAGTTCAAAAGCCATAAAAGATGAAAAGACAAAAAGACATTAAGACATCTCTTATGCACAATCATCACGCATGGCCATCATCCGTGTCTTGGTCAGTACCCGCTCATCCCGATGAACGACTGAAATTCATAAAGCGAATTTCCCCAAACGGGCCCCAGAGGGGTTAGCAATTACGCTAGTACAAGTAACCGGATGAACAACTTACATCTTACACATATAGTAATGCATGCAATAAAGAAAACCGTTCCAAAACACTCATTTCCTAAATGCCAATATCAAATCACATTTGTAAAAATGCACCACAATTAACCGTGGATCCACCCTCCGTGGACCCCTACCGAGACCCCGTCGGATCTAACCCGTAGTGGTTAAAAGCAAGCTCGCGGATCCACCCCTTCGTGAACCCCTACCGAGACCCCGTCGAGTCTAACCCGTAGTGAGCATACACACACACACAATTTCTCATACAAAACTACTATGCCAAGATTGTAAGTTCATAAGGATACTTGCCTCGATTAATTAGACGATGACACGAACGGAACGGAAGAGTTGAACACGACCGCAAGGAACCGCGGAAATGAACCTAACGATTTGAATAGCACAATCACAACCACTTCTAAACGATTATGGAAATGGAATACACCCGAAAACCCGCCTACGATTCATGTATATTCGTATATAAACAACAACGAGGGCGGACCACAACCGAACCCTCCCGATTCCGTAAAAATCACGAAATATACCATGAATCCGTAGGGAAACTAAGAATACCAACAAGAATAATCATATTCATCATGAATCCATCAACGAAACGGAAAGAATCGGACAAAACCCCAAAATCCCCAATTATCCAAAAAGGTAGGGTTTCAAGAGATATTACCTTGAGTGATTCAAGTATTAAGATCCGTAGAACACGCGTTAGATTGATTATCCGAGCCTCACAACCGAAAAGAAATGATGAAAATCGACCCCCGGATGAAGAACTCTCTCCCTCTATATCTCTCTCTCGCGACGCAGTGGAAAAAATGGGGAAGAAAATGAGCTGTTCGCTCAAAACAACACATTTATAGTGTAACACAGCAGAACCTATCGGCCGGCCTATCGGCCGATAGGCCCAACCGATAGCCATACGGAATGCCGGCAGTAGAGTCTATCGACCCCCAGATCGGCGAAAGGCTCTGGAAGTTCGAATGTGAAGAACTGTACCTATCGGCCGGCCTATCGGCCGATAGGCCCACCCGATACCCATACGAGAATGCCGGCGGTGAAGTCTATCGACCCCCTATCGGCCGAAAGGCTCTGGAAGTGCTCGGCCAAAACTGAAACGACCATAACTCTCTCGTCCGGACTCCGATTGACTCACCGTTTGAACCATTGGAAAGCTAACTCGATGTTCTATAATATTGCAAAGATTTATAATTTTTGGAGTCACCAAAAATTAATGGTGATCTAACAAGGTCGAACTCATATGAGGAAAGTTGAAACAACGAACAATAACGAGAATACAATTCAACAGTTGACAGGAAGGACATACTGAAAGATACATGAGGGTCACTATGACCGAGAAATATACCAAAAATGAAAATACAAGGGAAAGAAAAATACCGGATATTACATTCTACCCCTCTAAAAATAAGTTTCGTCCCGAAACTTAAGAAATAAACAATTCTGGGTACCTAACACGCATGCTATCCTCGGTTTCCCAAGTTGCCTCCTCGACACCGTGTCTCGACCACTGAACTTTGACCAAAGGGATGGTCTTATGCCTTAGTCGTTTCTCACGATGCTCCAAAATCTTCAAAGGACGCTCCTCAAAAGTAATATCTTCAGCAATATCAACCTCGCCATAATCGATGACGTGACTAGGATCCGGGACATATTTCCTCAACTGGGAAACATGAAAAATGCTATGAACATGACTCAAGGCTGGAGGTAACGCCAAACGGTACGCTAATTCACCGACTCGCTCGAGAATCTCAAAGGGTCCAATAAATCTCGGGCTCAGCTTTCCTTTCTTCCCAAAACGAAAAACTCCCTTCGTCGGCGACACCTTTAGCAAAACGTGGTCTCCCACCTCGAATTCCAAAGGTCGACGACGGACGTCGGCATATGACTTCTGTCGACTCTGGGCAGTCAACATCCGTTCTCGAATTAACCCTATCTTCTGCCTCGTCTCTAAAACGACATCCGGCTCGGTCCCGACTAAATCGGACGCCTCATTCCAACAAATCGGCGATCGACATCGTCGCCCATAAAGTGCCTCATACGGTGCCATCCGAATCGACGCGTGCCAACTATTGTTGTACGTGAATTCGATCAAAGGCAAATGCTCCTCCCAGTCACTACTCCAATCGAGGGCACAAGCACGCAACATGTCCTCGAATGTCTGGATAGTGCGTTCATTGTCCATCCGATCGGGATGAAAAGAGGTACTCAAACGCAACCGGTACCTAACGCCTTATGCACCGCTTTGCCGAAGTGCGATACAAAAGCGGCCGTAACGATCCGAAACAATAGACTTCGGAGTTCCGTGAAGTCTCACGATCTGCGGAATAAACACAGGAGGTAACTTCTCCTGGCCCCAAGTGTGCTTGATGCCCGAAAATGTGCCGACTTGGTCGCGATCAACAATCACCCATACCATATTCATGCCCGACCTCGATCTCGGCAAACTCGTAACGAAATCCATCGATATATCTTCCCATTTCCATTAGGAGCGAAGTGATCGCAATAACCCGGTGATGGCGATGCTCGATTTTGACTCTGCGGCAAGTCAAACATCTCGCCACAAAGCGTGCGACTTCCTCCTTCATATCATTCCACCGGAAGTTCCTCCTCGTGTCCTTGTACATCTTACTCGTACCGGGATGAACGGAATAAGGTGTAGCATGGGCCTCCCGTAAAATACTCGCCTCAACTCGAGTCGTTCGGCACACAAAGCCGACTCTGGAATCTCAAAACGCCATCCTCGTGAATCACAAACCCGTGAGACTTTCCTTTAGAACGTTCTCTCGGATTTGAGTAATCATCGGATCCTCTAATTGCTTGATTTAATTTCATCGATCAAAGGCAGCGAAATTTCTAAGGCACAAAGTTGCCCAGATCCAGCGGCAAAACCTCAACATCTAACCCGATCAAAGCCCGCCGAAGCTCGGGATCGAGGCGTAAGGACCTCAAGCGTTCGCAACGCAATCGGTTTCCGACTCAAGGCGTCGGCCACGACATTCGCCTTACCCGGATGATAAAGGATTTCGAGGTCATAATCCTTAATCAACTCTAACCACCTCCTCTGCCTCATATTCAACTCTCGTGAGTAAATATGTACTTGAGACTTTTATGATCGGTAAAAATCGACATGCGAGCCGAAAAGATAGTGACGCCAAATCTTGAGTGCAAAGACAACCGCCGCTAACTCCAAATCGTGAGTAGGGTAGTTAATCTCATACGGCCTCAATCGTCTCGGCGCATAGGCAATGGTCTTGCCGTCTTGCATCAATACGCACCCAAGACCACGACCGAAGCATCGCTAAAAGCGGCGAAACCCTCGTTGCCACATGGCAATGCCAAAACCGGGCTGAAGTCAAACGCTTCTTCACTCCTCAAAACTCGATCGCCTCTCATCGGTCCAGACGAACTTCTCGGATTTCTAGAGCAATCAGGTAAGTGGTCGAGCTAGTTTTGAGAAACCCTCGGCGAACCTACGGTAGTAGCCACCAAACCCAAGAAACTACGGACCTCCTTCACATTTGTGGCGATGCCCAATCCAACACCGCCTCAATTTTACGCGGATCTACTCGAACTCCCTCATTTGAAATCACGTGGCCCAAAAACATCACTTCTTTCACCAGAACTCACATTTCGAGAACTTCGCATAGAGTTGCTCGGCCCTCAAAATGTCTAACACTATCCGCAAATGATGGGCATGCTCTTCCTCGTTCCTCGAATAAATAAGAATATCGTCAATGAAGACGACGACACACCTATCCAAATACTCGATAAAGACTTTGTTCATCAACTGCATGAACACCGCCGGCGCGTTAGTTAACCCGAAAGGCATAACTACAAACTCATAATGTCCGTATCTAGTCCGAAAAAGCTGTTTTCGACGCTGGACTCCCTCACCGGAGCCGATAGTACCCGATCTCAAATCAATCTTCGAGAATACCGCGGCTCACAATCGGTCGAACAAGTCGTCAATCCTCGGCAAAGGATACTTGTTCTTGATGGTCACCTTGTTTAGTTCGCGATAGTCGATACACAAACGTAGCGAACCATCCTTCTTCCGCACAAACAGACCGGTGCGCCCCAAGGCGAGGCGCTCGGTCGAACATACCCCGACTCAAGAAGCTCACTCAACCGCTTCTTCAACTCGGACATCTCTCAAGGTGCCATGCGATACGGCGCCTTGAAATAGAGCCGCGCCCGGCTCTAACTCTATAGCAAACTCAACCTCACGGTCCGGTGGCAATCCCGGTAATTCGTCAGAAATACATCAGAAACTCATTAACGACGGAATCGACGAAGCTCGACTCCACCATCCTCCGCCTTTAAGGCATAGCACCAATAACCGGTACACCCCTTTCGCAGAGACTCATCGCCTTCAAGGCATTAATAACAATTTACTGTTTCCCTCTTTCGCCCATGAAAGAGTGCTCGGTGCCGTCCTCGGCTAACATAGTGATGATCCTCGTGCGGTAGTTCATGATCGCACCATGCCGCTCGAGCCAATCATCACCAAGAATCAAATCCTCACCCTCGATACTCACAACAATAAGATTAGAGGGCCAAGTCCTCTCACAAATAAGTACAGAGCAGTCTCGAACCTCCTGATCACCAACGATCCTATCGCCGCTAGGAAGCTTAACGATGAAGGGTTCACAAGGCGTCAAACGGTCGAGACTCAAACGACGCACACAATCCAGAGATATGAACGAATGCGTAGCACCGGAATCGAAAAGCACACTGACAGGATGAGAAAGAATATAAACGGTACCTGTCGCCACGGTAGCCGCTGGATCATCGGCTCTCCGCATCTCATAGACACGCGGATGGGCGGAGCCGACACTGGAAGCTCCCCCCTTAGAGGGCTGACCCCGACCTCTCCCCCGACTAGCACTCGGCGGAGACTGAGGAGCAAACGATCCCTGATTCACACTTGGTTCCCTAGGCGCTGGAATGGAAGCCCGGGCACCCACAATTCTCTCCCTCTCGGCACAGAAAGCCGCCTTGTGGCCCGGTTGGCCACACTGATTACATATCAACAAAGGACTCGGGCAATTACGGCTGATGTGGCACAGGCGCCACAGTTAAAACACTTCACCTCTCGAGAAGGGGCACTGCAGCCTGGGAAACCTAATAGATCGAGTGGGCCACCACCAGCGGAAAAGTTAGCAGATCAAATTCTGCGACCCCACCTTTGTGGCCCGAAAAATTCCGGCGGACTTACGCTTCTTACTCTCGCGGGCCGCCTCACTCGCCGTCACGAGACATATCGTAAGCAAGGGCCCTACTCGATAATCCTTCAATGTAGTGCATACGAGCCCGACATATAGTCCCGAATCGACGACTTCATCCGTCTGGAGAAATGGAAAATTTTGTCGCTCTCTCGACAACTTGGGTCTTCACATAACCCAACTCTTTATTAAAATCAGCAATGGCTTGAGCTACGGGGATATCCGTGGTTGAGCATCATAAAAGCATGTACCCGAGCACATGTCGGCGGCCACGGGCAATATTCGAGATCCATCAACTCTTGAAACTCGGCCCACGAAGGCATGGTCTTTGGGCCCACGGCCTCCCACCCGGTCGTAGCGTCCCCGGTGAGAAAGTACTGAGCAATAGGAACTCTACGGTCTTCGGGACAGTTAGTGGCAACGAAGACCTTAGACATCTCCTTGATCCACCCTTCCCAGCCAATCGGGTCTGAAGCTCCCGAAAACTGGGGAGGATGCATCTTGATGACATCTTGGAGCCAACGATCCGCTCCGCCCCGATTAGCGTGGGCCTGATCCGGGTTCTGAACCGCCTGGGCTATCGCCGCCATTTGGTTCACCATTTGTTGCATTACGGCCGCGATACCAAGATCGGCACGCTCCTGAGAAGAAGCATGGCTATGACGGTCGCCCGATCTGCCCGGCTCCGAAGCGTGTGACGTGGCCGCTCCACCGCCCCACGTCCGGCGCGTCCACGACCACGACCGCGACCACGACCTCTTCCAGCATCCATACTGGAGTTAAATAAGTAGCAAAAGCCATACGAGGATCAGTACAAGAAAAGAACAATCACAAGTCGAGAATCAAGGGTACGATACAAGGAATTAATGAACAGAGGAAAGAAAACTTACGGACCTTTGGTAGTCTGGAATCATGGCAGCGTGACGATGATGTGCAAAACCAAACACCACAAGACCCAATAAACCAACAAGCCTAGGTATCCATAAACCTAGATCTCTGATACCATTTTCTGTAACACCCCCAGGATATCCGAGGTATATTACAGCGCCGTGAATCCCTATATGGGACCCACCAGGCTGAACAGCATCATACACAACGACTCACAGAAACGATAAAATAACACCACGTCATAAAGACGCAAAACAGAACAATCCACTCGGTTCAACCGGTCAATGTGACATCATCATCCAACACAACATAAACACAACAATACAATCTGGACGAACAAGAACTCTTAAGTACTCGAGTACAGCTATTAGTTCAAAATCCATAAAAGATGAAAAGACAAAAAGACATTAAGACATCTCTTATGCACAATCATCACGCATGGCCATCATCCGTGTACTGGTCCAGCGCCCGCTCGTCCCGATGAACCTGACCTGAAATTCATAAAACGAATTTCCCCAAAACGGGCCCCCAGAGGGGTTAGCAATTACGCTAGTACAAGTAACCAGATGAACAACTTACATCTTACACATATAGTAATGCATGCAATAAAGAAAACCGTTCCAAAACACTCATTTCCGGAAATGCCAATATCAAATCACATTTGTAAAAATGCACCACAATTAACCGTGGATCCACCCCTCCGTGGACCCCTACCGAGACCCCGTCGGATCTAACCCGTAGTGGTTAAAAGCAAGCTCGCGGATCCACCCCTTCGTGAACCCCTACCGAGACCCCGTCGAGTCTAACCCGTAGTGAGCATACACACACACACAATTTCTCATACAAAACTACTATGCCAAGATTGTAAGTTCATAAGGATACTTGCCTCGATTAATTAGACGATGACACGAACGGAACGGAAGAGTTGAACACGACCGCAAGGAACCGGCGGAAATGAACCTAACGATTTGAATAGCACAATCACAACCACTTCTAAACGATTATGGAAATGGAATACACCCGAAAACCCGCCTACGATTCATGTATATTCGTATATAAACAACAACGAGGGCGGACCACAACCGAACCCTCCCGATTCCGTAAAAATCACGAAATATACCATGAATCCGTAGGGAAACTAAGAATACCAACAAGAATAATCATATTCATCATGAATCCATCAACGAAACGGAAAGAATCGGACAAAACCCCAAAATCCCCAATTATCCAAAAAGGTAGGGTTTCAAGAGATATTACCTTGAGTGATTCAAGTATTAAGATCCGTAGAACACGCGTTAGATTGATTATCCGAGCCTCACAACCGAAAATAAATGATGAAAATCGACCCCCGGATGAAGAACTCTCTCCCTCTATATCTCTCTCTCGCGACGCAGTGGAAAAAATGGGGAAGAAAATGAGCTGTTCGCTCAAAACAACACATTTATAGTGTAACACAATGAGAACTATCGGCCGCCTATCGGCCGATAGCCCAACCGATAGCCATACGGAATGCCGTGATGAGAGTCTATCGACCCCCTATCGGCCGAAAGGCTCTGGAAGTTCGAATGTGAAGAAATTTACCTATCGGCGCCTATCGGCCGATAGGCCCAACCGATACCCATACGGAATGCCGGCGGAGAGTCTATCGACCCCCTATCGGCCGAAAGGCTCCTGGAAGTGCTCGGCCAAAACTGAAACGACCATAACTCTCTCGTCCGGACTCCGATTGACTCACCGTTTGAACCATTGGAAAGCTAACTCGATGTTCTATAATATTGCAAAGATTTATAATTTTTGGAGTCACCAAAAATTAATGGTGATCTAACAAGGTCGAACTCATATGAGGAAAGTTGAAACAACGAACAATAACGAGAATACAATTCAACAGTTGACAGGAAGGACATACTGAAAGATACATGAGGGTCACTATGACCGAGAAATATACCAAAAATGAAAATACAAGGGAAAGAAAAATACCGGATATTACAATAGTATTCTGATTCAGCTGTTGAAAGCGAGTTTGCCAATTGTTTCTTGCTAAACCAGGACACAAGTTTAGGTCCAAGAAAGTGACAAGTTTCACTTGTACTCTTCCTATCTAGCTTGTAACCTCCGAGATCTGAGTCGCTGTACTCTTCATATCTAGCTTGCAACCTCCGAGATCCGAGTTGCTGTATCCAACTAAATGGAATCCGCCTTCTTTAGGATACCACAGTCCTACATCGACTGTTCCTTTGACGTATTTCAGGATTCGTTGGGCTGTTGCGAATTGTAATTCTATAGGTGCTACTTGATATCGCGCACACACTCCTACAGCAAATTGGATATCGGGCCTACTAGATGTTAGGTACAGGAGTGAGCCAATAAACTTCCTATAGAGTGATTGATCAACCGGTTTTCCAGCTTCATCAGCACTAATTTGCACGGAAGTGCTCATGGGAGTTGACGATGATTTGGAAGTATTCATTCCAAACTTGTTGAGAAGCTCAACACGAGTCTTTTCTAGCGCGTTTTGTCCTCACTCACGCGCACCTAAGAAACTTCCCAGGGGGTCACCCATTGACACGCTTTTAGTGTAACTATCGCAAGTGCACGATATCGTATCAAGTAGTAAAGTGGACTTTTTGAGTCCGGTTTATCGATCCCACAAGGAAGTTTTGTTATAATTTGAATTATACACTATTAGTATATTTTTATAGATACTTAAGATGAGTGAAACACACAATTAAAAAGTTTTGTTTAATAATTGCAAAGAAATTGCAATAATAGTTCTAATATTATAAGGAAATAAAAAGATAGCAATAATAATAGATTGATTATCGATAAAATGAAATAGTTGGGATTACAAACTTAGTTCGTCATTAGTTATAAAAGATGTATTGGAGATCATAAGATGAATTTACTTATTATGTTGTGTAGATTCGATTTTCCTTAAAAAGACGGTTTCTCTTTCGAACTATAAAACGTCTCTTACATATTGAATCAATCCACTATATTTCTATGTTGATTGGCTTCAATACATAGCATTAGGATTTATGAAAATAACTCAAAGAATCATCTAAGGACTAGGGGTATATTTCTATCCCCTAGAACAACTTAGAGTGAAGATCATTTGATCTAATCAAACATATTTTCTTTCGAAACATATGAAGACCATAAATATCTTCATTAATTGGCCAAATAAATAAAGATTGTTAAAACAATGAAAATCACACACAATAATAAGTAATTTACAATAGATCTTTTATACAAACATAAATAACATGACTAACCTTGTTTATAATCCCAACTAAAGATTACTTAGCCCATTAAGGGTTTATTACACATATTACAAGCTTTGGTGGTCATGTTTAGTTGAATCAAGAGAAAGAATTGATCCTAACTCCCTTAGTAGATAAAGGAGATAGAAACAATAAACTCTCTGAACAACATATGTTATACCACACTAACAAAGATCACTCAAGAACACAAGTGTGTTCTTCACACAAAAAGAAAAGTTTACAAGAAAATGGAAAATTATAAGATGAATGATGAATGATGAAGGATCTAAGGGGTCTATTTATACACCTAAAGTCATCTAATAGCTCCAAAACTCCAACATTATTACATTAGATCGGATCAATGCCAGCCATCCCCTCAATAATACATAAAAAGTATAAAAAATTAGACAAATCATAGCAGTCTGTCAAGAGTTACGGCCGTAACATTCAGGAGTTACGGCCATAACTAGGGTGACTTACGGCCGTAACTCCTGAATGTTACGGCCGTAACTTGGCTTCGTAAATTTGCTCATTTGAATCTTGGATAGTTACGTTTTCGGCCCAGAATTTCTCAGACTTTGCGTTTTGCCCGGATCTTCTTCGGATGATAACTTTTGATATATAACTCGATTTTGAATCCGGAAAGACTGCCGAATTCGTCTCGGAAAGCCCTACAACATGAATATATCAAAATTCAATAAAGAGAATATTTATTAAACATGTTGTTTCTTGAGTAATTCAGTTATTTAATCCGATCATCATCCGATAAAAATAAAATTATTAAAACTAATAAATTAAAAGCAAAAAAAGAGTAGACTAGCTCAATTATGGGTGAATTTTATCGATACAAACCATGGATAAGTGTACAAAACTGACACTTATCACACCCCCAAACTTGAATTCTTGCTAGTCCCGAGCAAGACTCTTTATTATTCACACTCCAAAAATAAAAAATAAAACAAAAATAAGAAAATTAATACACACATAAATTAAAATATAAAAAGAGAAAAGGAGATCAAAATGCCATTAATAAACAACAACCAGCTTTATACAGTAGATAGAAATGAATCAAGATTCAAAATAAATCTACTAATATTTTTGAAGTTAAAACACGGTTTTTATTTTGTAATTCCAAAATGTAAGGTTTCCCCCCAATAGGTTGATTATTTCTTTCCCACTCGTGATACACATGACTCCCTTTAATGGTTGCTCTCGATCACTCGTTTATTTTTCGACTCAATATGAAGAAGAATTTTATTGGCGTCATCAAATATTGTGATTTTCACAAAATTGAGTGTATTGAAATTCAGCTGCTAATTAATTCAAATCTGCTCGTAAACTACATCCCTTTTAGTGATAGCTTTCACACGTTATTTGCTAACGTGTAGCTCTTTTCACTAACACAATTTCTATCTCATTATTTTTCTTTCGTAAAAGTGATAGCTTTCACACCGTTATTTGCTAACGTGTAGCTCTTTTCACCAATTTTTACGAGACGGCGCTACGCACCAACAATGGTTAGTCCTTTATTTTTTCGCAAAATTTAAGACTTCCAAAATTAGGCATTTATTCTTTGCTCAACACTTCTCCTTTTCGTCATTTATTTTTTTAGGTGATAGCTTTCACACCGTTATTTGCTAACGTGTAGCTCTTTTCACCAATGACTCCTTTTTTTAGGGAATAGAATTTTTGCAGAAAATCATTTTTTAGTTAAGCTTGAAAAATCAAAACTCCACAAATTAAGTAAATTTCAGTTTTATTTTTCATCAACCAATTGATTCTTCTTTTCTCAAGGTAACGAATGACTCGATTTTATATGATAATTAGAAGGCTTGGAAAGAGAGATTAAGGCTCAAAAAATTTTGGAATATACAATTTTTTTACCGGTTAAAACGATTTTAAAAGTTTGTATATAGCTAATTTATTGGTGTTTATGGCCAGATCTAGAAATCTCAAAAATCAAAATACTATATATATATATATATAAATAAAAAAAATTAAGGCAAATAACCAAATCAATCAAAACACACCAAAATAATTAAACAAACCACACCAAAATTACAACACACCAAAATACTAAAACAAACCACCCCCAAACTTGAAAATAAAACTGTCCTCAGTTTAAAAATAAAAAAAACATAAAAATCAATGCAGAAAAGCAGAATACTCCCTGTTAAGAAAGTTGATGTCTGAGCTAACGCCTTTTAGAATCTGCAAGAGAATAAATATACGAGGCACACAACAAAAGAAAATAAAATATACTCGTAAGTATAACACAATTTTTAAGATGCGCATCAAGAAAGTCCGAAGAGTCGCCTTACGCTGCCATCAAAGTTTTTATAAAAGGAAAACGAAATAAACATTACAGTAATGAAATAAAAATACATAAATCGCGAATAGATGCGCGTCAAGAGATCAAGAAGAAACTCCTTAAGCTGCCATCATTTAGCACGATTATTACACACGACAGAAAGTAAAAATACAAGAGGTCCGACATGGGTTATCAAAGGGAGAGGAATGAATCCACTTTTCGTTTTCTCACGGTAAAATCTTCTACCTGCACAATTTTAGCTAGAGCCGGATCGGTTGAGGAACAAATTCATTGAGTTTTTATTAGTTCTTCGGTGTTGTTGCAACGACTATGATTCATTTTGCGCTCGGAAATAAAACCCTTTTCACAGAGTAGTCGATGAAAGACAGAAACCATCAAAGAAACCATTGACATTAAGCACTCCTATTGGTTTTGATGAACATTTAGCTGGGCTCTGTAACCACATGAAAAAGTTCCTCAAGGGTGCCAAAACCACCGGGAAGGGCGATAAAGGCGCCAGAATTATTTATCATGTGAGTTATGCGATCTTGCATATTCACAGATCTAAACTCATCTCCAATAGTTGACCCGGTGATTTTACTTTCAGCCAGAGGTTTTGGGATTATTCCTAACACTCTTACTCCTTCCATATAGGCAGAAGCAGCAGCTCGTCCCATTAATCCTAGACTTCCTCCTCCGTAAACTACATGAATGCATTTTTCTCCTAAGGTACGACCCAAGTTGTGGGCTGCTTCAGTAAAGCATGCCTCTTTTCCAGAATTAGCTCCACCAAAAATGCACACTGTGTTAAATTTTTTTGTTGAAGATGATGACTCCATTTTTGAAAAGAAAAAAAAAATTTTAAGAGAGAAACAGAGAAAAGTGCAAGTTTGAGGGATGAATGAAAGAAACCAGTAGAAAGTTTATTTATAGAAGAAAAAGAAGGTAAAAATTGTTTAACAAGTTTGTGATTGCGTTTGATTGTGCTTCAACTACTCAATAGAATAATGAAAGCTTTTATCGTGTATCACATTTTTTTATTCAGAAAATCTCACCACACGACAAAAATAAAAGATACTTACGCGTATGTACAGTAGTTGTGATTGTGGCTCACATCTTCCTTTGATTTTACTTTCAGAAACGGCCTAAACGCCTTCTATGAGTCGGGGAGAAGCTTCCCATCCAATTTTCTTACAAATTGGCAAACAGGGTCTTTTAACGTCAGATTCCCAAGACGTTGTTCATATTCTGGTTTGAATTTATTCCACAAACATTGAATTCCGTAATACACAAGTCCACTAGGATGCGTGTCAAGAGAAATTTCGATATTATCTAAATTCTCCTTATTCAGACCATCATTAATGAACTGAATTTTATCTTCTCTGTTTGTAGATGGAATTCCTAAAGATCGACATTTTGCATTACAGTTCCATCTAGCACATTTATAGCAAACGGCTAGTATCTTTGCTCGTCGTTTCTTGGCATATGAACTTTTTCCAAGCCCTGGTAAAAATCTAGTTGTTGTTTCTGTGAATTCACCTTCTATTCTTACTTTAGCTTCGATAATGAATCTTATGTCAAAAGGTATGCTTTTATTCGTAAGCAACCTCATCCTTTCAAGCCTTGTCTTGTAAATTTTTTAAATTGCATTTTTGCTTAGAAAGGGAAATCTTTTTTCAATTTTAAACAATGTTTCGTCCATGATAAAAAAACAAAAATAAAAGGACAATGAAAATAATTAAAAAAAAATATATATACAAATATCAGTTGTTGTGGGAAACTGAAAAATCCGACTTTAATAGTCACGGAGTACCGTTATCCGCCACTTGACCGGACAAACACAATTTAGTACTAAGTTACAACGTCGAGAAATTTGTACCTACAAAAATAGTTTACAATGTAAGATTTCAAATATAACTTATACTTCCCCGGCAATGGCGCCAAAAACTTGACACGCTTTTAGTGTAACTATCGCAAGTGCACGATATCGTATCAAGTAGTAAAGTGGACTTTTTGAGTCCGGTTTATCGATCCCACAAGGAAGTTTTGTTATAATTTGAATTATACACTATTAGTCTATTTTTATAGATACTTAAGATGAGTGAAACACACAATTAAAAAGTTTTGTTTAATAATGGCAAAGAAATTGCAATAATAGTTCTAATATTATAAGGAAATAAAAAGATAGCAATAATAATAGATTGATTATCGATAAAATGAAATAGTTGGGATTACAAACTTAGTTCGTCATTAGTTATAAAAGATGTATTGGAGATCATAAGATGAATTTACTTATTATGTTGTGTAGATTCGATTTTCCTTAAAAAGACGGTTTCTCTTTCGAACTATAAAACGTCCCTTACATATTGAATCAATCCACTATATTTCTATATTGATTGGCTTCAATACATAGCATTAGGATTTATAAAAATAACTCAAAGAATCATCTAAGGACTAGGGGTATATTTCTATCCCCTAGAACAACTTAGAGTGAAGATCATTTGATCTAATCAAACATATTTTCTTTCGAAACATATGAAGACCATAAATATCTTCATTAATTGGCCAAATAAATAAAGATTGTTAAAACAATAAAAATCACACACAATAATAAGTAATTCACAATAGATCTTTTATACAAACATAAATAACATGACTAACCTTGTTTATAATCCCAACTAAAGATTACTTAGCCCATTAAGGGTTTATTACACATATTACAAGCTTTGGTGGTCATGTTTAGTTGAATCAAGAGAAAGAATTGATCCTAACTCCCTTAGTAGATAAAGGAGATAGAAACAATAAACTCTCTGAACAACATATGTTATACCACACTTACAAAGATCACTCAAGAACACAAGTGTGTTCTTCACACAAAAAAGAAAAGTTTACAAGAAAATGGAAAATTATAAGATGAATGATGAATGATGAAGGATCTAAGGGGTCTATTTATACACCTAAAATAATCTAATAGCTCCAAAACTCCAGCATTATTACATTAGATCAGATCAATGCCAGTCATCCCCTCAATAATACACAAAAAGTATAAAAAATTAGACAAATCATAGCAATCTGTCAAGAGTTACTAGTAACATTCGGGAGTTACGGCCGAAAATAGGTTGACTTACGGCCGTAACTCCTGAATGTTACGGCCGTAACTTGGCTTCGTAAATTTGCTCATTTGAAGCTTGGATAGTTACGTTTTCGGCCCAGAATTTCTCAGACTTTGCGTTTTTGCCCCAGATCTTCTTCGGATGATAACTTTTGATATATAACTCTGATTTTGAATCCAGAAAGACTGCTGAATTCGTCTCGGAAAGCCCTACAACATGAATATATCAAAATTCAATAAAGATAATATTTATTAAACATGTTTTTTCTTGAGTAATTCAATTATTTAATCCGATCATCATCCGATAAAAATAAAATTATTAAAACTAGTAAATTAAAAGCAAAAAAAGAGTAGACTAGCTCAATTATGGGTGAATTTTATCGATACAAACCATGGATAAGTGTACAAAACTGACACTTATCACCCATCCCATGAGTACTCCAGGCCAAGCACGCTTAACTTTGGAGTTTCTATGAGATGGCTAACAGAAAAGAAGATGCATCTTGTTGGTATGAGTAGTCCAAATCAATTCATTTAAGCACTTTCTAGTGGTAGCGCAGAGCCCCATACTAAGTGAAAAGCGGACATGAGGGGCTGCACCACTAAGGTGCCGCAGGTTGGGGTGTTAAGCCTGGCCAGTGATGTTCTCCCGAGTCGAAGTTGAGGACACTGGATGCAAAGCATTCCCAACAATCCCTCCCAGCATATGCCAGAAGACTCGAACCCGCGCCTCTCTCCGATACCACTTGTTGGGCACTAAGTATACATAATACAGCTTGGAAAGTGTTTAAACAACAAGCTGTACGATTTTCAAATCTAAGTGCGTAGCAGAAGTCTTGTTAAAGTAAGTTACTGTAAATATACCAACTAGATATGAATATACTTAAAAATAATCACAGATATTAAAACAGTAAATGCATAAGGTAGATAACACGGTAATTAAAGTGGTTCGAGGTAGACCCCTCTAAGTCCATTGGTCCTCCACACAGGAGTTAAAAAGTTTATTATAAATACTACGTACACAACTACGTATTTATAATCAAACCTATCAATGTATCGTTCACACAGATTGATACAATGATTAAAGCTTTCAACAGTTCACACAGATTGATTTAGGCTTTCACTTGACTAACTTCTTCACACACAGTATGCCAAGTACATTTTTATCAGTACTAGCACATGCCAAGTACATTTTTATCCGTTGCAAAAGAGACGTTGGGGAGACAAACCGATAAGATTCAACAGTCAAAAGTGAAGACCTGTTGACCGACGATAACGCACGCTACAGAAGACCGACTAGCACACGCTAGATGTATATTATGAACGTTGGTACAGTTTAATGACCGTTCAGTTCAGTCAAGTCAAAGCTCGATAACGCACGCTACGAAGGATTATTAGCGCATGCTAATAATACGTTTTTCAGCATATGAAGAAGTACTTGGCACTATAAATACCTATATCACTTGGGTGTCTTAACACAACTTCAAGCATTCAAGTATTTAAGCATTCAAAGCATTCTTGAGCTCAGATTTCTATTTATTATTGCATACTAAGTTGTGAGAAGAAAAGATACAAGAGTGATACACACTGTAATATCTATTATACTTTGTATTCTTTTCATTTGGTTGTGAGTGTTGCATCACTCATACACGAGCGTTAGAGAAACTAATTAAGAGTCACTAATCCAGTGTTATTAGGATCTTTGATCCGGCATTATTAGGATTACACTCCAACATTCGTAAATTGAGGATTGTCTAGTTCCGATAGAACACTAGATACACAAATTTTATTTTGAGAGTGGTTGTGCTTGGACCAATAGAAGACAAGCGGTTGTAACGGTTGTTGTACTCGGACCGATCGAAGACGAGACAAGTGTGTGGTTGTTCTTTAGCTAATAGAAAAAGAACTCGGAGAGAGTACGTAGGCAAGTTGCTGAACCTCTATAAATCTTTGAGTCTTTTACTTTCCGCATATTTTTTCCTCTATTCGCGAGAAAGTTCGATATTCCGCATTACCACTATTCAACCCCCCTTCTAGTGGTGAATTTATCTCTTCACCTACAACTACAGCAATATAATCGCAACATGTTGGATACACCATACAGGCTGAAAGTGTTAGGAAAACAAACACTTATCCAATAGGACTGGAGACTGTTGCGACGGAATCTACTTTATTCACTAATGTCAAAACACCATTTGAAAGGAGTATTTAAATACTGATCGGATAAAGTACATAAATACCAACCGACAAGGATCTTCAGACAAGGAGCAAAATCCGGATGTAGCATCTTGAAAGTCAATCAACAAATCAAAATGGACTTTTACTCACCAACCAGCCAACAGACATATTTATAACGGATCTATTCCAAAGTTATAAATATTCCACGCAAGAGGACGTTGCAATATACATATACGAAGACAAACATGAATAAGAACGATTGACTCATTCATAATCGCAGAAACTCTGAAGAGATTATTCTGTCAATCAAGCATGCAAGAGCAAATATATTTCTTCGAACATATAAAAATATCTGAGAGAATAAATATACACAGTCAACGTGAACAGCACATCATCAGCCTAAGATCATCAAGTGTTCAAGCTGTTGTTCAAACCAGTGATTTCACCATTGTTATTTTTGAGTAAACTTAGCCCTGTGTGGACTAAGGAAAAGATATTCTGACCTATATGGGACAAATAGGACAAAACTACAATCTGTGTTAGAAGAAGCAAGTCAAAGAAGCCTATAGCCAATCTGTGTGAACCATTGAAAACTACAGTCTTTTTATCAATCTGTGTGAACGATACAAGGATAGGTTTGATAAAGTCACGTAGTTGTGTACGTAGTGATTTTAATAAACATTTTACTCCTGTGTGGAGGACCAGTGGACGTAGAGGGGTTTATCTCGAACCACTTTATACTGCGTGTTCTTACCTTCTGCCTTTAGAGTTTTCATAACTGTGATTATTTATAAGTATACATTGCAAAACCCTGTACACACTCAGCTACCAGGAGAAAGCCTAGTTGCTGTATTTACAACAACTCACTTAAACAAACTTCCGCTACACACTCATATTCGAAAATCGTACAACTTGTTGTACTAACACTTTTCCAAGCTGTATACTGTATACTTAGTGGCCAACAAGTGGTATCAGAGCAGTTGATTCTAAAAAGAATCAGTCATATTTTTAACTGAATCATATCCAAAAATCACACATTCTTTTTGAAAACATTCTTTATCTTTCCTATTCTCTTACATGGATACCTCAATGATAAATAAGGTTCATATGTTCTCTATTAACGAATTTGATGATTGGAGAATTAGGATGGAAGCACATCTTGCCGCCATGCACGAAGATATGATATTTGTCATCCAAGATGGCCCTATCAAGATAATGAAGGTTAATCTCGCCGCAAGGATAGAAGGACAACCTCATGCATAGATGCTCGAGAAGGAGCGAGAGCAATGGACGACCGACGATCGCAAACACACGAACCTCGACAACATTCCTAAGAATGCGCTATTTGACACTCTTTACAAGGGCACATTCTTGAAGGTAAAGAGCTATAAGATAGCCAAAGATATCTGGGATAAACTCAAGATGATTTGTGAGGGAACCGAGCTCTCAAAAGAAAATAAGATTTTTAAACTCAATCAGCAATTTGATAATTTGAAATGAAATCATCTGAAACTCTTGAGGAGCTTGACCTCAGATTCACTGGCATTTTCGGTGAACTTGAAAAATTGGGTGAAATCTATACCCAAAAGGAGAAAAATTTGAAAATTTTAGATCACTCCCTGCCCGATGGGACATTAAAACCACAGTTATGCGTGTGTCATGTAATCTCAATGACATTTCTACTTTTGACCTCTTATCTGGCCTCAAAGCTTTCGAGTATGATATTGATAGGAGAGAGAAGGCCGAAGAGTCACCTACTAAGACTACAGCTCTAGCCGATGTATCTAACAGGAGACACAGCATGCCCAGCACATCCAAATCTACCCAAAAAACTGCTGACAGTGACGATGATATCCTATCACAAGATGAGATGGCCCTTCTCATGCACAAATTCAAAAAGTTCATCGAACAGTCTGGAAAGACTGCATACTGGCCCAAGCCTTTTCACAAGGTAAATACTGAATCTTCTCCATCTGGTGATTCTCATCTATGCTACAATTGCAAGAAACTATGACATTATGCAAATAAGTGTCCGTATCCAAAAGTCCAAAAGTTGCCGGAAGCCGAGCAACAGGAAAAAGATGAAAGGAGGCGTGCTTGGAAAAACAAGTTCAAGGCCCTGATTGGCGAATCAGAAGCCTCTCCAGCATCAACAAGACCGAGGAGTGTGTTCAGGCAGTCACTGACAGTGACTCGTCCGGTGATGAGCTCGAAGATAAAGCATATACGTGCTTTATGGCCAAAGAAATAGAGGACGATGAAGATAGCGATGATGAGGTAAGCTCAACATCCAATACTCCTGTAAATGTATCTCATACTTTCGAAAATATGATGAATGAATTTAAAAACATTCAAAAGGCCCATGAGACATTGAAATGAGAAAACATACAGCTCGAAATTTCTAACTTAGAGCTAAAATAAGAAAATGACTTGCTGAAAAATAATTACGAAAATAAGTCCATCGATTGTGAAAATAGCAAAGTCACACTTGAAAAACTCATGGAGAACAATTATCAACTTGCGCATGATCTAAATGAGACTGTCTCATAATGAGATCAAGACAAATGATTTCGCTCTACTCGAAGCCAAAGTAAAAACTTTCGAGAAACGAGAAGGAGAACTAGAGACCATCTTGAAATCTTTCGAGAAATCATCTAAAAGGATGGAAGAAATTCTAAGCACCGGGCAACATGCTCATGATAAAAGTGGCTTAGGATACAACTCATTCTCCAATAAAGGGAAAACTAGTACAGTGTTTGTCATGGGTGTGGAACCCATTCACGTACCTGAAGAGACCCCGAGTCCAGTAAAGGTAACAGCTGACCCGCGTACATCAAAGGTTGCTATTCCGCCACCAAAGTCATATCATCGATAGCGGAGTTCTCAGCCTCAAGGACCTGTAAGGCATAACCAACAGCATGCTCCCCGAGCATATCAGAAGTGCCAACAACCATTCAGAAAGAAGGTTGTATCCAAATATCAAAGGCCTGCACAGCAGTACTACCAACAGTACAGTGTGTCTAGAGATTGGATACAAGAGCCCCATTATCCATCAAGAAAACAGGTCACCATGCAATATCAACAACAGCTTTGGGAATCCAACTAGAGACCCAGGAGGCAAGCTGTATGTTGTTACCTAAATATTATCCGGAAGGGATTTCTGGAATGGGTGAGTAACAAACAAATACGAGAGCACGTCCGTGGGGAAGTAAATAACACAAGATTTGTCGGGGTTGTTAGTCCCGGGCTTGAATTCTCTCGCGAGATATTATTAATATGAATACTTGTGAGTACAAGTATTAATGTTAGGGTACAATTACAATGAGTGTAAAGACTCTAGTTATCTAGATCTTGAGAGCTGATGATTGCCGGAAGAACCAGAGATGATGCTCTGTGAGTTCTTGTAACAACGATGGAGTGCCAAGTTTTTTAGCTGAATGTCTGAACCCTTTACTAGTTGTTGAATGTTTCCTATTTATACGAGTGGAGGTAGCTGGGCGATCGCCTCTGCTGTATTATAATAAGCGGGCGATCGTCTTTAGCACATGGGTTGGTCTCCTTAGATTCTGCAGCAGCAGCTGGCAGCTGGATGCACGAACCAATGAGAAGACCACACGCATCCGGAGTCGCTGTCTTGGGAGGCCCCACCTAGGACCTTTCGGCGGGTCTGTCGGTAGGTAAGGCCATCCCTGTCACTGACATCTGTTGATGGGTTGGAGTACAGCCTATTCTTTCGGCGCCTGGAGGTCCCACCTAAGACCTTTCAGCGGGTCAGTCGATAGGACAGCTGTTGATGGGATAGAGTCAAAGATCCTTATTCTGCGGTGCCATTCGCAGATCTGCACGTGGGTCCTTGCTCCGAGATCCGGCCTTACACGTGGCATAGGATGGTCGTCCTTGGTCGGGCACCAGATTCAATCGCTAGGTGCCAAGAGGCAATCGCCCTGGACCTCAATCCCTCGGTTCCTGATCTCGGTTCGGACTCTTAGCTTGGCAAGTCTGCCTTGGATTATTTGATGCTGTCATTGGTCACTCGGCCCTTATGCCGATCGTTGTCGAAGCATATAAATCGCCATACAACAATTGGCCCCCAGCTCGCTCCGATCTCAAAGACGTGGGGTGAGGTGGCTCCACTAGCGATCGCTTGGATTTAGACGAGTGACTTTTTATGAGTTTAGACGATCGCTTTTCGAGCGGGCTGGTTTTAAATTTGCACGGTCCACTCGGTCGCTGAAAAGAGCAGGAAATAATAGTGGGCTCGAAACTCCGCGGGGGTATGTGTCGCGATGCGATTGAGGGAGTCCGACGGATAGTCAAGACTCCTCGACTGGCGTGTCCTTGAAACGACGCGTACGCGGGTTTCAAAGGAGGCATTGACTGCGACTTTATCCGATAGTTGCACTTCAGCCCTCGAGATTCTCCTTATTTGCATGGAAGCCCCTGCCTTCTCCTATAAAAGGGCTCGAGTTACAGTGTAATCCCCTTTACGCGATTTTATCGGAGAGGAAGATAGCCGAAATTCCTTGAATCATAGTTTGCCGATCGTCGTTCGACTCAATCCTTCGGTAAGAAATAATCATCTTTTTCCATTTCTTTTTGAGAATGTCTGGAGTACCTACAATGTCTGAAATGAGCACCACCTCCGCCGCCGGGACTTTGACTGCCTGGGAAGGAACCTCCGCGAAATTCCACATGGAGACAGATGCTGAGGCTTCGCGCCAGTATTAATCCCGTGGAAGTCGAGGAACTACTCAACGAGGCCGATGCTGCCAGGGAGGCGGCGGCTAAGCAAAAGTGCTTGCTGGTCGAGAAGGAGTTGGCGGTGAGGGCATACTGGGAGCAACATAGCGCCTTCGGCCAAGCCTATTCAGCCTTCGCAGAAATTATGGAGAGACTGGCCGGTCCGCGTCCCAAGTTCAACTATCGGGAGTACTCGATCGCCCATACCTATCAATCTGTGAAGTGGTCGCTGTTCTGGGCCGCGCAGCGCTCCCTGTGGTCCCTTGGCCAGATCAGGAGCTCGGCGACCAGGAAGGACTTGGCCATCTGGAGGGTGAGGTACCATGTCCCTTCTGATGTGGATCTTTTTGCGCCTGCCGAGAACGAGCGAGCCGACCAACCTCCGGAGGGCATGGTCGCCGTGAATGAGGCGATAATGGAGGCCAGGCTGCGGTTCACACTGTCTTTTGCCATCTCCAACTTGCTGGTCGCCTGTAATGTGGCGCCGCTTCAGCTAACGCCGAACGCCTGGCTCCAGATTGTCTGCGCCCTCACTTTGTTCGGTGGTCACCGATTCTACCGGCTTCCCTCGCCATTGGAGATGAACCATCTATTCAAACTGACGGTTCAGAAAGGGTCCATCGGTGGCTACCACGTCCAAGGCCGCTCTGGTCGGGTGATCCTTGGGGTCCCGAACAAAGTGCGGGGCGATCCGGCGAAATGGTTCTGGGTCAGCGGTGCATGGAAAGCACCCGCGAGCGACAATCCCACTGGCGAGCTGGACATTCCCACCGTCTTTCGGGAGAGGAATCTGAGTAAGGGTTCTGACTCTCCTTTTGTTCGGATACATTCTGAACTGATCTAATTTGGTATTCCTTTTGCAGGCTTCCATATTTCGGCGGCTGACGAGCTACCTTTTGACTTTTTGATCGTCTGGGAGTGGATACGCAGTCTTGCGGACGACGATATAGACGCTCGCTAGATTAGCAACGAGATTTGTTGGTTATCTGCTCAGTTATTTCATTTTCCGCACCATGTTTTCGTTCCAGGCACGAATTTCCACGATCTCCTTTTGCTTGGCGATCGTCCTGTTTAAGGAAGGTGCCTAACCATTGTTTGATCGTTTCATTTTGCAGAGGTCCGTTTCCCTCGCTTCCTGGAGCCTCCGCTAGAGATCGCCATGTCGAACCCTAGAGTCCTGAGTCGCCTGCACCAGAAGAAATCGAGTCGAGTTCCCCCAGTGGCGCTACCTCTTATCCCGGAGGTGAGGCCTCATGTGGAGCCGATCGCTGTGGAGGAGGAGGATCGGGAGGAGGGATTCCGGCTGAACCGCAAGCGATAGAGGTCGGTGGAACCCCCAGCCTCTGCCCCTGCTGGTGATCAGCCGATTGTCGCACCTCCGCTTACCGTGGTCCCCTTGGTGTAGGAGCCTACGCCCTCGTCGGCTTTCCTGCAGGCCATGGCGACTGCCGAGGCCGAGACCCCACGCGGGAAGCCGTTCTTCGGACACGACCCCGAGAGGGCCGAGAGGTAAGCTTCGGTTGTTTTGTCGAGTTTTGTCACTTGCGTAGGAGATGTGCTAACTCTTCTGTTCTTGATGCAGGATCCGCTGCACCAATCCAAATTGCTCGCCGCTGGTACTGGACTTTCTCGTGAGCCGATCCCCTTGCGAGGCCTGTGACATCCCGCACTATGTCGCCCGGGCTGTCTCTGTTCTGCTGAAGGCCTGGATGACTGATTTGGATGCAATCGCCCGCCAGCGATCCGCAGACACGATGCAGGCGGCCTTTGATCTATCCCTCCAGGCGGCGACGATGGCCGCCCAAGCTGTGAAGGACTTTGAAGGGCGCCCTTCTACTTCCCGTCTTCAGGCGGACCTCTAGGCTGCTTGGAAAAAGAACTCCGAGTTTGCCAACAGGATCGTTGCTATGGAGAAGGATTCCTTGGAAGTGGCTAAACGGTCAAGTCAAGATCTTGAGTGGGCGAGACAGGATTTTGAGTGGGCTCGGGCGACGGTCGGCCGGATTCGGGACCAGATGACAGAGGCCCACCGGTCGTACGTGGCTGCTCAAAAGGAAGCCAATTAGTTGAAGGTGATCGTCGCCCGGCTGACTAGCGAGTTGGCGTCGTCGAGGGAAGAAACGGCTGCCAAGGCATTTGAGCTCCAAGGTGCACATCAAGAGGTTGCGGAGCTGAAGGGAAGACTGGAGGCGACCGAGGCCGACCCTTTTCTCAATGTGGAGTCCGTCAGCGAATTTGCTTACTACATGGCGTTCGCTGACTCAATCCGCGCCGCTAAGAAGGGAGGGCTGGAGGTCGGCCCTCTGGCTGAAAACTTCAAAGCTTACGCGCTAGAGCATCCTCTGCATCCCGCCTTCTCCGTGCCGATCCTGGACCTCTCGGGTCTCAGCGTCGACCTGAGCTGGTACCCGATTCCCGGAAATCTCGTTCATCCAGATGCCCCGGAGGATGGGGAGGCAGTTCTGGAAGCTAGCGGGGGAGCGCGGGCCGATCCAGCAACCGAAGGTGAAAGCCAGGCAGGGGCAGCCTGAGGTTGTACGTCCTTCTTTTTTTGTTTTTCGCTTGTAGTTTTTCAGTTTCATTGTGTTTTGCCTTCGGGCATTTGTACAAATATTCTGAATGAAATGAAATACATAATTGCATCTGATTCCTTGCTTGTACGATTGTATGTCTGAATCTTCCGCATTTGACTTCACACAAGTATTTGAGGAGCGGTCATTGTATGTATAGCTCCGAATGTATTGGTATACTTAAAATTCTTACCTGTAAATTTCTGAAAAAAACTGATCGTCATATGTGTATTTGAACAAAGCCGTTCGTATGTGGTTCCGTCCTCCTGATCGTATGTATGGATCTGCTCTGCCCCTTGTTTTTGTTTACTTGGTGAAAGTAAGGGAACAAAAATAATTCATTTAGCGAGCTATCTTTAGTTTGCCTCTTGCAATCTTCGATTTTGTTGATTCCTAGAGGGAGGCCGAACGTCCCGGCCTGGAAATACTTTACACAGTCGTGGGGTTCGATGGAACCGATCTCCACTACTATGTCTTGTGCGCGAGCGACATTCCGTCTGACGGTTAACTTCTCGCGACTCACTTAATTTGTGAGGGTCCTCCGCAAAGTAGTGATGGGGCGGATGGTCTCTGTATGGAGGAGCCCTTGCACGGGGCGCCGTCGGATAAATCGACTTTGCTACCGTGGCTTGTTAGCACTTTTCTGCCTAAGAGGGCATATGTTGTGACGGGGGGAAGGACGCGTCGCATTGTCCAGGTCCACCATGTTAGATGATAGATCCGAGGACGGGCGAGCGTGTCCACTGATCTGTTTTGGAGGGTCCTTCGGCTACGCCCGCCTCGTATTTAAATGAAAAGTTGGGCGATCTCTGCCCAAAGGAACCATGCATGGACGGGCTATCGGTTCCATCAACCTCCAGAACCATGGCTACACTTTTCTTCCTCGGATCGCCATGTTAGATGACAATCCTCGACAGTATACGTTGTGCTAGGGGGGCGATCGCTTGCCTAGGTCCATCAGGTTAGATGACGAACTCTTGGAGGGCGAGCGAGTTGTCTTCTTGTCGAGGCGAATCATTTAGAGGGGATCGGAAAATCTCATTAAGCTCTTTGTACATTGGGTAACTGAATATAGAGTTTTTATTGATAGTATTTCTTCAAATGAACGGCGTTCCAGGGATATTAGTCCGGAGTGCCGTCTGGGTGTTGGAGCTCGTAGGCTCCTTTGGTCAGCTATTTGGATATCCTGAAGGGGCCCTCCCAATTCGGGCCAAATACTCCCGTGTGAGTCTGGACCTTTTTGAGGACTAGGTCGCCCACTTGGAATTGCCTTTCCTTGACCTTCAAATTGAATAATTTCTCGGATTTCCTT
The DNA here is from genome assembly GCA_033398695.1 of Orobanche coerulescens. NCBI lineage: Eukaryota > Viridiplantae > Streptophyta > Magnoliopsida > Lamiales > Orobanchaceae > Orobanche > Orobanche coerulescens. Next base: position 65,095,151 of record CM065801.1, read on the forward strand.
TTGTGGATTGTGTTCTTCATTTCCGAGGTCAGTCGTCGCTTCTCGAGCATATCCAAGTCGATCCGTTGAGCTGCAGCATTATCCGTCGTCATTTGTTGTGCAGTTCGGTGGCTGAGAACGGCGATCTCCGAAGGGATCACTGCTTCTATTCCTAAGGCGAGGGCGAATGGGGTTTCGCCGATTGAATTTCGGGTCGTTGTTCGGTAGGACCACAAAACATCTGGGAGCTCGCTCGCCCATCGTCCTTGTTTGGATTCGAGTCTTGCTTTGATCGTGTGTTTGAGGATCTTGTTTACAGCCTCTACCTGCCCGTTCGTCTGAGGGTGGTAAGGGGCTGAGAACAACTTTTTAATTCCCCATTTCTCACAGAATTGCATAACTTCCAAACCGTCGAACTGTTTTCCGTTGTCGGAGGTGATAGCCTGAGGTAGACCGAATCGGCATATGATGTTCTTCCAAATGAACTTGATCACTTGTTCTTGGCCGATCTTGTTGAGTGGCTCGGCCTATGGCCATTTCGTGAAATAATCGACCCCACGATGGCGAATTTACATCCCCCTGGCGCCGTCGGCAAAGGACTGATGAGGTCCATGCCCTATTGGGCGAAAGGCCACGGACTGTACATAGAAGTGAGCTGCTCGGGGGAGAGCTTGATGTTCGAGCCCATTACTTGACACTTGTGACAAGATCGGGCGTAGGCGATCCCGTCTTTTTGTAGGGTAGGCCAGAAAAAGCCTTGCCTGGTCATCTTGTGGATGAGAGCTCGCCCTCCAGCGTGATTTCCACAGATCCCGTCATAGATTTCGGCTAAAACAAGTCGGCCTTCCTCCGGCGTAATGCATTTGAGGAGAGGTCGGCTAAAAGCTCGCTTGTAAAGCAGGTTGTCCAATAGGGTGTATCTGGTTTCCCGGAGCTGAAGCTAGCGAGCTTTGATCCGATCTGTGGGGACCGTTCCGTCCTTCAAGTACTTAACGAACGGAGTCATCCAGTTCTCTTCGGCGATGGCAACTATGGTGCCCAGGATTCTGTCGATCACCGATTTTGCTAATTTCGTGATTTGGATGTTAGAGAAGTTTGCCGCCCCATCTGACGATGCGAGCTTGGATAGGGCATCGGCCTGGGAGTTGTGCTCTCTCGGGACTTGTTCGATCAGCACTTCCTCAAACTTTGTGCACATTTCGGCGACCAATTCTTGACATTTGATCATCAGTTCGCCGCGCGTCTCATACCCCCCTGTCTTGGTTCACAACCAAGAGGGAGTCCATGGAGATGTGGAGGCGACGAACGTCCATGGCGAGTGCTAGATCGAGCCCGCCTATCAACGCTTCGTACTCGGCTTCATTATTGGATGCACGGAACCCGAAACGCACAGCATTTGTAAAACTTTGGCCGTCGGGGATGATGAGGACAATCCCTGCCCCTGCTCGCGAGCTGGTCGCCGAGCCATCTACGTACAATTTCCAGGCAGGACGGCTGACCTGGGTCGGACTGGGCGGGAACGTTAGTTCCACCACAAAATCCGCCAGAGCTTGGCCATTGATCGCCGTGCGAGGAGCGTACGTGACACCGTATTGGGCGATCTCCAGTGACCACTTGAGGAGTCGCCCGTTTCTATCTAGCCGGTGCAGAACTTGCCTTAGAGGGACAGTCGTCAGAAACTCCACTTGGTGTTCGAAGAAGTAGGCCCTCAGCTTGAGAACACTCATGACTAGTGCGTAGGCTAGCTTCTCCAGAGGTGTGTAATGCGTTTCCGCGTCATGAAGCGCTTGACTGACGAAGTAGATCGACAAGTGGGCTTTCCCCTCTGCTCGCACTAATACCGCGCTCAACGCGACCTCTGAGGCTGCCAGGTAGAGGCATAGCTTTTCGCCGGGGATTGGTTTCACCAAAATTTGGGGATTATACAGATACTCCTTGATTTTGGCGAATGCCATTTGGCTTTCCTTCGTCTATGCAAATTTCTTATTCTTTATGGTGGCGAAGAATAGCTTGCTTTTGTCTCCGAGCCGAGAAATGAAACAGTTAAGGGCTGCTAGACAACCCATGAGGTGTTGCACCTGTTTGACATTCCGTGGCTCCTGCATGTCGAGGATCGCCTGGATCTTGGTGGGGTTCGCTTCGATGCCCTTTTGGCTCATGATGTGCCCCAGGAACTTTTCTGAGCTTACCCCGAAGTTGCATTTCTTGGAGTTCAGTTTCATGTTGAATTTCTCGAGGATGGCGAACGTCTCGGCAAGGTCTTTGAGGTGATCTTCTTTTTTGAGGCTCTTGACAACGATGTCGTCAATGTAAACCTCCATGGTCTTGCCGATCTGATCGGCGAACATCCCGTTGACTAGTCGTTGGTAGGTCACCCCCGCATTTTTTCAGACCGAACGGCATTCAGACCCAAAAGTACACGTATTTTTCCATGTGGAATGATGTGTGTTTTATGTCTTTCTCCTCCATTGGGATCTGATGGTACCCGGTGAAGGCATCCATAAACGACATCATTTCACAACCTGCCATGCTATCGACCAAGTGGTCAATATGAGGCATTGGAAAGTGGTCTTTCGGACATGTCGCATTGAGGTTGGTGAAATCGATGCATAACCTCCAGGAGTTGCTTGCCTTTTTGACGAGCACCGCGTTGGCTACCCACTGTGGCTCGTCGATAGCTACTCCGATCAGTTGTTGAGTAGATTTTTGACTTCTGCGTCGAGTACAACGTACTTCTCAGGACCGAATTTCCTACATTTCTGGTGAACATGCTTCCTTGTCAGGTCGATCTTTAGATAGTGGCAAGCGTGTTCAGGACTGATGCCGACCATATGTTGATGCGACCAGGCAGAGATTCCGATATTCTTACGTAGTAAACTGATAATATCGTCTTTTAACTCGGTACCGATGCTTGAGCCGATCTGCACTTCCCGCTCCGGGTGAGCCGGATTGATTGTTATACTTTCCAACTCTTCAATGGGGACGGTCGTTTCTCGTTTGGAACGATTGCCGGACTCGATCCTTGGATCAATGTTTAGGCTTGGCTCGAAACCGATCCTTGGCTCGATGTCGTCCGACAATTGATGCGAGATGCCGTCCTCTGAGTTGGGCTGGTATGAGGTGCTTGGCTTGTCGATCTCCATTGGCTGAATGTCGATCGCCTCAATGTTATGAATAGTACTAGAAACGTTTAAAGGGGAAGTTACGACACATGAGTAATTCAAACATTTCTTTGTCATTAGATGGTCTCCTTTTACAGTACCGACTGTCCCATCGGTAGTGGGGAACTTGATACAATAAAAGAAAGAAGAGGCGACCGCATCAAAGGTTTCTAGAAAGGGGCGACCTAGGAACCCATTATAGATGCTCGGCCTATCTATGATTACAAAATTGAGGTTCCTAGTAATCTTAACCTTGGGATCGTAACAGCATATTAGCTCGACAGAGAGCTTCATCCTTCCATAGGCTTAGACCGTGTTGTCGCCAAACCATTGAAGCACGGTATCGAATGGCTTGATGAACTTGGTCAAGTTGCTGAGCTGGTCCAGAGTAGATTTGAATATGATGTTACAAAAACTCCCATTGTCAACCAGCTCACGGTCGACCATTTTCCCGAGGATACACGCAGAGATCACCAATGCAGCCTCTTTGGGGCACTGCACTCCCTCTCTATCCTTGTTGGAGAAGGAGATGAGCGCGTCTCTGGAGATGGTTAGCTCTAGGGGCACCACGACATGGACTCCGGCGAACGCCCTCAGCTCGGCGTTCCGCTTTCTATTTGATATGGTGGAAACCGGGGAATGACCTCTGAGGTTTCCACCTGCCGACTGAAGCATATTGATCCGACCACTGGGGTTGATCGGAGGAATCGACTCGTCTCAGTACTCCGGCTCATTTTGCTCGATCCTGGTGACCGGATTAGGAGGGAGACGGTCGTCGTTCTATCTGCGATCGCGCCCCCCGGTACTTTTTGCCCCGGGTTCTGGCTTGGTCACCAAATTATCCAGCTTGCCTTCCTCGAACAACCTCCAGAGTTGTCTAGGGAGGTCGCGGCATTGGCTGGTGTTGTGGCCGGGACTTTTGTGGTAGGCACAAAATTTACTGCGGTCCAGATGAATGTTGTCCCTCATCGGCTTCGGCTTGCTAAGCCATTCCCGCCTCTTGATGGCATTGAATATATAGGCCGGAGATAGATTGATGTTGCGGAGGAGGTGAACTTCCACATCCTCAAAGGCCTTGAACTCAGCGGGCAGTTTTGCGACCGCCTTTCTGGGCTTGACGACCACCTTCTTCGGAACGGGAGATGGCGCCTTCCCTTCTCCGGTGGATCCCTCACCTAAGCGAAGGGTGAGCATCCTCTGCCTGGCCAGAAAGTCGGCGGCCTTGACGCGGAGGATCGCGTAGGTCGGGGGGATGTCCTTCGTGAGGTGCCTGAACATGGGTGAATGGCTATAGAATCCCCCCAGGACCGAGTAGAGGGCGAGATCATCGCTAATGGGCTCGCCGGTGAGGACTATTTCATCCACCCGGTCGATGTAATCTTCGTCGGGCTCGTCCTTCCCCTGCCTGATCTTCATCATGCGGTGGGGACCTTCTGGCCGAGCGACCTTGGCAACGAAATACGACGTGAAGTTGTTCGCCAGCTTCTCAAAACAGTTGATTGAGTGCGGTGGCAATGAGATGTACCACCTATGGGCAAGATCGCCTAATGTTAATGGGAACATTCGGCACTTCGTCGCGTCTGATGCCCCGCATCCGGTCATGTAGATCCGGAACTTGCTCAAGTGGGTCTCAGGATCCGATTCTCCCTCATATAGAGATTTTTGAGGAGGAGCGATCTTCAGTTGCACGGGGGAAAGCTCGATCTGGACAGCGAGTGGCTCACTTGGTCCTGCGATCGGTCTCTTGGCGCCTGCCCCAGTTTCAATGAGCGCCTTCATTTCGTCGAGCTGGCGCTGCATTGCGGCCATCGCCGTAACCTGACTGCTCGTGGTTTGGCTCTCGGAGCGGGAGCCGAGGCGATCATGTACCGATCTCCTGGCCCCGTGGTAGGTGACGAGGTCTCTACTGCCGAGCTCAATCCTTGGGCGAGTGGGAGCCAGACGGCCATCCTGTCTTCTGGGAGTTGGGTACGCCGAACTTCTGGTGACGGATTTGGACTGCGATGTCTCACGGCTGGGGCCCAAATGCCCGGGTCGCCATGAGGGATCACTCCCTAGGCAGCTGCAGACAGAATCATCCCGCCTTACGAGCACCTTTTCCTGCGGCTCGGGGCTTTCTGACGATTTCTCGACATATAGCCCCTTGAGATTTCGCTTGCCAACATAGTGGATGGCTGATGGAGTAATGGTGGGCGAGTCGCATGCTCTCCGTCGCTCCCTTAGGATGGCCATAGCCTCCTCGATCTGTTCTGCGGTTTGTAATTGATCGAGTGAGAGGATGGGGCCGTCCCTCGGGGGCGGGAGTGAGAGTCTAGCGTCGCCGCGGTCGCCTTCCGGCGCAGTTTGGGACTCGGCCTGGGTCGGAATAAGGTGTCCGACGGATCGTAGGGTGGCTCTTTTCGAGGTCGTGGCAGACATCATGATTCTGAAGGTTTTTCTTTGAAGAACAGTAAGTGTTTCTTCAAGTATATGCTACGGAGTACAGTGAGTGTTCTTCGAAACGGTCGGAAAGAAAATGAAGGTAGAACCCCCTTCCTCTAGTGCCAATTGTTTTCACCCAAAATGTTATCTGGAAGGGATTGCTGGAATGGGTGAGTAACAAACAAATGCGAGAGCACGTCCGTGGGGAAGTAAATAACACAAGATTTGCCGGGGTTGTTAGTCCCGGGCTTGAATGCTCTCGCGAGATATTATTAATATGAATACTTGTGAGTACAAATATTAATGTTAGAGTACAATTACACTGAGTGTAAAGACCCTAGTTATCTAGCTCTTGAGTGCTGATGATTGCCGGAAGAACCAGAGATGATGCTCTGTGAGTTCTTGTAACAACGATGGAGTGCCAAGTTTTTTAGCTGAATGTCTGAACCCTTTACCAGTTGCTGAAGGTTTCCTATGTATAGGAGTGGAGGTAGATGGTCGATCACCTCTACTGTATTATAATAAGCGGGCGATCGTCTTTAGCACATGGGTTGGTCTCCTTAGAGTCCGCAGCAGCAGCTGGCAGCCGGATGCATGAACCAATGAGAAGACCACTCGCGTCCGGAGTCACTATCTTGGGAGGCCCCACCTAGGACCTTTCAGTGGGTCTGTCGGTAGGTGAGGCCATCTCTGTCACTGACAGCTGCTGATGGGCTGGAGTACAGCTTGTTCTTGCGGCGCCTAGAGGTCCCACCTAAGTCCTTTCGGCGGGTCTGTCGGTAGGACAGCTATTGATGGGCTGGAGTCAAAGATTCTTATTCTACGATGCCATTCGCGGATCTACACGTGGCTCCTTGCTCCAAGATCCGGCCCTCGTAGATATGACGGATGACGGCCTTACACGTGGCATAGGACGGTCATCCTTGGTCAGGCACCAGAGTCGATCGCTAGGTGCCAAGAGGACAGCGACTACGTGCCTGTCCCACGTATACATCGCAACAATGGACCCGAAGAGTAGCCTACAGCAAGCCAATTGCTGTCAGGCAAATTTGGGTACCAAAAGGCACTAACATCCATGGACCCAACAATCAAAGGGGACCTAAATCTACTTAATTTCTTTGCTTACAGGACACCAAAGAGAAGGATATATGGTACTTCGACAGCGGATGTTCTCGGCACATTACAGGAGATAGAAGCAAGTTGTCAGATTATGTAGAGGGTCGGGACCAAAAGTACGTTTTGGTGACAAATCCAAAGGAAGAACAAGAGGGAAGGGAACCCTGCTTGTAGGAAAATTCAAAGTCACTGATGTAGCTTATGTTGAAGGCTTATAGTATAGTCTACTTAGTATTAGCCAGTTCTGTGACAAACAGTTCTCGATGAAATTCTATATAGATCACTGTAGAGTCAAGAACATTCTGACCAAAGAAGTTGTGCTCACTGGAAGCAGGTCAGGTAACATGTATATTGCTGATTGGAAGCCTATGAGCTCCATAATTCCATGTTTTGTTGCCAAAGGCACTGCAGATCAATGCTGGCTATGGCATTAGAAGATGTCGTATATCAACTTCAAGATGATCAACAAGCTCGCTAGATAGAGAATGGTTAGAGGTTTGCCCGATGTGTCATTCCAAAAAGACAGCATCTGCGACCCTATCAAAAAGGCAAACAAGTCCAAACCAAGAGTAGCCTACAGCAAGCCAATTGCTGTCAGGCAAATTTGGGTACCAAAAGGCACTAACATCCATGGACCCAACAATCAAAGGGGACCTAAATCTACTTAATTTCTTTGCTTACAGGACACCAAAGAGAAGGATATATGGTACTTCGACAGCGGCTGTTCTTGGCACATTACAGGAGATAGAAGCAAGTTGTCAGATTATGTAGAAGGTCGGGACCAAAAGTACGTTTTGGTGACCAATCCAAAGGAAGAACAAGAGGGAAGGGAACCCTGCTTGTAGGAAAATTCAAAGTCACTGATGTAGCTTATGTTGAAGGCTTATAGTATAATCTACTTAGTATTAGCCAGTTCTGTGACAAACAGTTCTCGATGAAATTCTATATAGATCACTGTAGAGTCAAGAACATTCTGACCAAAGAAGTTGTGCTCACTGGAAGCAGGTCAGGTAACATGTATATTGCTGATTGGAAGCCTATGTGCTCCATAATTCCATGTTTTGTTGCCAAAGGCACTGCAGATCAATGCTGGCTATGGCATTAGAGGATGTCGTATATCAACTTCAAGATGATCAACAAGCTCGCTAGACAGAGAATGGTTAGAGGTTTGCCCGATTTGTCATTCCTAAAAGACAGCGTCTGCGACCCTATCAGAACGGCTAACAAGTCAAAACCAAGAGTAGCCTACAGCAAGCCAATTGCTGTCAGGCAAATTTGGGTACCAAAAGGCACTAACATCCATGGACCCAACAATCAAAGGGGACCTAAATCTACTTAATTTCTTTGCTTACAGGACACCAAAGAGAAGGATATATGGTACTTCGACAGCGGCTGTTCTTGGCACATTACAGGAGATAGAAGCAAGTTGTCAGATTATGTAGAAGGTCGGGACCAAAAGTACGTTTTGGTGACCAATCCAAAGGAAGAACAAGAGGGAAGGGAACCCTGCTTGTAGGAAAATTCAAAGTCACTGATGTAGCTTATGTTGAAGGCTTATAGTATAATCTACTTAGTATTAGCCAGTTCTGTGACAAACAGTTCTCGATGAAATTCTATATAGATCACTGTAGAGTCAAGAACATTCTGACCAAAGAAGTTGTGCTCACTGGAAGCAGGTCAGGTAACATGTATATTGCTGATTGGAAGCCTATGTGCTCCATAATTCCATGTTTTGTTGCCAAAGGCACTGCAGATCAATGCTGGCTATGGCATTAGAGGATGTCGTATATCAACTTCAAGATGATCAACAAGCTCGCTAGACAGAGAATGGTTAGAGGTTTGCCCGATTTGTCATTCCTAAAAGACAGCGTCTGCGACCCTATCAGAAAGGCTAACAAGTCAAAACCAAGAGTAGCCTACAGCAAGCCAATTGCTGTCAGGAAAATTTGGGTACGAAAAGGCACTGTTGTGTCAAGAATTAACACCTTCCGACCGGCGATCGCCTCGGAGGTCGGGCGACCGAGTCACTGCCGAGCGGCCAAGGCAGAACTGCCGACCAGCGATCAGGCGACCGAGCCTTTACCCAGCGGACAAGCTAGACTAGCCAACCGAAGGTCCCAGGATGAATCCCGGTGCCGAGTGATCGACATCAATACGATCGCCTCTCGGTAGTCGGCGACCGACTCCTGGAGACGATCGGCTCTCGGCACTCGGCGACCGACTCCTGGAGACGATCGGCTCCCGGTACTCGGCGACCGACCCTTGGTGACCAACTGGAGACGATCATCTCTCGGCACCTGCCGACCGACCCTTGGTGACCGGCCAATGCCGACCCTCAGCAACTGGCCGATGGCGACCACTGATGACCAGCTAGAGACGACCGCCTCATGTCGATCAGCGCCGATGGCCATCCAGTCGGCAAAGGCCGAACCTTAAGACTGGCACCACGTGCAAGGACCGAGACAAGATCCGCGAATCTCGGGCCATTGACCACAGCCTGGCAGAATCTCTCCACCAGCCGATAAGCCGCCGAAAGCTGTCAGTAGGGCCGCATTGTGGATCGACTCGGACGCGTGGCTCCTTATTGACCGCCAGTGGCGCCACCATCGCATTGGACTTTATACGGACTGCCAGCCACTACCTTGGACTTTAGCCCGACAGCCCAAGAGATCGCCCCATTATAATATTGGCCGGCAGACGATCGCCCCATTATTATAATGGCCGGAAGGCGATCGCCCGCTAGAGGACAGGACCCGGCAGCCCCTATATATACAAGGCACCCTGCACTTGGCCAAAAGGCTGCCTTATCGCGATTTCAGTATACATTACAGAAACAAAACATCAAACGCTTGGCTACTTCCAACTCTTGGCAACAGCTATCATTCGGTCTTACTTCTCCCGGCCTCTCTCCTCGAGTAGACTATCGGCGGGGACGAAGAACACCGATCTTCGCTCAAGAGCCGGATTAACAGAGTCTTTTTACACTGATTGTATTTAGATTTCTCTCATTAATACTTGTATCCACGAATATTTGTATTAATATCATCTCGCGAGAGCATTCAAGCCCGGGCCTAACAAACCCGGCAAACCTTGTATTATTTATCTTCTCTCGGAAGTGCTCCCGCAATTATTGTTTGTTGTCCGTCTTCCAGCAGTATTAATCTTCAGATAAATATTTTGGGCAACAACAGGCACTAACATCCATGGACCCAACAATCAAAGGGGACCTAAATCTACTTAATTTCTTTGCTTACAGGACACCAAAGAGAAGGATATATGGTACTTCGACAGCGGATGTTCTTGGCACATTACAGGAGATAGAAGCAAGTTGTCAGATTATGTAGAAGGTCGGGACCAAAAGTACGTTTTGGTGACCAATCCAAAGGAAGAACAAGAGGGAAGGGAACCCTGCTTGTAGGAAAATTCAAAGTCACTGATGTAGCTTATGTTGAAAGCTTATAGTATAATCTACTTAGTATTAGCCAGTTCTGTGACAAACAGTTCTCGATGAAATTCTATATAGATCACTGTAGAGTCAAGAACATCCTGACCAAAGAAGTTGTGCTCACTGGAAGCAGGTCAGGTAACATGTATATTGCTGATTGGAAGCCTATGAGCTCCATAATTCCATGTTTTGTTGCCAAAGGCACTGCAGATCAATGCTGGCTATGGCATTAGAGGATGTCGTATATCAACTTCAAGATGATCAACAAGCTCGCTAGACAAAGAATGGTTAGAGGTTTGCCCGATGTGTCATTCCAAAAAGACAGCGTCTGCGACCCTGTCAGAAAGGCAAACAAGTCAAAACCACCCTGAAAAGAAAATCATACTTGTCCACTCACAGAGTTCTAGAAATGCTACATATGGATCTCTATGGTCCTATAGACCCTGTAAGTTTGGGAGGTAAGAAATATTATCTCGTTATTGTTGAGGATTATTCCAGGTATGCTTGGACAATATTCCTGAGCAATAAGAAGGAAACAACAACAAAGCTGCCCGAGCACATGAGAAAGCTTCAGAATGAGAAAGGGTTGAGTATCATGGCCATTCATTCCGACAGAGGTACTGAATTCACTAACCGCTTTATAGAGAAATACTCGGACAATGGAATTGTAATATCCTAGAATTTCACTATGAATTTTTCCCATTATTTTATCTGGGATGTACTGTACAGAGTGGGACCGACACGATATGAGTGGATAATTTTGGAAACCATGACAGCCGTGCCAGTATGTCTATCGAGGTTATTTTGATTATAGGATATTACATGCTTGGTGTGTTTTCGATGTCGGATATACCGTATGAGCATTTGTATGATTGCCGTACTTGGTCGACAGTTGTAATTGGGGGTATCGTGCATCAGATGTATCATATGGAAATGTTATCGGAACGAGTATATGTATTCGGTGTGTCGCGTGTATGTGTTCGGTTTATTGAGATGACAGACAGGAATTGCTGGAAATGGCTAAGTATGGAAGCCATTACATACGTTATGTGTTGAAGCTTACGTACGTTAAATTGGTAGAGTTACGTACGTTATGGCCGAGACATTACGTACGTAACATGGGAATCAGACGATCGAGTCGTGGTCGGCAGGTGGGACCCTGTGTCGGCAACTTTCGGTGGAGGATGTTGATAGGTGAGTCAACGTACGTGTTACGTACGTTATGCAGGACGTGTTACGTACGTAACACGACCATTGTACTGTAGCAAGTCAACGTACGTATTACGTACGCAACGGAACAAGTGTTACGTACGTTACGGGGCGACTGGCCGAGTCGTGGCCGAGATGACCTGGATGGCCGAGCATGGCCGGACGTGACTCGTTGGGATGGCCGAGCATGGCTGGACGTGACTCGATGGGATGGCCGAGCATGGTCGGCAGTGACTCGCTGGGGGCTAGGACTGGCCGATTACGTACGTAGGCAGTGGCCGGTTACGGCCGTAATGGCCGATTACGTACGTAAGGGGGCTGCCGGTTACGTACGTAAGGGTGCGAGCATCGGACAAGGTTAGGCCGCGGCCGGCTACGTACGTAAGGACCCGCCGGTTACGTACGTAACTGGCCGGCAGGTCTCGGCCTATATAAGGCCTGGACCGAGTCACCCTCATCATTTTCCATTTTTCTCCGTCCCTTTTGCGATTTCTTCAGCAAAGTTGATGGTTTTGAGTAGAATCAACTTATAACAACATGTTTTGGAAGTTGGAATCATGGATTAACATCATCCTCCACCCGGATCGAAGGTAAGAACACATGAACTTTTGGTTTTTGGATGTTCTTGAGGTTTCTTGGTGTTTTGGACGATTTGCTCCATTTTGATTCGGATTATTGATAGAACTTGATTGTATACTCGTAATCATTCAATACTCTTGAAGTTTTGTGGAAAAAATTCGAGTATTTCTTCGTTAAAACGATTAAATTGGATTATGCCTTCAAAGTGTTCGATGAAATGCCTCAATGAGTAGAACTTGGGAAATTCTATACGTTTTCGCATGGATGGTGATTGAATTGATATTATTGTGATTTAGGAATGAACTTTTGAAGGAAGTTGAATCGGTACCCTTCCCTTTTGTCGATTTCTTCGCACCGTGCTATTCAAAACAAGTGATTACTTGTGTATGTCATCTTCTAGAGGTATGTTGATAATCCTCTCATTGAATTCGGATTTTGATGTTATCGTTGAAGAAGGATTCGTATGAATATGATTATGGTTTTGTTGCTACGATTCTTGCGGTTATATGAACTATATGTTGAAGACATTGTTAGGACTATTGAACACCGAATTTCGGCTTGTGTTCGTATTGTTAAGAGTTGATACGGTTTGGTTTCGTATGATCGAGACGTCGTTGAACCATCGAGTTTGATTAGTTGGTCATTTCGGTTGTTGATTGTTATTGAACGTATCGTTAATTGGTTATTGCATTAGGTTGCGTTAGTGATCGTTGAAGTTAACCGTTGTGCTGCGGACGAGCCGGTGCTGCGGAGCTTGTAGACGGAGACGGCGGGATTGATGGTGGCTTCATCGTATGGGTATCCAGGCAAGTTATGCTTGCTCAGTTCATAATGTTAATAAATGATTTCGTTTTCATTTCATTTATGATTCATATAGCAATGGTATTATGGAATATATTAATTGTCGGAATGGTGGTATGTAAGATAAATCATAATGTATATGATTTTAAGGATGTCTAGTGGAAATGGGAACGTGAATTGTAATTTGGTCTATTGCATGATGTTGTGTCAAGAATTAACACCTTCCGACCGGCGATCGCCTCGGAGGTCGGGCGACCGAGTCACTGCCGAGCGGCCAAGGCAGATCTGCCGACCAGCGACCGGGCGGCCAAGCCCTAACCCAGCGGACAAGCTATATCGGCCAAACCGAAGGTCCCAGGACAAGTCCCGGTACCGAGCGATCGACCTCAGATGCGATCGCCTCTCGGTACTCGGCGACCGACTCCTGGCGATCGACTAAAGGACGATCCTCTCTCGGCATCTGCCGACCGCCTCATGTCGATCAGCGCCGACGGCCATCCAGTCGGCAAAGGCCGAGACTCAAGACTGGCACCACGTGCAAGGACCGAGACAAGATCCGCGAATCTCGGGCCATTGACCACAACCTGGCAGAATCTCTCCACCAGCCGACAAGCTGCCGAAAGCTGTCAGTAGGGCCGCATTGTGACTTTGATTCCGCCGAAAGCTGTCAGTAGGGCCTCATGTGACTGACTCCGGACGCGTGCTGGCTCCTTATTGGACCGCCCAGCTGGCGCCAGCCACTACCTTGGACTTTAGCCCGACAGCCCAGGAGATCGCCCCATTATAATATTGGCCGGCAAACGATCGCCCCATTATTATAATGGCCGGAAGGCGATCGCCCGCTAGAGGACAGGACCCGGCAGCCCCTATATATACAAGGCACCCTGCACTTGGCCAAAGGGCTGCCTTATCGCGATTTCAGTATACATTACAGAAGCAAAACATCAAGCACTTGGCTATCTCCAACTCTTGGCAACAGCTATCATTCGGTCTTACTTCTCCCGGCCTCTCTCATCAGGAAGACGATCGGCGGGGACGAAGAACACCGAGCTTCGCTCAAGAGCCGGATTAACAGAGTCTTTTTACACTCATTGTATTTAGGTTTCTCTCATTAATACTTGTATCCACGAATATTCGTATTAATACCATCTCGCGAGAGCATTCAAGCCCGGGCCTAACAAACCCGGCAAATCTTGTATTATTTATCTTCTCTCAGAAGTGCTCCCGCAATTGTTGTTTGTTGTCCGTCTTCCAGCAGTATTAATCTTCGGATAAATATTTTGGGCAACAGCAATTGGCGCTAGAGGAAAGGCATCCAACCCTCGAATTTTTATACCCACCGTCCCGAAGAACACTCACTGTTCTCGGGGCAGATACTTGAAGTGACACTCACTGCGCTTCAAAGAAATCCTTCAGAAATCATGTCTTCCGCCTCCGCGTCGAAGAAAGCCGCTGACCAGCCGGCCAGACCCCCTGTTCCGTCCCAGTCCGAGCCGCAGCCGATGGTGGAAGGCAGCCGCCGCGGCCCGAGCCTCTCGCTCGATCAGTTCCGAACCAATGAACAGATCGAAGAGGCCATAGCCGTCCTTCAGGAGCGACAGAGCGCTCTCGACGCGCCTCCTGCTATCACCCCCTCGGTCTCCCGCCGGAAGTCCAAGCGGAAGCTCAAGGCGTTACTGGCCGAGCGATCGCCAGGAGGCTCTCGTCCGCAAGAAGAGGCGCTCGGCAGCCGGGGCACCTCTGTCTTCGATCGCCTGGGCATCGACCCGACCTGGCGACCGGGGCAGTCCGGCCCCAGCTACGAGACGACGGAGTTTGAGTCCGTCACCAGGAGCTTGGCCTACCCGGCTCCCAGAAGGCAGCCCAGCCGTCTGGCTCCCCCTCGCCAAATTGCCGAGGTCGGCAGCCGAGTCCGAGATCGCACACGATCGCCTCGGCTCCCGCTCCCAAAGCCGATCCGCAAGCAACCGAGCCGCGGCGATTGCCGCTTTGCAACGTCAGCTCGACGACGTGAAAGCGCTCCTGCAATCCGGGGCAGGCGCCATGAAGACGATCGCCGAGCCGAGCGAGCCGCTCGCGATCGACATCGAGCTCGCCCCCGTGCAGCACAGGATCGCTCCCCCGCAAACACCCGTACGAGGGCGATCGGACCCCGCACACACTGCACAAGTTCAACATCTACATGACCGGGTGTGGGGCATCCGACGTGACCAGTGCCGAATGTTCCTCTCGACGCTGGACGACCTCGCCCACCGGTGGTACACCTCATTGCCACCTCGGTCCATTGGCTCTTTAACGAGCCGGCGCACGTCTTCACGGAACACTTCGCCACTGTGGTCGTCCGCCGAAGGTCGCCTTCGCATGATGCAAATCAAGCGGGGAGAAGAGGAGTCCGACTCGGACTACATCGACCGGGTTGACGTGATCATCCTCAACGGCGAGCCGTAACGATGAGACCGCCTCTACGCGGTCCTCGGAGGTTTTCGGGGCTTCGCCTATGTTCGAGCATCTCACGAAGACCCAACCGACGACCTACGCAGCCTTCCGGCTAGAGCCGCAGATTTCTGTCTGTGCAAAGGCTTCTTCTTAGCCTAGGAGTATAGCGATCGGCGCCCGCGCGACGACCTCCAGTCTACCAGCCCGATCGCTACTATCCAGCAGAGCCGGAGGACTCGCTCACCGCCTACAGTCCACCATTTTAAATGAGGGACTAACTCCCGCCCGATCGCCGATATCGACCTACGAATAAAGCGATCGGCTGCCGAGCGGCGATCGCCAGTCTTCCGGCCCGATCGCCGATCATCACGCTACATCATCAGCAATCCGGCGGACACGATCGCCATTTACAGTCCAGCATCTAACATGACGGACTAAGGCATAAGCTCGCCTCCACCGCACATCATAAAGCCATGGCCCTGGCAGTCGATGGAACCGGCTGCTTCGTCCATGCAAGGTCCCTTTCGGCCGAGATCGCCCGCCCTTCGTTTAAATATGAGGCCGGCGTAGTCTGAGGGCTCTCCAACATTAATCAGTGGACCCATGCCACAACCCCATCTCAACGTACACCGTCGAGGTCGGCCATCTCCATGGCTGGCCGAGGTGGAAGCAGAGCTAACAAGCCGCGGGCGTGGAGTTGATTCATCCGACGCTGCCCCGCGCAAGGACTCCTCTAGACCGAGACCGCACGCCCTTCGTTTAAATACGAGGCGAGGCGCAGCCTAACAGAGGACCCTCATAATAAAGTGAGTCACGAGACACTCAATGTCTTCGCGCACCAAGACACGGTCATGGAGTCGGTCCATCGATCTCCGCGACTGTGCACGATTTCTCAAACAAGCGAAACCACCAAGTTTCCGTGGGGGATAGGCCAATGTTGTTTTTGTAGGTACAAGACCAAAAGATAGCTAGCCAATCGACCATGATAGCCCAAGTCCGAATCCTAAGTCAGCTCAGATCGCCCGTCCTCATCCATACACGATCACCAGCAAGAACCACCTCTCCCCATGTCTTCAACATAGGAGCAAGCTGGGGGGCAATTGTTGTGTCAAGAATTAACACCTTCCGACCGGCGATCGCCTCGGAGGTCGGGCGACCGAGTCACTGCCGAGCGGCCAAGGCAGATCTGCCGACCAGCGACCGGGCGGCCAAGCCCTAACCCAGCGGACAAGCTATATCGGCCAAACCGAAGGTCCCAGGACAAGTCCCGGTACCGAGCGATCGACCTCAGATGCGATCGCCTCTCGGTACTCGGCGACCGACTCCTGGCGATCGACTAAAGGACGATCCTCTCTCGGCATCTGCCGACCGCCTCATGTCGATCAGCGCCGACGGCCATCCAGTCGGCAAAGGCCGAGACTCAAGACTGGCACCACGTGCAAGGACCGAGACAAGATCCGCGAATCTCGGGCCATTGACCACAACCTGGCAGAATCTCTCCACCAGCCGACAAGCTGCCGAAAGCTGTCAGTAGGGCCGCATTGTGACTTTGATTCCGCCGAAAGCTGTCAGTAGGGCCTCATGTGACTGACTCCGGACGCGTGCTGGCTCCTTATTGGACCGCCCAGCTGGCGCCAGCCACTACCTTGGACTTTAGCCCGACAGCCCAGGAGATCGCCCCATTATAATATTGGCCGGCAGACGATCGACCCATTATTATAATGGCCGGAAGGCGATCGCCCGCTAGAGGACAGGACCCGGAAGCCCCTATATATACAAGGCACCCTGCACTTGGCCAAAGGGCTGCCTTATCGCGATTTCAGTATACATTACAGAAGCAAAACATCAAGCACTTGGTTATCTCCAACTCTTGGCAACAGCTATCATTCGGTCTTACTTCTCCCGGCCTCTCTCATCAGGAAGACGATCGGCAGGGACGAAGAACACCGAGCTGTTGGGATTCCGAAAATAAAACGAAATACGCAGCGGAAATAAAAACGAATCCCAAACAGGATCGATCAAGTAACGTATATACGAAAAATAAATATGAAGATAAAGATCATACCCTTGAAGCCTTTGAAATAATTCTTCGTAAAATTGGATGACGATCACGAACCTCGTCCCGAACACGAAATCCCTTTGTTCCAAGCACCGAAAGTTCGAAGCCTCTACTTCACACGCGTCGGAAGTTGCCCGGAAAAATTTCAACGAGACTCCGTTCTCTAAGAACACGGCTAGGGAACTCGTAGGAATTTTTTCTCTCAATTTTTCTTATTTCTTTTCACCTCAAAGATGAACAAAATGAAGAATGAAAATTTTTCTCCTCCCTCACTTTACACTCACGGCTTGCAGCTTCCTCTAATGAATGAGTATGTGTTTTTTTTTGTAGTTATCACATCTCATCATATATAATGTAATGATATATATATTATAAAGGAATAATTATTCCTTTACAACTATCATTCACAATTATGTGGGAATCTCAACTCTAAGTGAGTTCCCACACACATGCAAGATCATGCCATGCCATGAGGAGTGGGTGGCCACAAGGAAGTTTCTAGAAAGCGAGCCGAGCCACTCGGCTCGTGTATGCCGGACGTTAAATCAAACGACTCGTTAAATACACTCCTTTTAATCATCAATGTATTTATATTAATTAATTAATCTAATTAATTAATTATATCAAATACAAATATATATTTCTCTAAGAAATATAATTTATGAATTAAATTAATTACCCAGAACTTAATTTAAATTCATAAGACCGATATTTGATTTATCGATAAATCATAATTAGATATCGATATCTAATATTAATAGAGAGATAATAAATTCATATTTATCCGTCAACGCTCGATGCGCGACTCGTAGGTCCGTCTCGGTAGAATTGGGAGGAACCAATGAGTGCGGGCGGCACTTAGCCACTAGCGGGCTGCATCAGTAAACCCCGATCGAGAACGAATGAAGGGATCATTCCGGAACCATTATGTCGTGAATACTATATACGTATAGACCCTTCATCGATGTCCCGGTCAAGTCTTCGGTCACGGTAAAGTCAAACCTCACTGTTGACTAAACTCTATACATGTGTTAATGCAAATCAAGACCGATTGATTAATAGTGTATCTAATACGACTATATCGAATGCTTTGCCAAAGACTTATGATCTTTATTTGCCATTAACCGTATAGACATTCGCCGCTCACTAACGAGAGATAGAATCCTTTCTTGGCGTACAGTAAAGACTGCTACCTGCCCGTATAGTCCGCACTTCGAGGTCGACTCAGCAATTAAGCAAATGAGTCTAACTACTCTAATGACAAACTAAACGTCACAGGCACATCTTCTACTGAACACTCAAGTCAAAGGTCCACGTATACTATCACAACCTTTCGATTCGTCATCGACTCTCCGAGAGTGAATACCGTGTGACTGAATCGAGTATGAGTCGTGTTCGAGTATACTGGCCCCACCAATATACTTATAACTATGCTATCAAGACGTGCACATGTCCTAGCATCAGTTATACAAGTCATATTAAAACTTAATGCCCATTTTAAGTTTTTTGACTTGCGAACAATTTACGTAAATAAACTTTAAACACTTCCAGTACATTTTCTCTTATCCCATAACGAGAATGGAATGTTCAATTTATTTACATGGACTTCACTTCAATGTTTACCAAGTCAAGAATGCAATTGAAATACAATAAACAGTGAATGAATCATATTGCCTTTTTATTAATTATTCCATAATTACAAGTATAATGCCCTTACTCTCTCATCCCCTGAGTGGCATTCGAGGGCATATTCCTAACAATCTCCCACTTGCACTCAATGCCACACATCATGGTATCCAATACCCATGTTCTTCAGATGTCTTTCTAAGACGGCCTGAGATAATGGCTTAGTCAGCGGGTCAGAGACATTGTCTTCTGAGTCTACTCTTTCCAATGAAACATATCCTTTTTCCACCATCTCTCGAACGATGTGGTACTTTCTCTCTATATGCTTGGTGTTGTGGTGAGCCCTCGGCTCCTTGGCTTGGGCGACAGCTCCATCATTATCACAGAATAGTGATATAGGCAACTCCGCGTTAGGCACCACTTGAAGTTCTTGTATAAACACGCATCCAAAATGCTTCTTTGCTAGCCTCTGAGGCGGCTTGATACTCGCTTGGCGGTGGAATCTGCGGAGCGGTTTGCTTGGAGCTTCTCCAAGATACGCTTCTCCATTGAGAGTAAATAAATACCGGATGTCGACTTAGAGTCGTCATTGTCTCCTTGAAAATCGAATCGGTGAATCCAATCACCTTCGGTTCTCCACCACCATAAGTAAGAACTAAATCTCTAGTTCTTCTTAAGTACTTAAGAATGTTCTTTACGGCCCAATGTTCCCTTCCCGGTTTGCTTGAAATCGACTTACCATACTCACAACGTAGGCTAAGTCTGGTCTCGTACACAACATAGCGTACATGAGGCTACCCACTGCCGAGGCATAGGGTACCTTACTCATCTCTCTCTTGTCTTCCTCACTTTGAGGACACATTTTCGTGGTGATATGAATTCCATGTCGCATGGGAAGGAACCCTCTTTTAGATTCATCCATCTTGAATCTTCTCAGGATTTTATCGATATAAAGGGCTTGGGAAAGTCCTATCATTCTTCGTGGTCTATCTCTGTAAAGACGGATCCCTAGAATATAGGAAGCTTCTCCCAAGTCTTTCATGGAGAACGTTTTAGAAAGCCAAGCTTTCACGGTCTTGAGCATTGCTATGTTATTTCCTATAAGTAGAATATTATCTACATATAGTACTAAGAACGCAATGTTGCTCCCAGCGATCTTTTTGTAAACACACGGTTCCTCCTCATTTCGTTCGAAGTCAAAGTCCTTAATCGCCACAAATCGAAGGTTCCAACTCCGAGAAGCTTGCTTCAGACCATAAATGGCTCGTTGCAGCTTACACACTTTATGAATATTAGCTTTGGACACAAAACCTTTAGGTTGTTCCATATAGATTTCCTCCTCGAGGTATCCATTTAGAAAAGCTGTTTTGACATCCATTTGCCATATTTCATAATCATAATAGGCAGCAATGGCAAGCATCATGCGAATCGACTTTATCATAGCTACGGGCGAGAAGGTATCATGATAATCGATTCCTTCCCTTTGGGTATAACCCTTTGCCACAAGCCTGGCCTTATAGGCATCAACCTTGCCATCCCCATCAGTCTTTCTCTTATAGATCCATTTATTTCCAATAGTCCTCATGCCAGTTGGAAGATCTACTAGAGTCCAGACCTGATTGGTATGCATCGAGTCTATCTCAGCTTCCATTGCTTCTTGCCATTTATCAGAGTCTACATCCACTATCGCTTGGTCATAGGTGACAGGGTCGTTTTCACTGCTATCAGGTGTGTCGTGGAGACCCAGTTCCTCGACATGTGTATAGCCATACCTCTCAGGTAAGTGAGATACCCTATCAGACCTTCGAAGTGGAGGTTGTGTTACAATAGGTTCGGTTCTTGATCCCTGATCAGATGTCTCCTTAGGAGTTTCATTATGCTCTTCCAAAGAGATATTTCTACCCGAGCCACCCTCCTGAATGAATTCATCCTCAAGGAAGTGCGCTTGTAATGCCACAACGACCCTATGGTCTTCTGGCATGTAGAATAGATAACCCATCGAGTCCTCTGGGTATCCTATGAAACGTCCTTTTATGGACCTCGCTTCCAGTTTGTCCACCTTAGCCTTTTTGACATAGGCTGGACATCCCCAAATCCTTATATAATTAAGGCTTGGTTTCTTACCCTTCCACATCTCATGCGGAGTGATAGGAACAGATTTGGAAGGACATCTATTTAGGATATAGGCAGCGGTTAGTAAGGCATACCCCCACAGGCAAATAGGTAAATCAGTGTAATTTAACATGGAGCGAACCATGTCCAACAAAGTCCGATTTCTCCTTTCTGAAACACCATTTAACTGTGGGGTTCCTGGAGGCGTGAATTGTGAAACTATTCCATGTTCCTTAAGGAACTCATCAAACTCAGTGCTCATATATTCGCCACCTCGGTCCGACCGAAGTGCTTTGATATGACATCCAGTTTGTTTTTCAACTAGGGCCTTAAATTCTTTGAATTTAGCAAAGGCTTCAAATTTATGTTTCATTAAGTACATAATCCCATACCTAGTATGATCATCTGTGAACGTTATGAAATATTGATATCCGTCTCGGGCTACTTCTAAAGCACCACAAACATCGGTATGCACCAATCCAAGTTTATCGGCAGCCCTTTCAAAAGTCCCTGTCATTTTGCCTCTAAGGCAAGATTCACAAGTTGGATAGGGTTCTACACCCAATGGACTTAAGAGTCCATCTTTCTCCATTTTCTGAACCTTGGTCTGACCAACATGACCAAGTCTAAGGTGCCATTTAAGAGCTTGATTAGTATCTTGCCTACCACGTTTCCTAGTTATAGTGTTCACTGCTGTTTTATTTTGCATGTTCAGATGATATAAACCATTCAACAATGTAGCTGTTCCAACCAATTTATTTCGAAAATAAATTTTACAACTGCCATTGCCAATGAAGAAACAAAATCCTTTCCGGTCCAAGACTGGAATGGATACAATGTTTTATGCCCCTTGGGCAAAACAAGTACTTCATCTAATGTCAAAATAAAACCAGATTCTAAACCCAGAAGGATTGATCCAATATCGGTTGCCTCGACACTTTGTCCGCTTCCAACAGTGATCATTATTTCCCCAGCTTCAAGTTTTCTACTTCGTTCCAGATCCTGATTCATAGTACAAATGTGAGAAGTGGCACCTGAATCCAGAATCCATGAAGCAGAATATACAGTAGCGGAACAATTAGTTTCAAAAACAAAAAGTTCCGTACCTGATGCGCCATTAATCTTGGGACAAGTCCTTCGCCAGTGGCCCAGCTCACCGCATTCAAGGCATTTGTCCGTAGGTTTTGGACCGCCTACCTTTTGAACCTTTCGGGCCTTGCCCTTTCCTTTTTGCACCCCTTTCTTGGGTTTGTACTGCTCGTAGGTCTTTTTCTTCTTGTTCTTGGACCTCTTAGGCCCAGAAGAAATCACAAGAGCAGCCTCTCGGTTTAGTCTTCATGTTAGATGCGCCGTCACCGGTTATTCATTAGCCCACTAATGTGCATGTAATTTCATTACAGTGGAAATTCATTACAAACTGCGTGAAAGAGTCAGGTAGAGATTGAAGGATGAGATCAATTTGAAGGGATAAATCCATATTAAAGTTGAGCACCTCGAGCCTCTCAATCATAGAGATCATCTTGAGGACGTGGTCTCCCACTTTCTCCCCTTCTTTCATCCTAGCCGAACAACCGCTTTGATATCTCATATCTAGCAGTCTACCATGCTCTCCATAAAGTTCGGTCAAGTGTGCGAGAATCGCCAGCGAAGTCATTTTCTCGTGCGCTCTGCAGCTCATTAGTCATTGAGCCCATCATAAAACCACGGACTAGCACATCATCCTTGACCCATTTTTCATGGACGTCAATGTCTTCCTGATTACCCCTAGTCCGGATTGGAGTCGGTGGAATGTCCGCCTCCAAGACGTATCCCAGAGACTCCATACTGAGTACAATCATCAGATTCCGCAACCAGTCAACAAAGTTAGGGCCAGTTAGGAGATTCTTTTCAAGTAGTATTGCAAGTGGTTTTTAGCCATTTTAGAGAGATTCAATTTCGTTTTCTGCAAAGATTTAGACAAGATTAAATTAGTGACTTGTTTAATTATGACCGAGTATAGAACTTAAGGGCTTTGTATAATTCTTGTCTCGGCTCCCACTAATTTTATCAGAATTATACACTCCCATGTTGTAATCCGGAAATCATGGTTAGATCGACTTTTTAGTGGTGATCAAGTTCTTTACAAATTTTAACAGACGCAACCTGCCAGGTTTCTTGCCAATTAATTTCTGCAAAGTGGTGTCTAACACCAACCCGTCTAACGGATGATTTGATCTTCTTTTACCCCTAGTCTTCATGCCCTCAACCTATCAGGTTTCTTGGCAATCCAGACTATCTAAGTTGTTGACCATCAACGTCTATCGGTTTGACTATTGAATCTCACCCTAAACCTATCAGGTTTCTAGGGGCGAAATTTATCACCAACCGAAGGCATCTAATGCACTCAAGAATTTTTCAACCTCTACCAAATGTACTACCCCGATAACTCGGAAGCATAGCACATCAGCTCGGGTATCAATTTTCTACGAGTTTGATGGAGGGTAGGAAACCTCGTAACCTTTTTCAAACTTAGTCTGTTTGTTGTCGGGAGAATTTCGCGATTAATGTTACACTTTGCACATTAATTCATTTATACGCGCGTTTGTATGTTTGTCAATCATTCAAAATGAAAATGTAAAATAGTAACCTAGTTACTACCAACATATAGCTCATGGACCTAATTCCTAAATCTTGGCCAAGCGAATGACCCAATAAATAAAAAAATACGTCTTCGATTCTTCGTCTTCTCGGTCGGTTATCTTCGGTCTTCGTCATACCCAAAATAATACTTACATCATTGAAAAAATGCATCCTATACAAATTTTCTAGTAAAAATAAATAGGCTCAAAACGGCCTTTACAACCCAATCGAATCGAACAAATCAAAAACTAAGTCCACGAGCTATATCACCATCACATAAGGATTCCATACAACATGTAATGGCAACGAAATTAAACAATTAATTTTAATATAAATTAATCTAATTAATCTATAAAATTAATCTATTCAATTTCTACTATATTAATCCAATTAATATAAAGTGGCATTAAAATTAAATAATCAATTAATATATTAATCCAATCAATATAAAATTAATCTATTCAATTTTAATGGTATTAATCAAATTAATACTAATAATCATCATTTTAATTCGTTCGAAGTAATCCGGCCAAAAATAATATTCTCGTTTAATTTATTTCCCTTAACTCAAAAATATTCCAAATATTAATTTAGTCAAATTAAAATCCAATTTAAAATTTGGGAAATAAATAAAACGAAATATAAACTTAAAACGGAGTCCCGGACAATCCGATTTTAGGCCCAGCCCGCGGCCCGATTCAAAATCGGGCCAAAAACCCGAGGGCTGCCTGGCCGAGCCACTGCTCGGCAGGCTGGCCGATCATTCTCGGCCGCTGTGGCCGAGACATGGCCGATCATGGCCGATCATGATCGGCAACCTGGGCAGGCAGCCCAGGCAGTGCTGCCAGCACCACTGCCGGCAGCCCCGTTTCTTCGTTTTTCGGCCCGTTTCCAAAAACGTGATGCTACAACGAACAATTTAAAATCTACGATTATTCCAAACATGATTCTAAATCATAATCATCATCCAAAAGCATTCAAAATGCACAAATAATCGTATATACGGAAACATTGACCTCTCTCCGATACCACTGTTGGGATTCCGAAAATAAAACGAAATACGAAGCGGAAATAAAAACGAATCCCAAACAGGATCGATCAAGTAACGTATATACGAAAAATAAATATGAAGATAAAGATCATACCCTTGAAGCCTTTGAAATAATTCTTCGTAAAATTAGATGACGATCACGAACCTCGTCCCGAACACGAAATCCCTTTGTTCCAAGCACCGAAAGTTCGAAGCCTCTACTTCACACGCGTCGGAAGTTGCCCGGAAAAATTTCGACGAGACTCCGTTCTCCAAGAACACGGCTAGGGAACTCGTAGGAATTTTTTCTCTCAATTTTTCTTATTTCTTTTCACCTCAAAGATGAACAAAATGAAGAATGAAAATTTTTCTCCTCCCTCACTTTACACTCACGGCTGGCATCTTCCTCTAATGAATGAGTATGTGTTTTTTTTTGTAGTTATCACATCTCATCATAATAATGTAATAATATATATTATAAAGGAATAATTATTCCTTTACAACTATCATTCACAATTATGTGGGAATCTCAACTCTAAGTGAGTTCCCACACACATGCAAGATCATGCCATGCCATGAGGAGTGGGTGGCCACAAGGAAGTTTCCTAGAAAACGAGCCGAGCCACTCGGCTGCGTACGGACGTTCGTCAAACGACTCCGTTAAATACACTCCTTTTAATCATCAATGTATTTATATTAATTAATGAATCTAATTAATTAATTATATCAAATACAAATATATATTTCTCTAAGAAATATAATTTATGAATTAAATTAATTACCCGGTAACTTAATTTAAATTCATAAGACCGATATTTGATTTATCCAATAAATCATAATTAGATATCCAATAACTAATATTAATAGAGAGATAATAAATTCATATTTATCCGTCAACGCTCCTGATGCGCGACTCCGTAGGTCCGTCTCAGCCGGCATTGGGAGGAACCAATGAGTGCGGGCAGCACTTAGCCACTAGGCCGCACTGTAAACCCCGACTGAGAACGAATGAAGGGATCATTCCAGAACCATTATGTCGTGAATACTATATACGTATAGACCCTTCATCAGATGTTCCGGTCAAGTCTTCGGGTCACGGTAAAGTCAAACCCTACTGTTGACTAAACTCTATACATGTGTTAATGCAAATCAAGACCGACTGATTAATAGTGTATCTAATACGACTATATCAGAATGCTTTGGCCAAAGACTTATGATCTTTATTTTCCATTAACCGTATAGGACATTCGCCTGCTCACTAACAGGAGATAGAATCCTTTCTTGGCGTACAGTAAAGACTGCTACCTGCCCGTATAGTCCGCACTTCGAGGTCGACTCAGCAATTAAGCAAATGAGTCTAACTACTCTAATGACAAACTAAACGTCACAGCCACATCTTCTACTGAACCCTCAAGTCAAAGGTCCACGTATACTATCACAACCTTTCGATTCGTCATCGACTCTCCGAGAGTGAATACCGTGTGACTGAATCGAGTATGAGTCGTGTTCGAGTATACTGGCCCCACCAATATACTTATAACTATGCTATCAAGACGTGCACATGTCCTAGCATCAGTTATACAAGTCATATTAAAACTTAATGCCCATTTTAAGTTTATTGACTTGCGAACAATTTACGTAAATAAACTTTAAACACTTCCAGTACATTTTCTCTTATCCCATAACGAGAATGGAATGTTCAATTTATTTACATGGACTTCACTTCAATGTTTACCAAGTCAAGAATGCAATTGAAATACAATAAACAGTGAATGAATCATATTGCCTTTTTATTAATTATTCCATAATTACAAGTATAATGCCCTTACTCTCTCATCCCCTGAGTGGCATTCGAGGGCATATTCCTAACACGAGCTTCGCTCAAGAGCCGGATTAACAGAGTCTTTTTACACTCATTGTATTTAGGTTTCTCTCATTAATACTTGTATCCACGAATATTCGTATTAATACCATCTCGCGAGAGCATTCAAGCCCGGGCCTAACAAACTCGGCAAATCTTGTATTATTTATCTTCTCTCGGAAGTGCTCCCGCAATTGTTGTTTGTTGTCCGTCTTCCAGCAGTATTAATCTTCGGATAAATATTTTGGGCAACAACACATGAGAAGTTGGATATCAAGGTTAGTTATCGTGTCGATGTTGAAATTGGGATGGTGGTTTGGTATTAGTTATGGACTGTACTTCATTTTGGATTGTCGGATAAACCGTGTATTCGTTCAAGGCGGTTGGTCATGGAAAGGTTGGCATCTCCAGCTTGAGGTAAATTAATATTGTTAGATTATGATAATCATCATGTTGCATTATTGCATGTGTGTGTCGATATTTCATGCGGTGAGTGTGCACCATTGTATGTTATGTTTTGTAATGTGCTCTTCCTGTGAGCAGTGATCTGTTGGGCCGATGTGTTAGGGGATAAGACCTATATGGCACCTATGTTCCGGGGTATTCCTGTGTGGATACTTTCGTGACCCTTGGTTGCGACCTTGGGGTATTTTGTGATTGCATGAACTGTGTTAGGGGATAAGACCTATATGGCACCTATGTTCTGGGGTATTCCTGTGAGATGCTTCCGTGACCCTTGGCCTTTGCCTTGGGGTTTATGTGTTAACATTATATGCATTGTTGAGCATGATGTGGACTGTTGTCTGATGGAAATACGACATTGTGGTCGTGTCGGTCTTTCATGATCGAGTTACTGTTGCTCTTTTGGGAAGTCTTCTGATCCTTGATGGATATGCGTTTCTTCGAGATTTGTTGTCATGTTGTATCGTGGCATATCCGGAGTCAGATACATTCTGATCGTTCATGTGTAGGATTTTCGGGACGGGTACGTGTAGCATGTGTTGGTTTCGACCTCATATTGAACCGTGCACACGAGACGTACTTCGTGAGGCTGATTAGGTACGAGACCAGACGGGTACCTGATCAATACCCGTGGTTGGCTTGTACACGGACACATGTCTGGATCGAGCGTATCATGACGTTCATCTTGAGTCTTATTGATTGGTCGTTCACAGTCCATGTATAATTGGATCTGTTCGATATTTGGGTTATCTTTGAAATCCCATATATATGATTTGTATATGGTTGACGATTTTATTCTCTCGTGTATCTGTTCCCGTTGATCCTTTTCTGATCTCGTTGGGAGTTACCATATCGATGGTAAACTTATTTGTTATCGATCCTTTATTAATCTCGTTTGGAGTTCCCCCTATCATTGGTAGTCTCGTTCGTTATTGATCCTTATTGATTCCGTTTGGGAGTTTGCCTTACCGTTGGTATTCTCGGTTGTTGACCCTTTATTGATCTTATTGGAGTTTATCGTACCGTTGGTATTTCTGGTTGTCGACTCTTATTGATCGTGTTGGAGTTTACCGTGTCGTCGGTATTCTCGATTATTGATTCTTCATTGATCCTTACCGTGTCGTCGGTATTCTCGGTTGTCGACCTTTTATTGATCTTGTTGGGATTTGCCGTGTCGTCGGTATTCTTGGTTATTGATTATTCGTTGATCTTGTTGGAGTTACCAGATCATGGTATTCTCGTCCATGTTGATCCTTTGTCGATCTTGTGTGGAAATATCATGTCATTGATATTTCCGTTGTGATGCATCGATTGTTTATCATTATTGACTGTGTGAGCATTCATGATTTGTATTGATATCCGGGACTTGCCATTGTTTCGGGACAGTTGATTTGCATATGTATCGTGTGATATCGGTTTTATCAGGATTGGGATCCGATTGTGCGACCCAGCGATAGAGTTATTCATGGACAGATCATTCTATAATTGAAATATGATAAGTTTGGGAATTTTGGTATCGCTTCGGATACAGTACAGGTGGTTACTTTTGAATTCATTCATCACTTCGGGACACGAGGCGTGGGTTGGTAAGAATTGATTTGTTATGGATTGTGACAGGTTGGTAAGGTTACTTCGGTGAGATCATATTGGAATTATTCTTACCTTGTAATTACATTGATATGTATTGTTTTTGTGATGTGATCGTTATCATTGTTGAGTATTATGGCTGACCTCGTCGTGGGCTTTATCTTTTAGGTACTCGGAGTTCGATCTAGTAGCGGTCATGATGGGATGAGCTTTCCGGTGATACTGGCTATGGCGTAGTTGTTGGGATTATGTATTCTTTTCCGGTTTTCTAATTCCGCTGCAAATGTAATTAATTGTGTTTTTATCATTGCGTGTGTATATTTAAAATGGTTTTCGGTATTCTCTTGAAGCGTGTTTTTATCCATTTGCGTGTGTGTGTACTTTCAAAGGGCCTTTTGGCATTTTTAAATGTTTGCGAAAATGATTTTAGCCTTGTGGGTTCCAATATGGGGCCCAGTATGTAATATTCGGTCGGTTTGGGGGTGTTACGAGAAAATGGTATCGAGCTTGGGTTTCGTAAAACCCGGGCGTGTGTGTTATGTGGCTCTCTGGTGCGGTAGTAGCGTGACTTTTGAAAATGATTTTCGACTTTTGAGTCAAACCGATTTTGGAGGTTTCAAAATTTTGAAATATTTTCAAATTATTGTATTTGCGATACTGTGTGTTGAGACTTTGTATGGGAGTCGTATCTTTGGTATCACGGAAGATCATCGACTTCACGGACTGTAAGTGTGTTCTTTCGATTATTTGATTTTGATGATGATTATTTGACTATGGTGTCGTGATTTTGAGATATTTCGGGATTGAGATCGATTTTGACAGATTTTGAGTTTCGAGACGAAACTTATTTAAGTGGGTAGATATGTAATATCCTAGAATTTCACTATGAATTTTTCGCATAATATTATACGGGATGTCTTTATGCAGTGGGACCGACACGATATGAGTGGATAATTTTGGAAACCATGACAGCCGTGCCAGTATGTCTATCGAGGTTATTTTGATTCTAGGATATTACATGCTTGGTGTGTTTTCGATGTCGGATATACCGTATGAGCATTTGTATGATTGCCGTACTTGGTCGACAGTTGTAATTGGGGGTATCGTGCATCAGATGTATCGTATGGAAATGTTATCGGAACGAGTATATGTATTCGGTGTGTCGCGTCTATGTGTTCGGTTTATTGAGACGACAGACAGGAATTGCTGGAAATGGCTAAGTATGGAAGCCATTACGTACGTTATGTGTTGAAGCTTACGTACGTTAAATTGGTAGAGTTACGTACGTTATGGCCGAGACAGTATGTATGTAACATGGGAATCAGACGATCGAGTCGTGGTCGGCAGGTGGGACCCTGTGTCGGCAACTTTCGGCGGAGGATGTTGACAGGTGAGTCAACGTACGTGTTACGTACGTTATGCAGGACGTGTTACGTACGTAACACGACCATTGTACTGTAGCAAGTCAACGTCGTATTACGTGCGCAGCGGAACAAGTGTTACGTGCGTTGCGAAGGCGGCGGCGAGTCGTGGCGAGATGACACGGATGGCGAGCATGGCCGGACGTGACTTCGTTAGGATGGCGAGCATGGCGGGACGTGACTCGTTGGGATGGCGAGCATGGTCGCGGTGACTTCGGCCAGGAGCTAGGGCGGCGATTACGTACGTGGCGGTGGCGATTACGGCCGTAATGGCGATTACGTCGTAAGGGGGCTTCGATTACGTCGTAAGTGCGAGCATTTGGGACGAGAAGGTTAGGCGCGGCCGGCTCTGAGCGTAAGGACCCGCCGATTACGTCGTGGCGGCCGAGTCTCGGCTTTATATAAGGCTGGATCGAGTCACCCTCATCATTTTCCATTTTTCTCCGTCCCTTTTGCGATTTCTTGACAAAGTTGATGGTTTTGAGTAGAATCAACTTATAACAACATGTTTTGGAAGTTGGAATCATGGATTAACATCATCCTCCACCGGATCGAAGGTAAGAACACATGAACTTTTGGTTTTGGATGTTCTTGAGGTTTCTTGGTGTTTTGGCCGATTTGCTCCATTTTGATTCGGATTATTGATAGAACTTGATTGTATACTCGTAATCATTCAATACTCTTGAAGTTTTGTGGAACAAATTCGAGTATTTCTTCGTTAAAACGATTAAATTGGATTATGCCTTCAAAGTGTTCGATGAAATGCCTCAATGAGTAGAACTTGGGAAATTCTATACGTTTTCGCATGGATGGTGATTGAATTGATATTATTGTGATTTAGGATTGAACTTTTGAAGGAAGTTGAATCGGTACCCTTCCCTTTTGTCGATTTCTTTGCACCGTGCTATTCAAAACAAGTGATTACTTGTGTATGTCATCTTCTAGAGGTATGTTGATAATCCTCTCATTGAATTCGGATTTTGATGTTATCGTTGAAGAAGGATTCGTATGAAGATGATTATGGTTTTGTTGCTACGATTCTTGCGGTTATATGAACTATATGTTGAAGACATTGTTAGGACTATTGAACACCGAATTTCGGCTTGTGTTCGTATTGTTAAGAGTTGATACGGTTTGGTTTCGTATGATCGAGATGTCGTTGAACCATCGAGTTTGATTAGTTGGTCATTTCGGTTGTTGATTGTTATTGAACGTATCGTTAATTGGTTATTGCATTAGGTTGCGTTAGTGATCGTTGAAGTTAACCGTTGTGCTGCGGACGAGCCGGTCTTTGCGGAGCTTGTAGACGGAGACGGCGGGATTGATGGTGGCTTCATCGTATGGGTATCCAGGCAAGTTATGCTTGCTCAGTTCATAATGTTAATAAATGATTTCATTTTCATTTCATTTATGATTCATATAGCAATGGTATTATGGAATATATCAATTGTCGGAATGGTGGTATGTAAGATAAATCATAATGTATATGATTTTAAGGATGTCTAGTGGAAATGGGAACGTGAATTGTAATTTGGTCTATTGCATGAGAAGTTGGATATCAAGGTTAGTTATCGTGTCGATGTTGAAATTGGGATGGTGGTTTGGTATTAGTTATGGACTGTAATTCATTTTGGATTGTCGGATAAACCGTGTATTCGTTCAAGGCGGTTGGTCGTGGAAAGGTTGGCGTCTCCAGCTTGAGGTAAATTAATATTGTTAGATTATGATAATCATCATGTTGCATTATTGCATGTGTGTGTCGATATTTCATGCGGTGAGTGTGCACCATTGTATGTTATGTTTTGTAATGTGCTCTTCCTGTGAGCAGTGATCTGTTGGGCCGATGTGTTAGGGGATAAGACCTATATGGCACCTATGTTAGGGGTATTCTGTGTGGATACTTTCGTGACCCTTGGTTGCGACCTTGGGGTATTTTGTGATTGCATGAAGCGTGTTAGGGGATAAGACCTATATGGCACCTATGTTAGGGTATTCTGTGAGATGCTTAGTGACCCTTAGGCTGCTTGCCTTGGGGTTTATGTGTTAACATTATATGCATTGTTGAGCATGATGTGGCTGTTGCGATGGAAATACGACATTGTGGTCGTGTCGGTCTTTCATGATCGAGTTCTTGTTGCTCTTTTGGGAAGTCTTCGATCCTTGATGGATATGCGTTTCTTCGAGATTTGTTGTCATGTTGTATCGTGGCATATCCGGAGTCAGATACGTTCTGATCGTTCATGTGTAGGATTTTCGGGACGGGTACGTGTAGCATGTGTTGGTTTCGACCTCATATTGAACCGTGCACGAGGCGTGCCCGTGAGGCGATTAGGTACGAGACCGGGGGTGCACGATCAATACTCGTGGTTGGCTTGTACACGGACACATGTCTGGATCGAGCGTATCGTGACGTTCATCTTGAGTCTTATTGATTGGTCGTTCACAGTCCATGTATAATTGGATTTGTTCGATATTCGGGTTGTCTTTGAAATCCCATATATGATTTGTATATGGTTGACGATTTTATTCTCTCGTGTATCTGTTCCCGTTGATCCTTTTCTGATCTCGTTGGGAGTTACCATATCGATGGTAAACTTATTTGTTATCGATCCTTTATTAATCTCGTTTGGAGTTCCCCCTATCATTGGTAGTCTCGTTCGTTATTGATCCTTATTGATTCCGTTTGGGAGTTTGCCTTACCGTTGGTATTCTCGGTTGTTGACCCTTTATTGATCTTATTGGAGTTTATCGTACCATTGGTATTTCTGGTTGTCGACTCTTATTGATCTTGTTGGAGTTTATCGTGTCGTCGGTATTCTCGATTATTGATTATTCATTGATCCTTACCGTGTCGTCGGTATTCTCGGTTGTCGACCTTTTATTGATCTTGTTGGGATTTGCCGTGTCGTCGGTATTCTCGGTTATTGATTATTCGTTGATCTTGTTGGAGTTACCAGATCATGGTATTCTCGTCCATGTTGATCCTTTGTCGATCTTGTGTGGAAATATCATGTCATTGATATTTCCGTTGTGATGCATCGATTGTTTATCATTATTGACTGTGTGAGCATTCATGCTTTGTATTGATATCCGGGACTTGCCATTGTTTCGGGACAGTTGATTTGCAGATGTATCGTGTGATATCGGTTTTATCAGGATTGGGATCCGATTGTGCGACCCAGCCGATAGAGTTATTCATGGCCAGATCATTCTATAATTGAAATATGATAAGTTTGGCAATTTTGGTATCGTTTCGGATACAATACAGGTGGTTACTTTTGAATTCATTCATCACTTAAGGACACGAGGCGTGGGTTGGTAAGAATTGATTTGTTATGGATTGTGACAGGTTGGTAAGGTTACTTCGGTGAGATCATATTGGAATTACTCTTACCTTGTAATTACATTGATATGTATTGTTTTTGTGATGTGATCGTTATCATTGTTGAGTATTATGGCTGACCCCGTCGTGGGCTTTATCTTTTAGGTACTCGGAGTTCAATCTAGTAGCGGTCGTGAAGGGATGAGCTTTCCGGTGATACTGGCTATGGCGTAGTTGTTGGGATTATGTATTCTTTTCCGGTTTTCTAATTCTGCTGCAAATGTAATTAATTGTGTTTTTATCCGCTGCGTGTGTATATTTAAAATGGTTTTCGGTATTCTCTTGAACTGTGTTTTTATCCACTGCGTGTGTGTGTACTTTCAAAGGGCCTTTTGGCATTTTTAAATGTTTGCGAAAATGATTTTAGCCTTGTGGGTTCCAATATGGGGCCCACGGCGCTGTAATATTCCCGGTCGGTTTGTGGGTGTTACAGGAATACACCACGAATACTCAGCTACCCGGACTCATCAACAAAATGGTGTTGCCGAGCGAAAGAACAGGATGCTCAAAGAAGCAACAAGAACCATGATCGCCGCAAGCAAGCTGTCGCAGCATTTCTAGGGTGAAGCAACAAATACAGCGTGCTATACATGTTAGGATTATGCCTTCGAATGCCACTCAGATGATGTTTGAGAAAGGGCATTGTACTTGTTACTATGTAAATTATTATCAGAAGGCAATTGTATGTTTCTTTATTTACTGGTAGTCACTGGCATTCTTGACTCGTAAATATATATATATATATATATAAACTAGTCCGTGTATTTGAGATCACAACATTTCACTCCTTATTGGATAAGGGTATCGGCACTGGAAAGGTTTGTGGCTCAAATACTTAATCGTTCGCAAGTCGATGAAACTTGACTGGGCGTTAACTTTATGTGAAGACTTGTATGACGTGTTCTTTGACTTGGAGAGTGCCTGTCGAACGCTAATTGTTAGTGGGAGCACACGTTATAGGTATGCTAATGAGATTAGTATACTCGAACTGACTCACCCTCGATTCTTCACACGGATTTCACTCTGGGGCAGTCAATGATGGAACCGAAAGGTTGTGATAGGTATTCGTGAACCTTTGGCTTGAGGATTTAGTAGAGATATGCTTCTGAGGTTGAGATTTTCATTAGAGTAGTTCGACCCAGAAAACCGGAAGGTGGGGGTCAACCTCGACGTGCATCTTGACGGGCAAGTAGCAGGTCCTACTTCCTGTTAGTGAACGGGTTATATGTCATATGTGGTTATTGGCAGATGAGATCATAAGTCTTTAGCCAAAGCGTTGGAGCTAGTTGTATTGGATACACGAAATCTCGATGATCTCGGTTTGCATTAACTCATGCATAGTGTCAAGTGCAGATAGGGTTTGACTAACCGTGACCCTATAACTTGATCGGGACATTTGAAAGAATGGTTTATACGTATAGTGGTATTCACGACAGAAAGGTTTTGGAATGTTCCCCATCATTCGTTCTCAGTTAGGGTACAGTGTAGGCCGCCAGGCTGGCTAGGTGGTGCTACTACTCTTTGGTTCCTCCCATTGCTAACTGAGACGGACCTACCAAGTCACGCAATAGGATTGACGACGGAATGAATCGAGCTTATTCTCTCTTTATAAATATTAGATATTGGATATCTAATTTATTGGACATTGGATGTCTAATTAATTTTGGGACATTGGATGTCTAAATAAATTATTGGATAAATTAATTTACGGCCTAATGAATTAAATATAATATTGGGTGATTAATTTAATTATTTTATATTTGATATAATTAATTAATTAGATTAATTGATTGATATAAATACATCGAGACGGAATGGAGTTTATCGGATTATGACACGAGAGAGTCCGAAACGAACCGAACTCTCTCATTAGCTTCTAGTGGATGCCCCATTTGTCTACCTTATTGATGTAATACCCGGTTGTAATTCAGTTATTACCATTCAGTAATTTCATTCGGTAATTGTCACTATGTAATTTTTTC
Organism: Orobanche coerulescens; assembly: GCA_033398695.1. Classification (NCBI taxonomy): domain Eukaryota; kingdom Viridiplantae; phylum Streptophyta; class Magnoliopsida; order Lamiales; family Orobanchaceae; genus Orobanche; species Orobanche coerulescens. The sequence goes on from CM065801.1 coordinate 65,130,439, forward strand.
ACTTGATAATAATCATTCACCCGTGTTTACCATTCGGAATAACTTCGAGTTGTGCATCGATATTGTTCATTGTTTCAACCTTACTCGGGAAATAAGACAAGAGTATAATTGATTCATTAGTCGATGTTGACGTTGGAGTTCATATCATTTCTAATCTCCTCATTGTTCAAATTGTGTTTTGTTGGGCGAACCCTTGTAATCATTGCTTGGAACCACCGTTTTGGGGTTTTCGTACTTCCATTTCGTGTTATTGTTTCCCAAATATTGATTCCTATTGCTTTTATTCTCTTCCCGGGTCATTTTTCTTCATTTGTAGGACCCAAAGGGGGTGTGGGCCGCGGCACAAGGAGTGTGCGCCGCGGCACACACATTTTCCAGTTTTAGCCGAGCAGCCTGTATCGTGGGTCGCGGCTCATGCCGGCTGGGCCGCGGCACACTGCCGAGTAACTGCCGCAGCACACTCATCCGGGCCGCGGCACACTCATGTTGCAACTTATCGGCCAACCCGTCTGTACCGAGGGCTTGAGGGGGAAGACTTTCCATCATCTATCACTTGAGTGTTTAATTTTCTTCATCTCCTTTCGATCGTGAAGCCCGGATAGTCGATCTAACGCGTGTTCTTCGGATCAAAGTGCTTGGATCTTCAAGAGGTAATTTCTTCAACATCTTGGATTTCGATTTTGTATTGAAATATGATGTTTTGGATGTTAAGATCATGTTGTATGAAGTGATATACGCATAATTATGGATATGTTTGATTATTCATTGGATTATTGAAGGATTATTCAAGAACACTTTGAATATTGAGTTGGATTTGGGGGTTTTCGATTAATCGTTGTTGTAATCACGAATTTGAATATTCATTTTGGATTATTGATCGTATTGAAGATGTTTTGTTGGTTTGAAACACTTCTTGGGGATTTGATGTTGGTATTATTGAAGTTTGGTTGTAAACAATCGAAGTTTGGCCACAAAATGTTCGATATAATGCCCCAATGAACTTGGTTTAGTCGTATCGACGTTTTGAGTTCGTTATTTTCGTGTTTGATTTGTATGTTGAACGGATTGTTGGTGATTGTGTTATTCAAGGTTGTTCGAGCGATCGATATCTCAATTAGGACGTTGTTCGTGGAAGGATAATTGTCACCGGTGTTGCGTAAGTTAATTCTTACTCGGTTAAAAGGATATTCATTCCTTTTGTTGTTGTTCATTCATAATCATAACTCATTCATCATTGTATTAACCGTATTGAGACTTGTAATTGTCGAATAATCATTTCATTCACGAGAAACGACGGTTCTAATCATTTCATTGGGTTATCAATCACTTCACTATTATTTTCATCTCGGTGAGTCATTCTTGACCTTGTCGAATTATTATCCATTGATATTCATTGTGGTCATTCTCGTTCATATGACCTTCTGGGTTCATATTGCGTGGCCGGGTGCGGATGTGTGGAATTTTTAGTCGGGCACGCGATGGCCATGTATTGGGAGTGATACATTGGACTGTGCACATGGTAACGATTACCTCCGTGAGACTAATTAGGTACAAGGACGGGTGTGTCCGGTCATCCGTCTTGTACACTTGCACAGAAAACTACGGGCGTACTGTGATACTCCTCTTCAGCGTAATTCATAACTAAAGATATTTCATAACTTCAGATATATTATGATTGTGTATTTTCAACCCTTGAGGATTGTTGTTCTGTGTAACTGACCCCGTTGGGAGGGGATTTTGTTTTCAGGTCACGGCAAGGCAAAGGCACGGGAAGAGCATGTTGACGGCGAGGAGTCCCAGTGATACTAGTAAGGGGCCCCAGTCATTCCGGTTATTTCAGTCATTTCAGTCATTTCAGTCATTTCAGTCATTCTTATTTCTCTTCATTTGTATTTCCGTTGCAAATTCCGTTTGAGATGTTTATTTATTCAGGGTGGTGTATTTTATCTTCATATAAAATATACTAGTATTCTGTATTGTCCTGGTGTATTATACTTAAGCTCCTCATCGGAGTATTTGGTAATATAATGTGGTTCGGTACTATAATTATATTATTTAATTCATCAGTTTTCATTCGCCTAGTGGGTCCCAGTCGGGGGTCCACGGCACTGTAATATCCGCCTAGTTTGGGGTGTTACAGAGTTAGTATCGGAGTGTGGTTTTGAATACTACCTTCCGAGTCATGTCTCATTTGAAATCATCGTCATCGGACTAGTATCATTGGACTTTCGCGTCACATGTGACCTGTGCAAATGCCGAGCCAATCAGACCAAGAACTGTAAGATTTCTAACGCCATGGTATAATTTCTGGCAATAATCATTCATTCATAATTCATCAGTTAACAATCCTCAATCATCATTTTCATTTTGACCAGGACGGTCATGTTAACTCATTAATCTCTCAATTCATTTCATTACTCAGTTGTTGATCTGGAAGATCATATCATTAATCTTGTTAACTTGTTCAAGATAATCATTTCAAGAATTTCATCAGATAATCATGTCACCTCAGTTAATCATTCATGTAATCACTTTGCTAGAGCGCGTGTGCTCATTCTCATCATTTCTTGGCGTAATCATAATGTGATATTCATGCGAGAAATATAATCATCATGTGACTTTCCTACTTCAGTATGGAGAGAGCAAGAAGAGGACGCGGAGGACGAGGCCGTGGTGCGGGTCGAATCCCGAGAGCTCGTGTGAATACACGTGCGAACGCGAGAAATAATGCTAATTCATCAAGCAGCGACGCTGCCACTCATTCACCTGGACGCGATCATTCACTATTGGGGAGTCGTACGCGGGGCACAGCTCAGTCAGAACGTGTTCGGGTTGACCCACTCGCTTTTATGCAGGGCACGATGGCCCAAATGACTCAGATGGCACAACTGATGGAGACGATGCATAACTCAGCTAATCAAAATCAACAGGCTCCTCCGCCGCCACCTCCGAGGCAAGAGAGGAATGTGAGCAGTATCATCGGCGACATCTCTCGCCAAAGGACACCTACTTTTGAAGGCTCATCTGAGCCGGCGGACATTGTTCATTGGCTCAAACATTTCGAGAAGTTATTTGCTATGGTAGAGTGTCCCGAAGGAGACAAAATTTCAGTTGCGGCTTACTACCTGGGTAAGAGCGCTCATTCTTGGTGGTTATCGTTGAAGCCCACCGACGGATCATGTACTTGGGATCAATTCAAGACTCTCATGATGGAGAGGTATTATCCGGCCCCACTCAGAGAGGCCAAGCTATTAGAATTACTCACTCCCGACCCCTCAGCAGACGAGGATGTTCTCGCCATTGCCGAGAAATTTCAGGAACTTCTTCTGTTCGCCTCATCTATCATTCATTCTGAGGCGGATAAGATTAAGTATTTCAGCAAGAGGCTAAAACCCCGTATGCGGATGCAGTTGCTTAATCATAATTGCACCACGTTGGCCGAATTCATTGAGAAAGCTCTTACCTATGAGCTTACTGCTAAGGAGATTGCTAAGCATCAACCTTCATCTGCTAGCAAGAAGTCCAAGAACCGTAATAAGTCTGAAGGCAGTCAGGCCACTTTCAAGAAACCTCGTGCGGGCTCTACTTTTTTTGAGCGACCTCCTGTGACGCCTAAACCTGCGGAATCTCAATCACGAGCGGCCAGTTCGGCCATCACCTATTTTAACTGTGGGGATCTTGGTCATGTCAGCACCAAGTGTCCGAGACAGTCTGTCACGTGTCATAACTGTGGGATTGCTGGGCATAAGGCCCGTTTTTGCCGTAGGGACTCCAAACCTACTCCGACGTCATCTCAGGCCCCGAAGCAATCATCCGTTCAGAATCAAGCTACTCAGTCAGCATCGTTTAAAACGACAGGAGCGAATAAAGGTGGAGCCTATATCCAGCAGACGGGAGCATCCGGTGCCGGGACTAGCAGGCCCCGGATTTATGAGATGAAGAAGACCGACGATCCAGAGGCCCAGATGATCTCAGGTACACTCGATATTCTATCTCAACCTGTGTGTACCCTTTTTGATACTGGTGCATCGCATTCATTCATTTCCGAGTCATGTTTGAGTAGAATACGTCTGGGTGGTGCTACTAGTTATGAGCCTTATGTCATTGGTTTACCTGATGGTAGACGAATTATCGGAAATCGTGAGATTCAGAATTGTCCGATTCAGCTTCATGGCCATATATGGCCAGCGGACCTAATCGTAGTAGATTTGCTGAGAGACGACGTCATCTTGGGTATTGATTGGATGGATCGTCATGATGCCATCATTAGTGTCCGTAAGCGTATGGTCACTATCATTTCAGACGATGGGGTCGAATGTATGTTTCAGGGAGGTAATCCGAGCTATTCTGGAAGAGTTATTAATTTGATGAAAGCAGTGAGATTACTCAATCAGGGGTGTATTGGTTATTGGTGCTATATGACTAAAACCGAGAAATCGTCAATAATGTTGGCAGATATTCCGGTGGTGAGAGAATATGCCGACGTATTTCCAGACGAGTTACTTGGTTTGCCTCCACAGAGAGATGTGGAATTCACGATTGAGTTGGAGCCTGGTACATCTCCATTATCGAAGGCACCGTACCGGATGGCCCCGACCGAAATGCACGAGTTGAAGAATCAACTTGAGGAATTATTCGAGAAAGGTTATATTCGACCGAGTGCGTCCCCGTGGGGAGCACCAGTGTTGTTTGTCAAGAAGAAGGATGGTTCTTTTCGCTTGTGTATTGATTATCGGGAGTTGAACAGGGTGACAATCAAGAATAAGTATCCCTTACCCCGTATTGATAATCTCTTAGATCAAATTCAAGGAGCTTCAATATTTTCCAAGATCGACCTAAGATCTGGATATCATCAGTTGCGAATTCGAGAGTCGGATATCGCAAGGACAGCATTTCGTACACGCTATGGTCATTATGAGTTCGTAGTTATGCCGTTCGGGCTAACTAATGCACCTGCGATATTCATGGAGTTAATGAATCGGATTTTTATCGACTTTTAAGATCAGTTTGTTGTTGTCTTCATCAATAACATTTTGATTTATTCTCGTGACCGAGAGGAACACGAGGTTCATCTTCATCAGATTCTCGACGTGTTAAGACAAGAGCAACTTCATGGAATGTTTTCCAAATGTGAGTTATGGATGTCCGAAGTGACTTTTCTCGGGCATGTAATTTCATCGGATGGAGTGCGTGTTGATCCTCAGAAGACGGAGTCTATCCAAGATTGGTTACCTCCGAAGAATGTTAAGGAAATCCGAAGCTTTCTCGGATTAGTCGGTTATTATCGGTGGTTTGTGGAAGGATTTTCTAAAATTGCTCAACCATTAACGAACCTTTTGCGAAAGGATAAGAAATACACATGGTCCGACGCGTGTCAACGGAGTTTTGAGGAACTCAAGAGCCGGTTAGTTTCAGCACCTGTACTTTCCTTGCCGCAAGGGACGGAAGGATTTGTGGTTTATAGTGATGCGTTCGGGCGGGGTCTCGGATGTGTACTCATGCAGAATGGGAAGGTTATTGCCTATGCTTCGCGGCAATTGAGACCTTACGAGGTTAATTATCCGACCCACGACCTGGAGCTAGCATCCGTGGTTTTTGCGTTGAAGATTTAGCGTCATTACCTTTATGGCGTCACCTGTCAGATTTTCACCGATCACAAGAGTTTAAAATATATATTTACTCAGAAGGAGTTAAATATGCGACAGAGACGGTGGTTGGAACTAATCAAAGATTATGATATCGAGATCCTTTACCACCCGGGCAAGGCGAACGTTGTCGCCTATGCCTTGAGTCGTAAGTCCATTCAGGAGCATATGCTTGCTCGTTTAATAGTTCAGAAGGAGCTTCAACAGGAATTCCTTAGACCCGAGATCGAGGTCTGGCTTCAGCGAGCACAAGGGCAACTTTGAATGTTAGAGATTTCATCGCCACTTGAGGAGGCAATCAGAGAGAATCAGGGTTCAGACCCAACATTGTTGCACATCCGTGAGGATGTGGCTCAGGGGAAAGCCCCTGGATTCGTGGTCCACGAGGATGGACTTTTGAGATTTAAGAATCGGTTGTGCGTACCGGCGAATGACGAGTTGAAAAACTCGATTTTGAGAGAAGCTCATGCTACCCCTTATTCTGTTCATCCGGGGTCTAGCAAGATGTACAAGGACTTGAAACAAAATTACTGGTGGAGTAATATGAAGCGAGAAGTCGCAGAATTTGTTTCGAGATGCTTAACCTGTCAACAAGTTAATATTGAACATCAGCGACAGGCGGATATGCTGAAACTTCTCCCTATTCCAGAATGGAAGTGGGAAGACATTTCTATGGATTTCATCACGAGTTTGCCGACGAGTCGTCGTGGCATGAATACGATCTGGGTGATTGTGGACCGCTTAACTAAATCACCTCATTTCCTTGAGATTAAGGATACATGGGGTCCCGAGAGACTTGCCCAGTTATTCATCAAAGAAATAGTGAGATTGCATGGTACTCCTAAGAGTATCGTTTCTGATCGTGACGGGCGATTCGTGTCTCATTTTTGGAAATCAGTTCATCGTGCTATGGGAACTCAGCTTAATCTCAGTACCGCCTTTCATCCTCAGTCCGACGGGCAATCAGAGAGGACTATTCAGACATTAAAGGACATGTTGAGGGCATGCGTCCTCGATTGGAAAGACGATTGGGAAACCCAACTACCATTGATCGAGTTCACGTATAATAATAGTTGGCATGCTTCGATTAAGATGGCACCTTACGAAGCCTTGTACAGTCGTCGTTGTCGATCTCCTTTGTGTTGGGACGACTTATCAGAATCAATTGGCACCGAGCCCGATATGCTTATAGTCGCCCGTAGCTTTGATCAGGAGTCGTTTGTTGACCGCTCAGAGTCGACAGAAATCTTATGCAGACAATCGTCGTCGACCACTAGAGTTTGAGACGGGTGACCACGTTTTGGTCAAGGTATCCCCGAGTCGAGGTATTTTCCATTTCAGAAAACGGGGGAAGTCGAGTCCGAGATTTATTGGACCTTTTGAGATTTTGGAACGAGTAGGCGAGCTAGCTTATCGATTGGCCTTACCTCCGGCGTTGAGCCGAATTCATAATGTGTTTCACGTCTCTCAGCTACGGAAGTATGTTGCCGACTCGAGTCACATACTTCAGTTCGATGAAATCGAGATCGCAGATGATCATTCGTATGAAGAGCGTCCATATGAGTCTTAGAGCGGCGAATCAAACAATTGAGGAATAAGGCGATTCCTTTGGTTAAAATTCAGTGGTCTAGACACGGAGTCAAAGAGGCTACTTGGGAAACCGTGGATAGTATGCGGGAGAGTTATCCCGAGTTGTTTGACCCTTAGTTTCAGGGACGAAACTCTTTTAAGGGGGGTGTATGTAATACTCGGTTGTAATTCAGTCATTATCATTCAGTAATTTCATTCGGTAATTGTCACTATGTAATTTTTTCACTTGATAATAATCATTCACCCGTGTTCACCGTTCGGAATAACTTCGAGTTGTGTATCGATATTGTTCATTGTTTCAACCTTACTCGGGAAACGAGACAAGAGTATAATTGATTCATTATTCGATGTTGATGTTGGAGTTCATGTCATTTCTAATCTCCTCATTGTTCTTATTGTGTTTTGTTAGGCGAACTCTTGTAATCATTGCTTGGAACCACCGTTTTGGGGTTTCTGTACTTCCATTTCGTGTTATTGTTTCCCAAATATTGATTCCTATTGCTTTTATTCTCTTCCCGGGTCATTTTTCTTCATTTTAGGACCCAAGGGGGGGTGTGGGCCGCGGCACAAGGAGTGTGTGCCGCGGCACACACATTTTCCAGTTTTGGCCGAGCAGCCTGTACCGTGGGCCGCGGCTCATGCCAGCAGGACCGCGGCACACTGCCGAGTCACTGCCGCGGCACACTCGTCCGGGCCGTGGCACACATATGTTGCAACTTATCGGCCAACCCGTCTGTACCGGGGGCTGCGGCTCATGCCGATGGGGCCGCGGCACACTGCCGAGTCTCTGCCGCGGCACATTCGTCCGGGCCGCGGCATGCTGCCGATCACTGGGGGCAGTTTTGGCCCTATGCCGCGGCACACTTCAGCCGGGCCGCGGCACACTGTGCAGTCAGCACTATAATTGTGTTTTTTAAGCGAGATCAACTCATTTTTCCCATTTCTTCAACCTATACGAGAGAGAGGGCTTGAAGGGGAAGACTTTCCATCATCTATCACTTGAGTGTTTGATTTTCTTCATCTGCTTTCGATCGTGAAGCCCGGATAGTCGATCTAACGCGTGTTCTTCGGATCAAAGTGCTTGGATCTTCAAGAGGTAATTTCTTCAACATCTTGATTTCGATTTTGTATTGAAATATAATGTTTTAGATGTTAAGATCATGTTGTATGAAGTGATATACGCATGATTATGGATATGTTTGATTATTCATTGGATTATTGAAGGATTATTCAAGAACACTTTGAATATTGAGTTGGATTTGGGGGTTTTCGATTAATCATTGTTGTAATCACGAATTTGAATATTCATATTAGATTATTGATCGTATTGAAGATGTTTTGTTGGTTTGAAACACTTCTTGGGGATTTGATGTTGGTATTATTGAAGTTTGGTTGTAAACAATCGAAGTTTGGCCACAAAGTGTTCGATATAATGCCCTAATGAACTTGGTTTAGTCGTATCAGCATTTTGAGTTCGTTATTTTCGTGTTTGATTCGTATGTTGAACGGATTGTTGGTGATTGTGTTATTCAAGGTTGTTCGAGTGATCGATATCTCAATTAGGACGTTGTTCGTGGAAGGATAATTGTCACCGGTGTTGCGTAAGTTAATTCTTACTCGGTTAAAAGGATATTCATTCGTTTTGTTGATGTTCATTCATAATCATAACTCATTCATCATTGTATTAACCGTATTGAGACTTGTAATTGTCGAATAATCATTTTGTTCACGAGGAACGACGGTTCTAATCATTTCATTGGGTTATCAATCACTTCACTATTATTTTCATCTCGGTGAGTCATTCTTGACCTTGTCGAATTATTATACATTGATATTCATTATGTTCATTCTCGTTCATATGACCTTCTGGGTTCATATTGCGTGGCCAGGTGCGGATGTGTGGAATTTTTAGTCGGACACGCGATGGCCATGTATGAGGAGTGATATATTGGACTGTGCACACGGTAACGATTACCTCCGTGAGACTAATTAGGTACAAGGACGGGTGTGTCCGGTCATCCGTCTTGTACACTTGCACAGAACACTATGGGCGTACTATGATACTCCTCTTCAGCGTAATTCATAACTAAGGATATTTCATAACTTCAGATATATCATGATTGTGTATTTTCAACCCTTGAGGATTGTTGTTCTCAGTAAATCGACCCCGTTGGGGAATTTTGTTTTCAGTCACGACAAGGCAAAGGCACGGAAGAGCATGTTGACGGCGAGGAATCCCAGTGATACTAGTAGGGTGCCCTACCATTCGGTTATTTCATCATTTCTACCATTTCAGTCATTCTTATTTCTCTTCATTTGTATTTCCGCTGCAAATTCCGTTTGAGATGTTTATTTATTCAGGGTGGTGTATTTTATCCTCATATAAAATATACTAGTATTCTGTATTGTCCTGGTGTATTGTACTTAAGCTCCTCATCGGAGTATTTGGTAATATAATGTGGTTCGGTACTACAATTATATTATTTAATTCATCAGTTTTCATTCGCCTGGTGGGTCCCAGTCGGGGGTCTACGGCACTGTAATATCCGCCTAGTTTGGGGTGTTACAATTGATTGGTCTTTGTCTTCCACTATGTGGTGGAAGACTTCTTGATTTTTTAATCAAAAGGCATATCATGAGATGAAGACTACGTCTTGTGGTGTATTCTCAAGAGGGGACAAGGGTTAGGGGAATGATTGAAGACTAGAATAAAAGTCCTTTCTCCTTGCTTGGTTGAAAAACTTATGGATCATTGTATGCACAAGTGAGAGAGATAAAGACTTTGTAACTTGTCTTCTTCATCTTCATCATCTTCACCATAAGTTTCTCAATATATTTTTCTTAGAGAAAAATTGAGAGGAAAAAATAGAGAGAATATATATCCATACACTTAGAGTGATATAGATTATAGTTAGAAGATTCTATCACTTCGTTCTAGCTGTTTTCTTAGAGGGCAACGAGGTGAAGTCGTTCCGGTCGTCTTTCCGGCGCGTGGCAACTAGAGACGTGGTGTTTTCGGCATTGGATCATCCAAGAGCTTATTGTGGATTGGATTCATAAGAGACATCACCGAGAACTTATCAAATCGGATTTGCGATCACCGGGATCTTCTCAACCATTTCATCAACGAACTATAAGGATATGATTTCGTATCTTCCTTTGTTTCGTTTTAATATTCATATATACGTAGATTGATCGATCCTCTTAAGGGATTCAGATCGAATTAGATTCATTTATTGCTTCCACTGCCCCTTCCTTTGGTATCAGATTGTAGGTCTTGCGATCATATATACGATATTTAGCATTTGGAATGCTTGATTGGATGTTCTTATGATTTGGAATCATAATCGTAGATTTTCAATTGTTTATCTAAAAAATAATTTTTCATGATTTTATGTTACAATATAAATCTATTTTTCTTTTGAAAACTGATTTAAATGTGTAATATAAAGATTAGAAAAATATTATTTTTGGAATCAGGGCGAAAAACAAGCCGAAAATGTAAACGGACCGTGACTGAGTGGTCAAGGCCGCCTTGTGGTCCCGAGCACTTGTGGTCCTGTGCAATGACCGCGATCCGTCCATGCGGTCTGGCCCTGCTCGGCAGCCTGCTGGGCGCTGCCAGGCAGTGGATCATGATCCGGCCATGCGGTTCGGCCATGCTCGGCAGCCTGCTGGGCAGCTTGCTGGGCAGTGCCTCGGGCTTGGCCCGGTCGTGTTTTTCGACTCTATTTTTTATATTTCATTCGGTAATAATTTTTCACGAATTAAATTGGATTTAATTTGACTAAGATATAATTATGGTAATTTTATTCTTAGGAGAATTAATTTAATGAAATATTTTCTCGTCCGGAATAAGTTGAAATTAATGGTTGTGTAAATTAATTAGATTAATTCATTTGGATGGATTAATTTATATTGATTAGATCAATATTTATATTAGTTATGAATGCCATTATTTTAATGTGATTGTATTTTGAATGGGGATGTAGTTCATGGACCTAGTTTTGAATCGTTTGTAAAGGCCGTTTTGAGCCTATTTATTTTACTAGAAATATTTGTATCTAGGATGTAATTTTTCAAATGTAAAATTTATATGTAATGATGAAGACCGGAGGAAGATCCATTCGAGAAGATGAAGATTCAAGACCGAAGACATGTAATTAGATTACGATGTTTTTGTTCTAGGAACGATCCATGAACTACATGCTGGTAGTAACTAGGTTATGAATGTTTTATTCATATGGTATGAATGCTACAAACGCGCTTAAATAAATTAATGTCCAAAGTGTAATATTAATCGCGAAAATTCTCCCACGATAAATTATTAAGTTTAAAAGGTTTCAAGGTTTTCCTTCCCTCCATCGAGCTTTTGGAAAATTGAAATCCAAACCAGATGTGTTATGCTTCCGATTTATCGGGGTAGTCTTTCGGGGAGGGTCGATAAATTCTGAGAGTGCATTAGATTCCTTCGGTTCGAGCAAATTTTATCCCTAGAAACCGGTTCAGTTGCCGGGTAAGATTCAATTGTGAAACTGATCAGCGTCGATGGTATAAACTTAACTTGTTCACGAACTATAGAAACCGTATAGGTTGAGGGCAGTGAACAAGGGGAAAAAGAAGATCGAATCATACATTATATGGGTTGGTGTTGGACACCACTTTATGAATATTCATAGACCAGAAACATGTTCGGTTGCCCTCTATTAAAATTTATAAAGAACTCAATCACCACTATGAAGTATCGTGAACAAATACTTCCGGATTTCACAAGGGAGTGTGTTATTCCGATCAAAGTAGTGGGAGCTAGGTTACAAGAATAGAAAAAACCTTAATTCTAAACTCAGATCATAATTGAACGAGTTACTAATCAATCAGTCGTACTTAATGCAGACAAACAAAATATCAACTCTCAAAATGACAATAAACCCACTCACTATACTACTCGATAGAACACCTTAAATGGGCCTAACTCTGTGGATTGGCTCCACAACCTGATGATAGTCCTCAGTATAGAGGCATTGGGATACGTCTTGGAGGCGGACATTCCGACGGCTCCAGTGCGGACCAGAGCCAGTCGGGAAGATTTTGAAAACCACTAAAAGTGGGTTAAGGGTGACATTAGAATTAGTGGCTATTTGATAGCCTCTATGTCTAATGAGCTTGAGAGAGCTCATGAGAGAGTGACTTCTGCTAGGCAGATCTTATCTCACTTAACTGATTTTTATGGTAAGCACAGTCGAACTGCTAGATATGAGATATCCAAGCAACTGTTCGGTGCCAGGCTGAAGGAAGGTGAGAAAGCTGGGGACCACGTCCTCAAAATGATCTCTATAATTGAGAGATTGGAGGCTCTTGATTTTAGATGCATGCTACTCTCCAAACCGGACTTATCCTGCAGTCTCTTTGTGATTCCTTCTCACAGTTTGTTATGGACTTCCACTGCAATGAGATTGCTTGCAAGTTAACATGGTTGATGAACAAACTTGTAACCGCTCAGACTCAGATGAAGACTCCGCGGATGAAGGAGTCTGCTCTTGTGATTTCTTCTGGATCTCAGAGGTCCAAGAATAAGAAGAAAAGACTAAGAAGCAGATGGGTCCATGAAGCAAAGGACTTTAAGGGTAATGGTAAGGCCCCAATGGTTCCCAAGAGCAAGAAGGTGAAGACAGAGACATGTCTCAAATGTGGTATGCTGGGCCACTTGGCAAGAGACTATCCGATCCTTCATGGAGCTTCAGGTATGGAACTTTTAGTTTTGGAAACTAATTGTTCTGCTACCATATTATCTACTTCTGGGATACTGGATTCAGGTGCTAGTTCTCATATTTGTACCATGAATCATGATGTGGAACAAAGTAGATAGCTTGAAGCTGGGGAAGTGATGATTACTATCAGAAGCGGGCATAGTGTCGCAACAACCGATATAGGATCACATCTTTGGATTTGGAGTCCGACTTTATTTTACCTTTAGATGATGTACAAGTGGGCACTGCTACATTGTTAAATGGATTGTATTATCCAAACCTAAACAACAAAGCTGTTGTGAATACTATAACTAGGAAGCTTGGTAGGGATGAAACTAATAAAGTTTTGAAATGGCATCTTAAACTTAGTCATATTGGTCGGACCAAGGTTTACAAAATGGAATAAGGATGGACTTATACATCTGTTGGGATCGGATCCCTTTCCAACTTGTGAATCTTGCCTTAATGTCAAAATGACTGAGTCCCCCTTTACAGGGACATTTGAAAGAGCTGCTGGTAAACTTGGATTAGTCCATACAGACTTATGTGGTGCTTTGGAAGCAGCACATGACGGATATCAGTATTTCATTATATTTACGGATGATCATACTAGGTATGATTATGTATACTTAATCAAACATAGATCCGAGGCCTTTGAGAAATTCCAGGAATTTAAGGCCCTAGTCGAAAAAACAAACTGGTAAATCATATCAAGCACTTCTATTTGACCGAGGTGGCGAGTATATGAGCACTGAGTTTGGCGGGTTCCTAAAGGAGCACAGAATAATGTCACAACTTACACCTCTAGAAACTCCCCAGTTAAATGGTGTGTCGGAAAGAAGGAACCGAACCTTATTGGACATAGTTCGTTCCATGCTTAGCTACACCAACTTACCAATTTACCTATGGGATTATGCGCTCCTCACTGCTGCTTATATCTTGAACAGATGTCCTTTCAAGTCCATTCCTAAAAACTCCGAATGAGATGTGGGAGGGCAGGAAAACAAGTATTAATCACATTAGGATTTGGGGATGTCCCGCCTATGTCAAGAAAACTAAGGCGGAGAAATTATAAGCAAGGTCCGTGAAGGGACGTTTTCATTGGATTCCCATCTGGGATGATGGGTTATCTATTCTACATGCCCGAAGTTCGAAAGATCATTGTTGCTTTGCAACCACACTTCCTGGAAGATGAGTTCATTCAGAAAGGTGGAGCCTATAGAAGTATTTCTTGGAAGAATACAATGAAACTTCCCAGGACATACCTGTACAAGAAGATGGAACTGAACCTTCTGAAACACAAACACAACAACCTCGTAGGTCTAGTAGGGTGTCTCAATTACCTGAGAGGTATAGGTTTTATCCACTTGGAGGAACTGGGTCTCCACGAGGTTCCAGGTGATAACCAAGAGACCGACCCACGACCTATGACCTAGCGATGGTGGATGTAGACTCCGTGGAATGGACTGTAGCAGTCTTCACATAGTTAGGACCTTCGTTTTGATGAGGTACTGAAAAATTTTGCTTCATGCAAAATGAAGAGGAACCTTATGTATACAAGAGGGTTAGTGGGAGCAAGATCGCACTCGTAGTACTATATGTAGATGACATTCTACTAATAGGAAAACGGTGTGGGAATGCTCAGTTCGGTGAAAGCTTGTCTTTCGAGTAAGTTCTCCATGAAATACTTGGGAGAAGAAACCTATATTCTTGGGATTCGACTCTACTGGGTTATATCGTAGAGAATGATATGTCTTTCCCAAGCACTCTATGTAGATAAAATCTTAAAGTGATTTAAGATGGATTATTCTAAAAGAGGGTTCCTACCGATGCGACATGGAATAAAACCCACCTTGAAGATGTGTCCTCATAGTGAGGAACAACGAAAGGGAATGAGTAATATACCATATGCTTTGTCCATGGGTAGCCTTGTGTATGCCTTGTTGTGTATGAGACCTGACATTACGCATGCTGGGAGCGTGGTAAGTAGGTTTCAGGCAAACCCAAGTAGGGAATATTAGACCACCGTAAAGAACGTTTTCAAGTACTTTAGAAGGACTAGAAATCTGGTTCTTATGTATGGTGGTGGAGAACTGAATGTGACGGGTTTTCACTGATTCAGACTTATAAGGACAGAAAGACAACTATGTGTCTACTTCTGGCTACATTTTACTCTTAATAGAGGAGCAGTATCTTGGCATAGTGCCAAGCATAGCACGACTGCTGATTCAACCTGTTCGGCTGAGTATAAAGTGGCCTCGTAGGTCTCCAAAGGAAGGGTTTTTGGATTAAGAAGTTACTGGGTGAACTTCACGTGACAACATGTGTTGCGCTGCCTATTTTTGTTTTTATACAATAACAATGGAGCGGTAGCACAGGCCTAGGAGCCGAGGTTTTACAATGGTACAAACCACATTGAGATATAGTATCATCTCGGGAGAGAATTTGTTCGCAAAAGATACATTATGCTGTATAGAGTAGACTCAGTAGACATCGTCGCAGATCCAAGGACCAAGCCACTTCCTTAGATGAGCTTGGAGCGTCATCTGGATAATATAGGTATTAGATACCCTAGTGTGTGGCATTGAGTGCAAGTGGGAGATTGTTAGGAGTATGCCCTCGAATGCCACTCGGAGGATACTTGAGAGAGGGCATTGTACTTGTTATTACGTAAATTATTATCAGAAGGCAATTGTATGTTTCTTTATTTACTGGTAGTCACTGGCATTCCTGACTCGTAAATATATATATAGAAACTAGTCTGTGTATTTGAGAGCACAACATTCCACTCCTTTTGGATAAGGGGATTGGCACTGGAAAGGTTTGTGGCTCAAATACTTAATCGTTCCCAAGTTGATGAAACTTGACTAGGCATAAAGTTTATGTTAAGACTTGTATGACGTGTTATTTGACTTGGACAGTGCCTGTCGAATGCTAATGTTTAGTGGGAGCACACATTATAGGTATGCTAATGGGATTAGTATACTCGAACTGACTAACCATCGATTCGTCACACGGATTTCACTCCGGGACAGTCAATGACGGAATCGAAAGGTTGTGATAGGTATTCATGAACCTTCGACTTGAGGATTTAGTAGGGATGTGCTTGTGACGTTAAGATTTTCATTAGAGTAGTTCGACCCAGAAAACTGGAAGGTGGGGGTCAACCTCGATGTGCGTCTTGATGGGCAAGTAGTAGGTCCTACTGAATACCAAGATAGGATTCTTTCTCCTGTTAGTGAAGAAGTTATATGTCCTATGCGGTTATTGGCAGATGAGATCATAAGTCTTTGGCCAAAGCATTGGAGCTAGTTGTATTGGATACACGAAAGGTCGATGATCTCGGTTTGCATTAACTCATGCATAGCGTCAAGTGCAGATAGGGTTTGACTAACCGTGACACTATAACTTGATCGGGACATTTGAAATAAGGGTTTATACGTATACTGGTATTCACGACAGAAAGGGTTGGAATGATCCCCATCATTCGTTCTCAGTTAGGGTACAGTGTAGGCCGCCAGGCTGGCTAGGTGGTGCTACTACTCTTTGGTTCCTCCCATTGCTAACTGAGATGGACCTACCGAGTCACGCAATAGGATTGACGACGGAATGAATCGAGCTTATTCTCTCTTTATAAATATTCAATATTGGATATCTAATTAATTTTAGGACATTGGATGTCTAATTAATTTTGGGACATTGGATGTTTAAATTAATTTTTTGGATAAATTAATTTATGGCCTAATGAATTAAATTTAATACTGGTGACTAATTTAATTCATGAATACAATTATTTCATGGAGAAATTATTTATATTATTTTGTATTTGATATAATTAATTAATTGGATATATTGATTGATATAAATGCATCGAGACGAAATGGAGTTTATCATATTAGGACTCGAGGGAGTCCGAAACGAACTGAACTCTCCCGTTAGCTTCTAGTGGCTGCTCCATTTGTCTACCTTATTGATTGGTCTTGGTCTTCCACTATGTGGTGGAAGACTTCTTGTTTTTTTAATCAAAAGGCATATCATGAGATGAAGACTACATCTTGTGATGTATTCTCAAGAGGGGACAAGGGTTAGGTGAATGATTGAAGACTAGAATAAAAGTCCTTTCTCCTTGCTTGGTTGAAAAGCTTACGGATCATTATATGCACAAGTGAGAGAGAGAAATACTTTGTAACTTGTCTTCTTCATCTTCATCATCTTCACCATAAGTTTCTCAATATATTTTTCTTAGAGAAAAATTGAGAGGAAAAAATAGAGAGAATATATATCTATACACTTAGAGTGATATAGATTATAGTTATAAGCTTCTATCACTTCATTCTAGCCATGTTCTTAGAGGACAACGAGGTGAAGTCATTCCGGTCGTCTTTATGGCGCGTGGCAAGTAGAGACGCGGTGTACATGTAGTGTTTGATGAACATCACCATGATCCTACAGGAGTAGAAGATCTGACTCGGAATATCCAAACACTCTCCATTAATGACCCTCCAACTCCAATAGAGCCTGTCGTAGACTTATAGATCAACCCCGCAGCTGTAAGAACAAAGGTAGTTGAAGCTGATGTTGTACAAGCTGAAGCTGAAACTACAGCACCTCAAGATACAGTACGGGATGCCGAACTAGAACCCGACAGAAGATGGTTGAGAGATCACACGCAGGAGTTAATCATAGGAGGCATTGATGCTAGAGTATCTACCCATAGGAGAATACAGAGTACATAAGGAAATGTACTGTGCATGCAAGAAGAACTCGAATCTGAGAAATATCTATTTCCTGTATGGAAATCTCAAGCAGAACTTAGAAGACTTGCCATGTGCAGACTCGGCAGACTTGTTATTAGGAACAAATCCCGTCTATTCGCATAAGGCTACAGATAGGAAGAAGGCATAGACTAAGATGAAACATTTGCCCTTGTAGCCAGACTAGAAGCCATCAGAATATTTTTAGCTTCTACCGCCCATAAGAGCGTCATACTATATCAAATGGACGTTAAGAGTGCATTCCTGAATGGAGACCTCACCAAAGAAGTCTATGTTGAACAACCACCAGGGTTTGTCAACACAAAAGGCGGAGACCTTATATACAGACTACGAAAAGCTCTGTATGGACTTAAGCAAGCACCTAGAGCATGGTATGAAACCCTGTCCCTGTACCTAACTAATAATGGATTTGAGAAAGGTGTTGTGGACAAGACTCTATTTAAGATACATGAAGGAGACGACCTGTTAAGGGTACAAATATACATAGAAGATATAATATTTGGTTCCACTAACCTTGCTTTATGTCAAAGGTTCTCTCATCTCATGCAAAGTAAATTTGAAATGACTATGATGAGGGAACTTAGTTATTTCCTAGGATTGTAGGTAAAGCAGTTGCCTACATGAATCTTCATCAACCAGGAGAAGTACATCAAGGAGCTACTCAACAAGTTTGGGATGAATAACTCCAAATCATCGTCAACCCCCATGAGCACTTCCGTGCAAATTAGTGCTGACGAAGCTGGAAAGCCGGTTGATCAATCACTCTACAGGAAGCTAATAGGCTCACTCCTATACCTAAAACCTAGCAAACCCGATATCCAGTTTGTTGTAGGAGTGTGTGCTCGATATCAAGTAGCACCTAAAGAATCACACTTCTCGACAGCTAAACGAATCCTTAAGTACGTCAAAGGAACAATCGATGTAAGATTGTGGTATCTTAAGGAAGGTGGATTCGATTTGGGTGGCTACAGCGACTGCGATCTCGGTGGATGCAAGCTAGATAGGAAGAGTACAAGCGGTACTTGTCACTTTCGTGGAGCTAGACTTGTGTCATGCTTTAGTAAGAAGCAATTGGCAAACTCGCTTTCAACAGCTGAATCGGAATACTATGCTGCTGGAAGTTGCTGTATGCAGATTCTCTGCATGCAACAACAGCTATCAGATTATGGAATCATTGCCAAAGAAACATCGATCATGTGCGATATCACGAGTGCAATTGCAATAACGCACAATCCTGTATTGCACTCGTGAACTAAGCATATTGATATGAAGCATCATTTCATCCGGAATCATATTGAGAATAAGGATGTTCGAATCGACAAAGTTCATACAGACATCCAGTTAGCCGACATCTTTACAAAACCTCTCAGCACAACCATATTCTGTATGCTTCGACAAGAATTAGGAATGCTACAGTCTGACTCCGTGTAAGTTTTTTATGCTTTTACTCATCAATTGAGGGGGAATGATGTAAGATCCAAGAATACAGTATCCACCATCAATTAACTGTACACTCAGACAGTCAGACAACACTGTAGGACAAAAGAAGGCATGAAAAATTCCTACAACTGACGTGTGCATTAATTAAGGGGAAATACAGTATGACCCATGAATATAATATTAATCCAAATATTGTTGTAAGAATTAAATCATGTATGTACATTTTAAGGGGGAATGCTGTACTATTTGTGGATACAACACATATACTATGGGACGTCAATTAATATATTTATTATTATACTATTCATACTGAAAATACTTTTAGTCCACGTGCCCTATTCAAAATTCAAATGTTTTATTATTTAATGCTTTACACAACATCTGTATCTCAAACGCTGCGATTTTAATAAATTCAAACCGCCATTTAGTGCAATGAGGAAGTCGAATTGTCAGAAGTGGGACCGATTATCATTTCAAAAATGGATGGATAAGATATACAAGTTAATCTCAGTTCATCCTGTTCGTTCTTTTCATAGACGGTTCTCATCCCTTAAATCTGACCGTTCACTGTATGTAGCCCTAATTCTTTCCGCACGCTATTAAATGACTGTTTCTTGCTCCCTTCGACTCTTCACGCTTTCTGCATATTAAACGAGTTTAAGATCAAACAACCTATATCGCTTACTGCATTTGCTGCTTTCTTTGCTACATCACTTACTTTTCTTCAGTATCAATGGCATCTTCTCAGACATCTTCTCCTTCCCTCAAAAAGAAAGACTCCATTATCGACGGGCGAATCTTCACCAGATCCGTCGTCCTTGAAAGAGTTCACATTGAAACCGAGGATGTTGACGCGATGGAACTGATTGTTTCCAGAATACGGCAACAAGGCCTCTACCGCCTTGGAAGTCTTCATATGAGCTCTATGATGAGCGTATTGTCGAGGAATTCTATCTCGACGCCTTTGTTACATTCTTCTCTCTGAAAAGAGGAGGATATGTGTCCGACATATCTGCTACCGTACGCGGAGTTCAGATATGTGTCGACCGGGAGCTTTTGGAAAATATTTACAGGCTGCTGTCTGATGGCCTAACGATGGAAGAGCTTGAGACCTTTGGGTCGCAAGAACTCCTCACTGCTTACTAGGGATTATTCATTGCCACAAGAAAAGATTTTGTCTACCTTTTGTCTACTTACACGATTTCTATTGTTGTGTTGTTGAGAACAGAACTGGCAGATTTGAAATGTGCACAAATCTGTGTTTCAGAATGATGGTCGCCATCATGTCTGGCGAACAAGTAAACTGGTGCCAGATTGTTTTGAGGAGGATACAGGAAGAAGCATCCAAGCTTGGTACTCAGAAGAAGTTGTTTGGCCTTATACTCAACAACATCCTTACCAAGTGCGATGTCCCTTAATCCAAATGAGCCAAGAAGATTAGACCTGGCAAGTACATTGGTGGAAACAAGCCCTCTGCCAACAACAAAGACGGACTAATTGCATCAAGACCATTTGCCGGATACTTGCCCATCTCTGATGATCTAAGGGATGTTACTCTCAAGTCCGTCAGTGAAGAGAAATCGAAGAAAAGAAAAAGAACATCTCACATCAAATCACCGCTTGCTATCGAGAAGCCGAAGAAGAAGTTGAGAAAGGCTTCTAAATCAAAGGCTACAGAGATTAAATCGATCTCTA
This sequence comes from Orobanche coerulescens, assembly GCA_033398695.1. NCBI lineage: Eukaryota > Viridiplantae > Streptophyta > Magnoliopsida > Lamiales > Orobanchaceae > Orobanche > Orobanche coerulescens. The sequence continues at coordinate 65,151,331 of CM065801.1, forward strand.
TAGATGTCCCAACTACGGCGCAACCTGCTGTACAACACCCGAAGGGCGCAACCCCTTCGGAAGAAATAATCGCTGCAAATTCTGCAGATCCCGAGCCAGTGGCGGCTATGACGGATGATCAATTATTTGCCAAAATGGAAGGAACTGGCGAATCAGATGCCCATTTGAAGCCGAGAGCCGCCTCTTCTGTAAGGGAACCCACACCCATACAGGATCCCTCTCCCATTAGGGTACAACCCCTGTTCGGGATCCCTCTCCAAAATAGGTTCCCACACCTGTTGTGGATCCCATTCCTACAGTAGACCCAAATACTGTATGGAGTCCCTCCCCCACTACAGTCTTTAACGAAACTCTTCTCCAGGTACACATCAAACAAGCGTTTGAGCACTTTGTTTTCTCTTAAAGGTATGGTTATCTATATAGACTAGGTATCCGTAAATGATAGAAAGTAGCCAAGAGAATGATTCATTTGCGTATGATTAGTGTTGTGTCAAGATTTAACACCTTCCGACCGGCGATCGCCTCCGAGGCCGAGCGACCGACTTACTGCCGAGCGGCCAAGGCAGATCTGCCGAGCAGCGACCAGGCGACCAAGCCTCAACCCAAATGGACCACCTAAATCGCCAAAGGAAGGTCCCAGACAAGTCCCAGACGAGCGATCGACCTCAGATACGATCATCACTCGGCACTCGGCGACCGACTCCTGGCGATCGACTAGCGGACGATCCTCTCTCGGCATCTGCCGATGGACCCTTGGTGACCGACCTCTCTGGGCATCTGCCGATCGACCTTTGGTGACCGACCTCTCTGGGCATCTGCCGATCGACCCTTGGTGACCGACCATTGCCAACCTTCAGTGACTGGCCGATGGCCATCCAGTCGGCCAAGGCCGAGCAAACAGGACAGCACCCACGTGCAGATCCACAAAAGGCGCTGACAAACTTGTCACCTACCTCACCTACCAACAGGGCCCAGACCTGCGAAAGGAGCTGACGGACAGGACATGTGACTACAGCCTGTCACCTACCCTGACAAAGTCCGCCGAAAGTAGCAAAGTGGGACCTCCTGTGATGCACTTCCTGACGCGTGCCGGCTCCTCATTGGGCCACTCGGCTAGTCTACCGGATCTATGGACTTTGGCGGCACCACGTGCCCTTTAGGACGATCGCCCCGTTACATTAAATGCCGAAAGGCGATCGCCCACTAGGGGACAGGGCCCCTCAGCCTCTATATATACAAGGCAGCAGGCACTTGTAAAAAGGACCGAGACTCTGACTCTCTGAACTGTCTGCATTCCCGCATTTCACACCATACAGAAGCAAATCACTTACACTTGGCTAATTTCCAACTCTTGGCAACAGCTTTCTTTCGGTCTTACTTCTCCCGGCCTTTTCTCCTCGAGCAGATTATCGGCGGGACGAAGAACACCGAGCTTCGCTCAAGAGCCGGATTAACAGAGTCTTTTTACACTCATTGTATTTAGATTTCTCTCATTAATACTTGTATCCACGAATATTTGTATTAATAACATCTCGCGAGAGCATTCAAGCCCGGGCCTAACAAACCCGGCAAATCTTGTTTTATTTATCTTCTCTCGGAAGTGCTCCCGCAATTGTTGTTTGTTGTCCGTCTTCCAGCAGTATTAATCTTCGGATAAATATTTTGGGCAACAACAATTGGCGCTAGAAGAAGGGGATCTAAACCTCAATTTTTATACCTACCGTCCCGAAAAACACTCACTGTTCTCGGGGCAGATACTTGAAGTGACACTTACTGCACTTCAAAGAAAGCCTTCGGAAATCATGTCTTCCGCCTCCGCGTCGAAGAAAGCCGCTGACCAGCCGGCCAGACCCTGCTCCGCCTGGGCCCGAGCCACGGCCGATGGTGGAAGGTAGCCGCCGCGGCCGAGACGCCGATCCGCCCCTCGGACGGCGGCCCAAGCCTCTCGCTCGACGGTTCGAACCAAGAAACAGATCGAAGGGGCTCGCCGCCCCGGCAGAGCGACGGAGTGCTCTCGACGCGCCTCCAGCCTACGCCCGGCCTCTCGCCGAAGATCAGCGGAAGCTCAAGGCACTACCGCCGAGCATCGCTGTGAGCTTTCGCCCGCAAGAAGAGGCGCCACTGGGCACCTCTGTCTTCGATCGCACAGGCGGTGACTCCGACTGCAACCGGGCGGCCCGGCCTGCCTACGAGACGACGGAGTTTGAGTCCGTCACTGAGCTCGGCCTACCCGACTCCCGCAAGGCGCCCTAGCCGCCCGCTCCTCGCCGAATTGCCGAGGTCGGGCGGCATGAGCCCGAGATCGGTACACGATCGCCTCGGCCTCGCTCCCAAAGCCGACGGCAAGCGACCAAGCCACGGCGATGGCCGCAATGCAACGTCAACTTAACGACATGAAGGCGCCTCGAATCTGTGGCAGCGCCAAGAAGACGATCGCCGGCCAAGCGAGCCGCCGCGATCGACATCGAGCTCGCCCCGTAAAGACAGATCGCTCCCGCAAACACCCGTACGAGGGGCGATCGGACCCCAAGTGCACTGAGGAAGTTCAACATCTACATGATCGGGTGTGGGGCATCCGACGCGACTGCATGCCGAATGTTCCTCCGACGCCGGACGACCTCGCCCACCGGTGGTACACTTCATTGCCACCTCGGTCCATCGCTCCTTTAACGAGCCGCGCACGGCTTCACCGAGTACTTCGCCACTGTGGTCGTCCGCCCGAAGGTCCCCTTCGCATGATGCAAATCAAGCGGGGAGAAGAAGAGTCCGACTGACTACATCGACCGGGTAGACGTAATCATCCTCAATGGCGAGCCCATAAGCGATGAGACCGCCTCTACGCGGTCCTGGAGGATTTCGTGGTTTTTCGCCTATGTTCGTGCATCTCACGAAGACCCAACCTACGACCTACGCAGCCTTTCCGGCAAGAGCCGCAGATTTTCCGCCGTGCAAAGGTTTCTTCTTAGCCTCGTGAGCAGCGCGATCGGCACCCGACGACGATCTCCCGCCCGATCGCCAATATCGACCTACGAATAAGCGATCGGCAGCCGAGCGACGATCGCGCCTTCCGCCCGATCGCCGATCATCACGCTTACATCATCCGCAACCGAGGACACGATCGCCATCTACAACCCAAAGATATAACATGACGGACTAAGGCATAAGATCGCTCCACCGCACATCATAAAGCCATGGTCCCGGGCAACGATGGAACTGGCCGCTCGCCATGCAAGGTCCTTTCGCCAAGATCGCCCGCCTTCGTTTAAATACGAGGCCGGCGTAGTCCGAGGGCTCTCCAACATTAATCGGTGGACACGATCGCCGCCCTCAAAGGTTCATCATCCGACATGGTGAACCCGGACAATGCGACGTGCCACAACCCCGCCTCAACGCACACCGCCGAGGTCGGCCATCTCCATGGTCGCCGAGGTGGAAGCAGAGCTAACAAGCCGCGGGCGTGGAGTTGATTCATCCGACGCGCTCGCGCAAGGACTCCTCTAGACCGAGACCGCACGCCCTTCGTTTAAATACGAGGCGAGGCGCAGCCTAACGGAGGACCCTCATAATAAAGTGAGTCACGAGACACTCATTGTCTTCGCGCACCAAGACACGGTCATGGGGTCGGGCCATCGAGCTCCGCGATCGTGCACGATTCTCAAACAAAGCGAAACCACCAAGTTTCCATGGGGATCGCCAATGTTGTTTTTTGCAGTACAAGACCGAAAGATAGCTAAGCCAATCGACTATGTTAGCCCAAGTCCGAGTCCTAAGTCGGCTCGGATCGCCCGTCCTCATCCGGACGCGATCGCCAGAAGAACCACCTCGCCCCATGTCTTCAACATAGGAGCAAGTCGGGGGCAATTGTTGTGTCAAGATTTAACACCTTCCGACCGGCGATCGCCTCCGAGGCCGAGCGACCGACTTATCGCCGAGCGGCCAAGGCAGATCTGCCGAGCAAATGACTGTGCGACCAAGCCTCAACCCAATGGACCAGCTAAATCGCCAAAGGAAGGTCCCAGACAAGTCCCTGACAAGCGATCGACCTCAGATACGATCATCACTCGGCACTCGGCGACCGACTCCTGGCGATCGACTAGCGGACGATCCTCTCTCGGCATCTGCCGATCGACCCTTGGTGACCGACCTCTCTGGGCATCTGCCGATCGACCTTTGGTGACCGACCTCTCTGGGCATTTGCCGATCGACCCTTGGTGACCGACCATTGCCAACCTTCAGTGACTGGCCGATGGCCATCCAGTCGGCCAAGGCCGAGCAAACAGGACAGCACCCACGTGCAGATCCACAAAAGGCGCTGACAAACTTGTCACCTACCTCACCTACCAACAGGCCTGCACTGCGAAAGGAGCCGACGACAGACATGTGACTACACTGTCACCTACCCCGACAAAGTCCGCCGAAAGTAGCAAAGTGGGACCTCCCGTGACAAGATTTCCTGACGCGTGCCGGCTCCTCATCGGCCACTCACTAGCCGCCACCGGATCTATGGACTTTGGCAGCACCACGTGCCCTTTGTGACGATCGCCTGCTACATTAAATGCCGAAAGGCGATCGCCCACTAGGGACAGGGCCCCTCACTCTATATATACAAGGCGCAGCACTTGTAAAAAGGACCGAGACTCTGACTCTCTGAACTGTCTGCATTCCCGCATTTCACACCATACAGAAGCAAATCACTTACACTTGGCTAATTTCCAACTCTTGGCAACAGCTTTCTTTCGGTCTTACTTCTCCCGGCCTTTTCTCCTCGAGCAGATTATCGGCGGGACGAAGAACACCGAGCTTCGCTCAAGAGCCGGATTAACAGAGTCTTTTTACACTCATTGTATTTAGATTTCTCTCATTAATACTTGTATCCACGAATATTTGTATTAATAACATCTCGCGAGAGCATTCAAGCCTGGGCCTAACAAACCCGGCAAATCTTGTTTTATTTATCTTCTCTCGGAAGTGCTCCCGCAATTGTTGTTTGTTGTCCGTCTTCCAGCAGTATTAATCTTCGGATAAATATTTTGGGCAACAACAATTGGCGCTAGAAGAAGGGGATCTAAACCTCAATTTTTATACCTACCGTCCCGAAGAACACTCACTGTTCTCGGGGCAGATACTTGAAGTGACACTTACTGCACTTCAAAGAAAGCCTTCGGAAATCATGTCTTCCGCCTCCGCGTCGAAGAAAGCCGCCGACTGCCCGGCCGACCCCTGCTCCGCCTGGGCCCGAGCCACACCCGATGGTGGAAGGTAGCCGCCGCGGCCGAGACGCTCGATCCGTCCTCGGACGGCGGCCTGCCTCTCGCTCGACGGTTCCAACCAAGAAACAGATCGAAGGGGCCTCGCCGCCCCGCAGAGCGACGGAGTGCTCGACGCGCCTCCAGCCTACGCCCCGGCCTCTCGCCGAAGATCAAGCGGAAGCTCAAGGCACTACCGCCGAGCAATCGCAGGAGCTTTCGCCGCAAGAAGAGGCGCGGCAGCCTGGGCACCTCTCGTCTTCGATCGCCCAGGCGGTGACTCCGACTGCAACCGGGCCCGGCCTCACTACGAGACGACGGAGTTTGAGTCCGTCACCGGGAGATCGGCCTACCCGACTCCCGTAAGGCGCCTAGCCGCCCGCTCCTCGCCGAATTGCCGAGGTCGGGCGGCAATGAGCCCGAGATCGGTACACGATCGCCTCGGCTCCTGCTCCCAAAGCCGACGGCAAGCGACCAAGCCACGGCGATGGCCGCAATGCAACGTCAACTTAACGACATGAAGGCGCCTCGAATCTGTGGCAGCGCTAAGAAGACGATCGCCGGCCAAGCGAGCCGCGATCGACATCGAGCTCGCCTCGCAAAGACAGATCGCTCCCCGCAAACACCCGTACGAGGGGCGATCGGACCCCAAGTGCACCCGAGGAAGTTCAACATCTACATGATCGGGTGTGGGGCATCCGACGCGACCGGATGCCGAATGTTCCTCCGACGCCGGACGACTCGCCACCGGTGGTACACTTCATTGCCACCTCGGTCCATTGGCTCCTTTAACGAGCCGGCGCACGGCTTCACCGAGTACTTCGCCACTGTGGTCGTCCGGCAAGGTCCCCTTCGCATGATGCAAATCAAGCAGGAGAAGAAGAGTCCGACTGACTACATCGACCGGTAGACGTAATCATCCTCAATGGCGAGCCCATAAGCGATGAGACCGCCTCTACGCGGTCCTAGGAGGATTTCGTGGTTTTTCGCCTATGTTCAGCATCTCACGAAAACCCAACCTACGACCTACGCAGCCTTCCGGCAAGAGCCGCAGATTTTCTCGCTGTGCAAAGGTTTCTTCTTAGCCTCGTGAGCGCGCGATCGGCACCCGACGACGATCTCCCGCCCGATCGCCAATATCGACCTACGAATAAGCGATCGGCAGCTGAGCGACGATCGCGCCTTCCGCCCGATCGCCGATCATCACGCTTACATCATCCGCACCGAGGACACGATCGCCATCTACATCCAAAGATATAACATGACGGACTAAGGCATAAGATCGCTCCACCGCACATCATAAAGCCATGGTCTCAGCAATGATGGAACCGGCCGCCGCCATGCAAGGTCCCTTTCGCCAAGATCGCCCGCCCTTCGTTTAAATACGAGGCCGGCGTAGTCCGAGGGCTCTCCAACATTAATCGGTGGACACGATCGCCGCCCTCAAAGGTTCATCATCCGACATGGTGAACCGGACAATGCGACGTGCCACAACCCCGCCTCAACGCACACCGCCGAGGTCGGCCATCTCCATGGCCGGCCGAGGTGGAAGCAGAGCTAACAAGCCGCGGCGTGGAGTTGATTCATCCGACGCCGCTCGCGCAAGGACTCCTCTAGACCGAGACCGCACGCCTTCGTTTAAATACGAGGCGAGGCGCTCAACGGAGGACCTCATAATAAAGTGAGTCACGAGACACTCATTGTTCGCGCACCAAGACACGGTCATGGGGTCGGTCCATCGATCTCCGCGACCGTGCACGATTCTCAAACAAAGCGAAACCACCAAGTTTCCATGGGGATCGCCAATGTTGTTTTTGCAGTACAAGACCGAAAGATAGCTAAGCCAATCGACTATGTTAGCCCAAGTCCGAGTCCTAAGTCGGCTCGGATCGCCCGTCCTCATCCAGACGCGATCGCAAGAAGAACCACCTCGCCCCATGTCTTCAACATAGAGCAAGGGGGCAATTGTTGTGTCAAGATTTAACACCTTCCGACCGGCGATCGCCTCCGAGGCCGAGCGACCGACTTATCGCTGAGCGGCCAAGGCAGATTCGCGAGCAGCCGACTGTGCGACCAAGCCTCAACCCAATGGACCAATTAAATCGCCAAAGAAAGGTCCCAGACAAGTCCCAGACCGAGCGATCGACCTCGATACGATCATCACTCGGCACTCGGCGACCGACTCTGGCGATCGACTAGCGGACGATCCTCTCAAGATCTGCCGATCGACTTGGTGACCGACCTCTGGGCATCTGCCGATCGACCTTTGGTGACCGACCTCTCTGGCATTTGCCGATCGACCTTGGTGACCGACCATTGCCAACCTTCGGATCGGCCGATGGCCATCCAGCTGGCCAAGGCCGAGCAAACAGACAGACCCACGTGCAGATCCACAAAAGGCGCCGACAAACTTGTCACCTACCTCACCTACCAACAGGCCTGCACTGCGAAAGGAGCCGACGGACAGACATGTGACTACACTGTCACCTACCCCGACAAAGTCCGCCGAAAGTAGCAAAGTGGGACCTCCCGTGATAAGATTCCTGACGCGTGCCGGCCTCATCGGGCCACTCACTAGCCTACCGGATCTATGGACTTTTGGCGTGCACACGTGCCCTTTAGACGATCGCCTGCTACATTAAATGCCGAAAGGCGATCGCCCACTGGGACAGGCCCTCACTCTATATATACAAGGCAGCAGGCACTTGTAAAAAGGACCGAGACTCGACTCTCTGAACCGTCTGCATTCCCGCATTTCACACCATACGAAGCAAATCACTTACACTTGGCTAATTTCCAACTCTTGGCAAGCCTTTCTTTCTGCCTTACTTCTCCCGGCCTTTTCTCCTCGAGCATTATCGGCGGGACGAACACCGAGCTTCGCTCAAGAGCCGGATTAATGCAGTCTTTTACACTCATCAGTATTTAGATTTCTCTCATTAATACTGTATCCACGAATATTCAGATTAATAACATCTCGCGAGAAGATCTGCCCGGGCCTAACAAACCCGGCAAATCTTGTTTTATTTATCTTCTCTCGGAAGTGCTCCCGCAATTGTTGTTTGTTGTCCGTCTTCCAGCAGTATTAATCTTCGGATAAATATTTTGGGCAACAACAATTAGTAGGAGCAAAAATTGTGTTCTTAGAACTATATATGGATGACATTCTATTTATAGGAAAAAACATAGGAATGCTCATTTCTATGAAAGCATCACTTTTCAGTACGTTTTGAAATAAAAGACTTGGAAGAAGCTACCTATATTCTGGAAATTTGTCTCTATAGGTATAGAACAAATAGAATGATATGTCTTTCCAAGCCCTCTTTGGAGAAACGATTCTAAAGCAGGAAGATTCTGAAAGAGTGTTCTTACTTATGAGACATGGTATAAAACTATCTAGATCGATCTGTCGTCAAAGTGAGGAAAATAGAAATGAGATAAATTTAAAACCATATGCCTCAAGAGAAGGCAGGTCTATACGCAACAAATCTACTCAAAAAAATTACAGTCGTCAAAATTAAATAAATACTTTCACACACACGCCCAACGCCGCCTTCCAATCCAGCCCGCCTCCGGCCATCTTCTACGGCCACCACCCACTCCCTTTGACTCGCCTTCACCCCGCGACCCTTCGCCTCTAACCTTCAGCCACAACAGCCGCCGACAGCAGCTCCCGAGAGGCGTTCGGTTTTCACACACTCAATGTGAAAATCGCCCCTATGGTCGCGTGCACTTTCCGGCCTTCTCTAACATTTCCTTCACCATCTAATCACAGATCCGACATCAGTGTTGTCTCCCGCATCTTCTAGCATTAATTATTCATGCCCGACGTCGCCTACACCTCTCCCGGCGATTAGGGCTGTACCCATGACGTGTAAAAAACGGACGTCGCGGACGTCCGACTACGGTACAGTTCCGTCGCCGACATAGTCCGACACCGAACATCTACCGGTTTCGCCACCTGCTTCACCACCTGCATAAAAAAAGTCTCCGTCTCACTGTCGGATTTTGCAGCCTCTTTCCACCTCAAGCTCCGACGTCGATCCGTTGTGCAAAGGTATATCTATTACCAAAGAGGTCGGAAATTCATTCCCGACGGGTCCAATCTCCGCTGTTACCTCTAGTCCGTCTTCTCCAGTAAAATCGCCGCAAATCCTAGCTGAAAGACCTCTCTCGGACGATGGCACCCTGGCGGTGGACAATCTTCGCCTTTTAAACCCTCAAAAGATAACAGCACAGCCGTCCATCCTAGGGCCTATACCGCTCAACGGCTCCGATCAACTGGGCTGCGCAACCAGGTCCAGCAAAGAAGTCCACCCGAAAATTCTTAAGGCCAACCAATTAATTCCACTACCACACATCATGGACCTGCCCTTATTTGGCCCACCCTGAATATTCAACCCAGCCCAGATTTTAATCATCAGGCCTGCCATTCCAATGCTAGTGTCACGGGCAAACTTCAGTCCGTCGAGTTATGCCGTGTGCCCCTTAGCAACTCAGTCATTCGGCCACTAAGGCAGGCTTTCCCAACCCTTGCCGGTTAAGTGCGGAAGATTGAAGTATTTTAGAGAGAGAAAGTTAGAGAGAGAAACTGCTCTTTTGAAAGGAACTTTTATTGTTCAAACTTGGATGATTTACAAATGAGGGGCTTGGAGCTCCTTTTATAGGTCTCCATCTATATCTTCTACAATGTACAATAATCTACAAGTATCTAGAACATACAAGAGATTACAAGACAATCTACATCCTTCTAATCCTTTCTATGATCATTCCGGAGGGCTTCCGGAATGTTACAACATCTATCATGTAAACACAAGAAGTCTGGAGAAGAATCTCGACCCTTCTAGAAGCTTCCAAAGCCAAAGCGTGACAACTCTCCCCCACCTGAGTCTTGACGTCCTCGTCAAGGTTTTGCCTTGTATGCTTTAATTTTGGTTTTGAATTGCCACATGTCTTGTTCTTTTTCCCATGAAGCTTCGCTGTCTGGCAAACCTCTCCAGCGCACTAAGTTCTCCGTCCAGCGGGGTGTTCCCCGTTTTCCAACTTGTCGATCCGCCAAGATTTCTTCGGTTTCCTTCTCAAAGGACACCGTGTGGGCAGGCGGGGCTCGATCTGACTTATTTCGAGTTGGGTCTTCCTCATCCTTGTAATATGGTTTCAAAAGACTCACATGGAAGACCGGATGAATTTTGAAGTCATTAGGAAGATTGAGCCGATAGGACCGCGTTCCGACCTTCTTCCCTACCTCAAAGGGTCCTTCATATCGCCGTGTCAAGCCTTTGTGTACTTGACGGATCGCCTTCACGTTCCTTCCGATCATTCGGACCAACACTTGGTCCCCTACTTGAAATTCCCTCGGACGGCGCTTGTCGTCTGCCCACTTCTTCATTCGTTTGGCAGCCTTAGTCAGATACGCCCTTGCTATGTCATGTTCCTCGTTCCATCCTTAAGCAAGTTTGTACGCTGCCGGACTCGCACCTTCATATTTCCGAACTAGTTCCTGGGGTGTCGTTAGTTGTTGCCCCATCACTAGCTCAAATGGGCTTCGTTGAGTGGACTCGTTCCGCTGCAAGTTATAAGAGAATTGTGCAACATCAAGTAAACGAGTCCAGTCGGACTGGTTGGCACTTATAAAGTGTCGGAGATAAATCTCCAGCAAATGATTTACTCGTTCAGTTTGGCCATCAGTTTGGGTGTGAAAGCTCGTCGAGAAGTGGAGGTTTGACCCCATCAACTTGAACAACTCCCTCCAAAACTTTCCTGTAAATCGCGGGTCTCGGTCACTTATGATACTCCGAGGAACTCCCCAATACTTCACCACATGTTTTAAGAGTAGTCGGGCAGCTTCCTCGGCCTTGCAATCCTTTGCTGCCGGTATGAATGTCCCATACTTGGAGAACCGATCAATTATCACCATGATAGACCCGCATCCTTCCGACCTTGGTAGTGCCGATATGAAGTCCATCGTAACACTATCCCATGGACGTTCGGCAATAGGTAATGGCTCTAGTAGTCCTGCCGGTTTACTTTGTTCAACCTTGTCTTGTTGGCAGACCAGGCAGGTCTTTACGTAGGCGTTCACGTCATCCTGCAAGTTAGGCCAGTAAAATGACTGCTCAACAAGCACTTTAGTACGAAGAGTACCTGGGTGTCCCGCCCATTTCGAATCATGGCACTCTTTCAGCACTTCCCTTCTTAGGTTGTCCCATCGGGGTACATACAACCTATCTCCAACAGTAAAGAATAAGCCATTCTCTTGCCAAAACTTCCTTGTCTTGCCCTCCTTGGCCAGTTCCACCAGATTTTTGGCCAAGGGGTCTTGGGCAATTCCGTCTCCTATCCGGTCGGCAAGGTCACACTGCACTTGGGTGATAGATGCCAGTGAGGCCTTCCGACTTAGAGCATCCGCAACAACGTTTGTTTTTCGTGGCTTATACTCCATAGCATAATCGAACTCAGCCCAGAAATCTTGCCACCGAGCTTGCTTCGGGGTAATCTTCTTCTGGTTTTGGAAATAGCTAGTCGCCACATTGTCCATCTTGATCACGAAGTGACTCCCGAGCAAGTAATGTCTCCACGTACGAAGACAATGGATTATCGCCGTCATTTCCTTGTCATGGACCAGGTACCGCCGTTCCGTCTCGTTTAACTTACGGGACTCGTATGCAACAGGATTCCCATCCTGCATTAAGACTCCTCCAATGGCATAGTCGGAGGCATCCGAGTGTAACTCGAAAGGCTTTGTGCAGTCCGGAAGTTTTAGCTCTGGGTCATTCATGACTGCTACCTTCAGATCCTCGAAGGATGCTTGGCACTCGTCCGTCCATTACCACGCAACCTTCTTCTTGAGTAAATTAGTTAATGGAGTTGCCCTCACCGAATATCCGTCAATGAATCGCCGATAGTAGTTCACCAAGCCTAAGAACGACCGAAGTTCGGAGACGTTCTGAGGAGGCTCCCACTCGGCAATGGCCTGCACTTTATTTGTGTCCATTAAGATCATTTCTTCTTTCACCTTGTGCCCCAAGAACATTACCTCCGTTTGGGCGAACGCACATTTCTCCAGTTTTACGTATAATTCGTTCTCCCTCAGGACTCGGAACACTTCCCGTAGATGTTCAGCGTGTTCATTCAAGGACTCGCTGTATATTACTATGTCATCCAGATACACAACAACAAACTTGTCCAAGAATGGGTGAAATATCTTAATCATGAGAGTACAGAAAGTTGCAGGAGCATTTGTCAAGCCAAAGGGCATAACCAAGAACTCAAATGAACCATACCTCGTCACGCAGGTTGTTTTCGGTTCGTCTCCTTCCGCGATACGGACTTGCCAATACCCTGACCGCAAGTCTAGTTTTGAGAACCACTTTGCCTTCCCCAAGCGATCGAATAGGTCAGCCACCAAAGGTATTGGGTATTTGTTCTTTATAGTAACCTTATTAAGCGCCCGGTAGTCAATGCACATCCGCAAGCTACCGTCTTGTTTCTTCTGGAATAACACCGGAGCGCCATAAGGAGCTTTGGAAGAACGAATGTAGCCGGCATCAAGTAAATCTTTTAACTCCCTTCGAAGTTCTTCCAACTCTGGCGGAGCCATCCGGTAAGGCCCCATTGCAGGAGGCTTCGCCCCCTGTTCCAGCTCAATCTCGTGATCCACCTCCCGCCTCGGTGGTAACTTTTTGGGCAACTCGGGAGGCATCACGTCCTTAAATTCGGCCAGCACATCTTCGATTTCCGACGGGACTTCCTTATCAACAATTGGGTCGTCCGTCTTTAGGGCAGAAAGGTACGTCTCTTGCCCCTTTTTACACCCTTTTGATACCTGCATAGCCGACAACATACGGGACTCGAGTGTAACACCCCCAATCCACTCAGGGATATTACACGCCGTAGACTCTCTCCTCGAAGATCTACCAGGCTGGTAACAACATTTAACATCTCGACAATGTAACATCCCCAAAACCGTATGGGAATATTACACGCCGTAGACCCTTTCCACAAGGATCTACCAGGCTAAACATCCATAAACAACCAAATGCTTGCCCAACCAGGGTCAAACAATAAAATGATACAGACCGATATGGTCACTTACACGTGAATACACAGACCGATGAGGTCACACAACCCAATCGATAAAACTGACTTAAATAACATTACCCACACAGGGGTCGAAATACAATACAATGAAGATCAAATCAACTCGACAACACAACAAAATCAAAATAACTCTCGACTCATGATTAGTATCGCACTCGTCATCCTTTTGTGCCAATCCCTGTCGCTCCCCGAATGCATGTACTGACGCAAACAGACATCCACCCCGACATTACTGGGGTTAGTAAAACTCCATGTTTTACTAGTGCAAGTATCAAATCATACGAAATGTAACAAGCAATTAATAATCGTGATCAAATATAATAATCAAGTATCAAATATTCCTGGAGGTTTTCACAAGAGAAGATAAGCTATGAAGCATTCGAAAATAAGATTATCATCTCTGAATTTTTAGAATTTCAAAACCTTAAGACCTCAAGTCCCGATTCACAAAACCTTTGAAAAACTTAAGGGCCTTAACCCAAAACTTGTTTCATAATTCAACAGTTTACAATACCTAAACATTTCCATAAATCTCGTGGGGCTCGGCCCAACATTCTTTCTTAAAACTTTTCCCGTAAAAACTTTGATTTGAAAAGTATCATGCTCATGACACCGTGATCCACCTGTCACGTGTCTCCGTAGGTTCAACAACCCGCACGGACTACATCACGCACAATTAAACAAACATAATCGATTCCGACACCGTGATCCATCACACGTGTCTCCGTAGGTTCAACAACCCACGGACTATTAACCAAACATAACCAATTCCGACACCGTGATCCATCATCACGTGTCTCCGTAGGTTTAACAACCCACACGGACTATTAACCAAACATAACCAATTCCGACACCGTGATCCATCATCACGTGTCTCCGTAGGCATAACAACTCGCACGGACTATATCAATCACAACAATCACACACAGTCCCGACACCGTAGTCCATCGCCACGTGTCACCGTAAGCCCCGTCGAGCTCACCCGGTTGGGCGCCGTGTCCGAAACTCATGGTCCATCGCCACGCTGCGTTATCGTAGGCCTCGGACTGCCAAAGACGATTGGACCTCGATTACCTCACTAAGTTCGATCCCGTAGTCCACTGCCACGAATCCTCGTAAGTCCCGTCGAACCAACACGAGTGAACTTAGCGGTCACACACATATTCACATTCACATTACATACAACAATGAGCACAATTAATCAATCACCTTGATCACCACAAAATCGTACATTGCACGCAAATAACACAACCTCGACACTCGCAACAACTATCATCAATCAACGACATTTAACCAACATAACACACATTCGGTACACAATACATTGTACAACCAAGTGTACAACCATCCCATATGTACGTCGCATTCCTGCACAAATGGCACAACGCCTAACACGTATACTGATATAACACCATTATCACAAAGCCTTCAAATTGCGGAAAACACAACCAACTCAAACGGAACATATTTACGAAGGCAAGCGAAGTCATTATACATCTCATACGTAATTACTAGTCGCAAGATACAAGTCGTATAGTAAGATACTTGCCTTAATAACCGCTACCGAACGCTCCGAAGAACACGGTTCGACCGGGAAGCTCAAACCCCAAGGAAGGCAACGAACGGAAGGGTTCCGACTCGAGTTCTTCACAAGAATTCGCTCCTAAGTCACAACGATGTCAATTCAATCACAATTCTACGAAAACGTATGGAACTTCCCAAGTTCTACTCATTGAAGCATTTTATCGGACACCTTGAGGGCATAGTCCAATTCAATCGATTATTCAAGGTAATACTCAAATTCGTTTCACAAAACTTCAGGGGTAATGAATGATTTCGAGTATACAACCATGTTCTAACAATAATCTAAACTAAAACGAATCAAATCGGCCAAAACATCAAGAAACCTCAAAATTCCCAAAACCAAGAGTTTAGGTGTTCTTACCTTCGATCCGGTGGAATATGATGTTAATCCATGAATCAAACTTCCAAAACGTGTTGTTCTATGATTCTCTTACTCAAATCCATCCATTTATGTCAAGAATCGCGAAGGAACGAAGGAAAAAATGAGAAATGGCCGTATAACTCGATCCTGTGCCATTAAATAGGCCGATGCACTGTGCCGCGGCACAGACAAGTGTGCCGCGGCCTGTGGCCACCAAAACGCCCAGAATCAGCTTAGTGCCGCGGCACGCCTGAGTGTGCTGCGGCACACGGTACAACCCCTTCAACACCAAAAAGGCACATCGTGCAGTCTTGGCTATTTCGACCATAACTCCTTCGTCCGGACACCGATTGACTCACCGTTTGAACCATTGGAAAGCTAACTTGATGCTTTATAATATTGCAAAGATTCAGAATTTTTGGAGTTTCCAAGAATTTATGGTGATTTTTACAAAGCCGAACTCATACTTAGAAAAGTCGTTTAGTAATCCTGAACTCCACAAAACGACACCGAAACCCGAACCTGAATACGAACCGAAGATACGGTTACGAAGTACTCACAAAGACGAATCTAAGAGCTAGTATAACACACGATTCTGACCACCCGAAGGCTCGAAATTCGACAATGGAAGGTAATTACCCCAAACTTTGGGAAATTACGAAAATGGCCCAAATGCCCGAAAATCACCATACGACAACGAATAATCAAACCGAAGCTCACAACACGTATAACAACGTTAAATGAACTTACGAAAAACCCCAAACGATAGTTTCGAACGAGATTCGCAAGAACCGAACTCAAGCGCGGAAAAGTCGCTAAAAAGCACGGAACTCAACAAAGCAGCACCGAAACGAACTCGGATGATAAAAAGTGCAGAATTAAATATTCTCCGAATGACGAAACGGTCAAAAGCGAGTTTTCAAACGGACCTCCGCCGAAAAATGAAAATTACCGGAATCAAATTGCGGATATTACATTCTACCCTCCTTAAAAGAAGTTTCGTCCGAAACTTAAAATAAGTAGGAGAAGCAATATCCCAACAGAAACCTCAACGAGATACACAAGAAAGCATAACTTTCGCCCATTGGCGAAACGTTACAAGCAATGCGAAAGAATATACAGTGGAAACACGCTCCACGCGACCATAACAAAGCCACCGCAATGATTCAAAACAATAATATCGATTAACGACGCATCACATACCACATCATATGCACACGTTTAATCAATGAAACGTACGCGACAACAAGTCGCACCGACTAAAACGGCTATGCGACGTAAACAAATAGAGTATTACGATAGAAATCATTCCGATTCTCATCAACAAGAAAATGTCGATGTCAAAACACAAACAATTCAAGATAACGGAAAACGAGAATACGGATATTACATTCTATCCTATTAAAATTAAGTTTCGTCCGAAACTTAAAATAAAACATCATGATAGAATAGAAACAAAACCAAAAAGTTCACGCAACAAATATCAATCACTACACGAATTACAAGACAAAGTACGATACACAACTACATCACTGACACCACCGCCCCTCCCCGAGTAGGAACGAAACCCGATTCCCGAACATCCCGGCAACGGTCTCACAATGCACCGCTTGGTGCCCATTGGCCGCACTTAAAACAATTAACCGGTGGCGAACGACAATTACATCTCGCATGGCCTACACGATCGCAGCTAAAGCAGTCTTCACACCGATCGTCTTACTCGCCTCGGGGTAAGGTTCTTAGACTGGTCAACCGAACGAGGAGTGCTCCTGTAGGAAATCAAGCAACGAGCTCACGGATCTCACTCCTCGGCCTCTTGAAAAATTTCTCGAGGTCTTCCGTCTCTTACTCTACGGGCAGTTCCGTCACAGAAACGGCCATCTCAATGGCTAAAGCTCGGTCCTGATATTCCTTCAGGGTGGTACACATGAGCGGAGCCATACTCTCACGGATATGGGGTTTCATGCGCATATTGAAGTATCGGACCTTGTCCGCTTCACTTCTCACTTGATCACGAACATAAGCCAACTGTCGATTATAATCGACTATCGCCTAGGATATTGACACATCCTAGGGCGTAGCCGAGAAAAATTCAACGATTCTGCGTTCACGAACAGGCAACAGGCAATACTCTGCCTCCATGGCGGTCTTAAACTCAGCCCATGTAGGTGTACGGTCTGCAGGCACTACAGCGTGCCACCAGTCTGCAGCTTCTTTGTCGAGTAGGTATTGAGCAATGGGTACCCTCCTATCATCCGGACAAGATACAACATCAAATATTCTGTCCAACTGGAAGAGCCAGTTTTCCCAACCTAACAAGTCAGACGAACCCACAAAATGGGCCGGCTGCATCTTCATCACATCTCGTAACCACTTACTAGTTCCGTTATCTCTATTTGGGTTCTCATCCCGACGTACGACCTGATTCATCTGCACTAACTTATCAACCACCTGACGAAGAATGGTGGCGGCGCCAACGTCAACATTAACGCTAGTCGAATATCCCTGATCTGTACTGAGCTGATTGGTACTCGGCAAGGAGGGAGTCGCCCTCTCCTGCTCCCGATTACGACCACGACCACGACCACGACCACGACCACGGCCTCGACCTCGACCCCTTAGCATACTGAACGGACATCCAATCAGAATAACAAGATAAAACAAACCTCACATAATCGACATAAGCCCAAAATCGCAAAGACAATGCAATATTCACACGTTCACATTGACAAAGATGAACGACCTATACCTCAAAGATAAACGGTTAAAACATTAAGCATACCATTGTGGTCCAAAGACCGTAATATTTAAAAAAACAAGTTTAACGAGGTATTTGTTCGAATGATAATATAAAAAAATTCGCGAGTTCGAAAGATTTTCTTTGGGGTGAAATTTTGAAAGTACTTTGTTTAATACCTCGGTCATTGAAGTGGGGAACGATACCTAACAACGTATCCCGCCACTTGGGCATACAACCTGATTTTCCGACGAGAATAATAATATAGCAACCCACCGCACGACTTAACCTCAATACATAAACACATAACGCTCTAATTTACTAAGCCAAAGTTGTTTTGCAAAAGCGAAATTTTCCAAAATCCTTTAGTTCATAAGCAAAATGACGGTAATATTTTACAATGTCCGAAGTATTTTAAAACACATTTTTCAAATACCGTCTGATTGTGTCCTTTGAAAATACACGGCCCATTTGTCAAAATTTAACAAATTTTAAAAATCCATATAAACCATGGTTTGACCGCACCACCAAAATATTTTTCAAAAATCGATTTCTACAAAATTCTCAAACCGTAAAGTCCTTCAGAAACATTCACAAACTTACCCATAGCGGACAAAAATTACAACATTCCAAAACTCAATTTAAAACCACATACTCAAATGGCAACCAGGGTCGCCAATTCAATCAAATGCATCTCGTGGTATCAAGTTTAAACACACAGTAAAATCATTCATCGGAGTTTCTCACAAACTCTACCGTTGGTACCTTTTCGAAACCCATCGAGGTTTACAACCTTCACAACATACCACCCCACCCGGTGGTTCAAAGATAAAATAATAACGTGCCCAGTTCTATACACATACTATGTGCCACAAGTATGAAACACAACTATATTACGCAATACTGTGTAAATAAAATTATACACCACAATTAACTCACTAAAATAAAATCGAGATACATAAGTATTACGCATAAAGGAGGAGACTTACATCCACAGGTCGCACGGAGGTGACAGTCGCCCACGATACTAATCTCGTCCGACAACATAACCGACACGTTGTGACCACGCACAACTCAACTTGTCACCTGACGACTCGAACGACAAGACAACACATTACTCGACAAAACACGACTTGAAGCGACGGCGGCCTAGGTTTCCGCAAACCTAAGCTCCGATACCATAATTGTAACATCCCCAAAACCGTATGGGAATATTACACGCCGTAGACCCTTTCCACAAGGATCTACCAAAGCTAAACATCCATAAAAACCAAATGCTTGCCCGACTGTGGTCAAACAATAAAATGATACAGACCGATATGGTCACTTACACGTGAATACACACCGATGAGGTCACACAACCCAATCGATAAAACCGACTTAAATAACATTACCCACACAGGGCCGAAATACAATACAAAGAAGACCAAATCAACTCGACAACACAACAAAAATCAAAATAACTCTCGACTCATGATTAGTATCGCACTCGTCATCCTCTTTTGCCAATCCCGTGATCGCTCCCCGAATCTGCATGTACAGACGCAAAGCAGACATCCACCCCCGATTACTCGGGGTTAGTAAAACTCCACTGTTTTACTAGTGCAAGTATCAAATCATACGAAATGTAACAAGCAATTAATAATCGTGATCAAATATAATAATCAAGTATCAAATATTCCCGGAAGGTTTTCACAAGAGAAGATAAGCTATGAAGCATTCGAAAATAAGATTATCATCTCTGGAATTTTTAAATTTCAAAACCTTAAGACCTCAAGTCCCGATTCACAAAACCTTTCGAAAAACTTAAGGGCCTTAACCCAAAACTTGTTTCATAATTCAACAATTTACAATACCTAAACATTTCCATAAATCTCGTGGGGCTCGGCCCAACATTCTTTCTTAAAACTTTTCCTGTAAAAACTTTGATTTGAAAAGTATCATGCTCATGACACCGTGATCCACTGTCACGTGTCTTCGTAGGTTCAACAACCCGCACGGACTACATCACGCACAATTAAACAAACACAATCGATTCCGACACCGTGATCCACTGTCACGTGTCTCCGTAGGTTCAACAACCCACACGGACTATTAACCAAACATAACCAATTCCGACACCGTGATCCACTGTCACGTGTCTCCGTAGGTTCAACAACCCACACGGACTATTAACCAAACATAACCAATTCCGACACCGTGATCCACTGTCACGTGTCTCCGTAGGCATAACAACCTGCACGGACTATATCAATCACAACAATCACACACACAGTCCTGACACCGTAGTCCACTGCCACGTGTCACCGTAAGCCCCGTCGAGCTCACCCGGTTGGACGCACTGTGTCCGAAACTCATGGTCCACTGCCACGCGTTATCGTAGGCCTCGTCGGACCGGACGATTGGACCTCAGTACCTCACTAAGTTCTGATCCCGTAGTCCACTGCCACGAATCCTCGTAAGTCCCGTCGAACCAACACGAGTGAACTTAGCGGTCACACACATATTCACATTCACATTACATACAACAATGAGCACAATTAATCAATCACCTTGATCACCACAAAATCGTACATTGCACGCAAATAACACAACCTCGACACTCGCAACAACTATCATCAATCAACGACATTTAACCAACATAACACACATTCGGTACACAATACATTGTACAACCAAGTGTACAACCATCCCATATGTACGTCGCATTCCTGCACAAATGGCACAACGCCTAACACGTATACTGATATAACACCATTATCACAAAGCCTTCAAATTGCGGAAAACACAACCAACTCAAACGGAACATATTTACGAAGGCAAGCGAAGTCATTATACATCTCATACGTAATTACTAGTCGCAAGATACAAGTCGTATAGTAAGATACTTGCCTTAATAACCGCTACCGAACGCTCCGAAGAACACGGTTCGACCGGGAAGCTCGAACCCCAAGGAAGGCAACGAACGGAAGGGTTCCGACTCGAGTTCTTCACAAGAATTCGCTCCTAAGTCACAACGATGTCAATTCAATCACAATTCTACAACGTATGGAACTTCCCAAGTTCTACTCATTGAAGCATTTTATCTGTCTCATTGAGGGAATAGTCCAATTCAATCGATTATTCAAGGTAATACTAAAATTCGTTTCACAAAACTTCAGGTGTAATGTATGTTTTCGAGTATACTACCATGTTCTATCAATAATCTAAACTAAATCGAATCAAATCGGCCAAAACTTCAAGTATCCTCAAAAATTCCCAAAACCAAGAGTTTAGGTGTTCTTACCTTCGATCGGGTGGAATATGATGTTAATCCATGAATCAAACTTCCAAAACGTGTTGTTCTATGATTCTCTTACTCAAATCCATCCATTTATGTGAAGAATCGCGAAGGAACGAAGGAAAAAATGAGAAATGGCGGATAACTCGGTCCGTGCCATTAAATAGGGCCGATCTGCAGTGTGCCGCGGCACAGACAAGTGTGCCGCGGCCCGGGCCACCAAAACGCCAGAATCAGCTTAGTGCCGCGGCACACTGAGTGTGCCGCGGCACATGGTACAGCCCCTTCAACACCAAAAAGGCACACCGTGCAGTCTATGATATTTCGACCATAACTCCTTCGTCCGGACTCCGATTGACTCACCGTTTGAACCATTGGAAAGCTAACTTGATGCTTTATAATATTGCAAAGATTCAGAATTTTTGGAGTTTCCAAGAAATTATGGTGATTTTTACAAAGCCGAACTCATACTTAGAAAAGTCGTTTAGTAATCCTGAACTCCACAAAACGACACCGAAACCCGAACCTGAATACGAACCGAAGATACGGTTACGAAGTACTCACAAAGACGAATCTAAGAGCTAGTAGAACACACGATTCTGACCACCCGAAGGCTCGAAATTCGACAACGGAAGGTAATTACCCCAAACTTTGGGAAATTACGAAAATGGCCCAAATGCCCAAAACTCACCATACGACAACGAATAATCAAACCGAAGCTCACAACACGTATAACAACGTTAAATGAACTTACGAAAAACCCCAAACGATAGTTTCGAACGAGATTCGCAAGAACCGAACTCAAGCGCGGAAAAGTCGCTAAAAAGCACGGAACTCAACAAAGCAGCACCGAAACGAACTCGGATGATAAAAAGTGCAGAATTAAATATTCTCCGAATGACGAAACGGTCAAAAGAGAGTTTTCGAAACGGACCTCCGCCGAAAAATGAAAATTACCGGAAATCCGAAATTGCGGATATTACAGACAATGCCTTCAAGGCTAAATGACTCAGTAGACCGATTTGGTATTTCAATAAAAATATACAGCTCAATTACAACATATACCCACGCAGGGATCAAAATACAATAAACTCCCGTACAACGGGGAAAAGATACTACAGCGGAAAAGAAAATACAACTAGACCAATACGACATCAACGGATCCTCGTGTGATTAGTATCGTTCATCTTTCATCATCCTTCGTGCGACCGTGCTATGCTCCAAAACTCGAATGCAAAATAGACATCCACCCCGAATACTCGGGGTTAGCAAAACTCCACTGTTTTGCTAGTGCAAGTATAAATACGAAAACAAGCCATACATATCATACTCCACAAAAATGTAATAATCGCGAATATACTTCCCGAGAAAATTCACTTGATCAAACCATTCAAAACGTGAAAGGTAGGAAATAACCCAATGTCCATATTACAAAACATTTGACGATCTCGGGAGTTTAGAAAACATTTGGGATATAAGAATTCTAAAACCTTTCGAAAACATTTAGGGACACAGCCCAAAAGTCATTTTCCAAAATTCAAGTTCCGGTAACAATACGCAGGGTCCACAACCCATTTCACAAAACACGGGGTTCGTGACCCAAATCACAAATCACATGTTCCTAAGGATTATTCGTGTCCCGTGCTAACAAGCCACGAACCTCAGATGCTCCAGAAGAACAAACCCGAGTGAATAACCCAATAGGAAAAACATATCAAATCACATGTCTCCACGACACGAATATCACAACCAAACCACAACCATAAGTTATCCCGGCATCGCGCTAACAAGCCACGAACCTCGGAGTCCCAGCAAGACATACCCGATGATAACCCCACAAGTTATCCCGGCATCGGGCTAGCAAGCCCCGAACCTCGGAGTCCCCGCAAGACATACCCGTATTGGATAACCCTACGATTTCGCCCGACCCATACTAGCAAGTATGGATCCCGGAGATTCAACAATCCTACCCGGAGGCACATCACATACAACAAGCACACAACAATAGTCGATTATCAAGACAAGCAACATTAAGCATCACAACCTCCTTTCAAAGGAGTAACGACTAACATCACATCATGTCGAATACCCACCGAACAAACATACAATTCAATACACAATCCTCGGCAAACAATTATGGTCTATTATATTCACTCAATGCGATTATAATGTCTCTCAACGTACGAAACTAACACACATATTCCGAGAACATATCCATTCACGAAGTATTCGAATTATCGTTGAAAGACAATATTTATCGAGGACATACCGATCCTTTTTAACGTTCATTAAACATTGGATTTCGCATAAAATCATTTATCAATAATTATACCGATGAAATATGAAATGTATGGGCAAGATACTTGCCTCGAATAATCGTAACACGGAGAATCGACCGAAGTAGGTTGACACGAACCGACTACGAACCCACCTGTTGTTGTCCAAAATATTTATCCGAAGATTAATACTGCTGGAAGATGGACAACAAACAACAATTGTGGGAGCACTTCCGAGAGAAGATAAATAATACAAGATTTGCCGGGTTTGTTAGGCCCGGGCTTGAATGCTCTCGCGAGATGTTATTAATATGAATATTCGTGGATACAAGTATTAATGAGAGAAATCTAAATACAATGAGTGTAAAAAGACTCTGTTAATCCGGCTCTTGAGCGAAGCTCGGTGTTCTTCGTCCCTGCCGGTGATCTGCTCGAGGAGAAAAGGCCGGGAGAAGTAAGACCGAAAGAAAGCTGTTGCCAAGAGTTGGAGATTAGCCAAGTGCTTAATGTTTGCTTCTGTATTGTATGAAATCCGTAGGGAGTTGAAGAAGTGTCCAAGTGCAGGGTGCCATGTATATATAGGGGCAGCCGGGTCCTGTCCTGTAGCGGCCGATCGCCTGCCGGCCATTATAATAATGTGCCGATCGCCTGCCGGCCAATATTATAATGGGGCGATCTCCTGGGCTGTCGGGCTAAAGTCCAAGGAAGATGCTGGCTGTCGGGCTAAAGTCCAAGGAAGAGGCTGCTGGCTGTCGGGCTAAAGTCCAAGGAAGAGGCTGGCACAGCTGGGCGGTCCAATAAGGAGCCAACACGCGTCCGGAGTCAGTCAACATGCGGCCCTACCGACAAACTTTCGGCGGCTTGTCGGCTGGTGGAGAGAATCTGTCAGGCTGTGGTCAATGGCCCGGGATTCGCGGATCTTGTCTCGGATCTTGCACGTGGTGTCAGTCTTGAGGCTCGGCCTTCGCCGACTGGATGTCCGTCGGTGATGATCGACATGAGCGGTCGTCTCTAGCTGATCATCCGAGGTCGCCATCGGCCAGTGGATGGAGGTCGCCAATGGTCGGTCACCAAGGGTAGGTCGCCAGGTGCCGAGAGACGGTCGCCCGATTGTCGGTCGCTAGGAGTAGGTTGCCAGGTACTGAGTGACGATCGCCAAGGGTCGGTCGCCGAGTACCGAGAGGCGATCGTCCTGATGTCGATCGCTCGGCACCGGGATTCGTCCTGGGACCTTCGGTCGGTCGATGATCGGCAGATCCGCCTTGGCCGCTCGGTAGTAACTCGGTCGCCAGTCCTCCTAGTAGGTCGCCTGTCGGAAGGTGTTAATTCTTGACACAACAATTGCCCCCCAGCTTGCTCCTATGTTGAAGACATGGGGCGAGGTGGTTCTTGCTGGCGATCGCGTAAGGATGAGGACGGGCGACCCGAGCTGATTTAGGACTCGGACTTGGGCTATCATAGTCGATTGGCTTAGCTATCTTTCGGTCTTGTACCTGCAAAAAACAACATTGGCCGATCCCCCATGGAAACTTGGTGGTTTCGCTCGTTTGAGGAATCGTGCACAGTCGCGGAGATCGATGGACCGACTCCATGACCGTGTCTTGGTGTGCGAAGACATTGAGTGTCCCGTGACTCACTTTATTATGAGGGTCCTCTGTTAGGCTGCGCCTCGCCTCGTATTTAAACAAAGGGCGTGCGGTCTCGGTCTAGAGGAGTCCTTGCGCGGGGCAGCGTCGGATGAATCAACTCCACGCCCGCGGCTTGTTAGCTCTGCTTCCACCTCGGCCAGCCATGGAGATGGCCGACCTCGACGGTGTACGTTGAGACGGGGTTGTGGCATGTGTCCACTGATTAATGTTGGAGAGCCCTCAGACTACGCCGGCCTCGTATTTAAACGAAGGGCGGGCGATCTCGACCGAAAGGGACCTTGCATGGCCGAAGCAGCCGGTTCCATCGACTGCCAGGGCCATGGCTTTATGATGTGCGGTGGAGGCAATCTTATGCCTTAGTTCGTCATGTTATATGCTGGACTGTAGATGGCGATCGTGTCCACCGGGTTGCTGATGATGTAGCGATCTGGCCGGAAGACTGGCGATCGTCGCTCGGCAGCCGTTCTCCTTATTCGTAGGTCGATACTGGCGATCGGGCGGCGGCTAGTCCGTCATTTAAAATGGACTGTAGGCGGGGATCGAGTCCTCCGGCTCTGCTGGGTAGTAGCGATCGGGCTGGGAGACTGGAGGTCGTCGCGCGGGTGCCGATCGCTCTACTCCTAGGCCAAGAAGTAGCCTTTGCCTGGACAGGAAATCTGCGGCTCTAGCCCGGAAGGCTGCGTAGGTCGTCGGTAGGGTCTTCGTGAGATGCCTGAACATAGGTGAGAAGCCCTGAAAACCTCCTAGGACCGCGTAGAGGGCGGTCTCATCGCTTACGGGCTCGCCGTTGAGGATGATCACGTCTACCCGGTCGATGTAGTCCGAGTCGGACTCTTCTTCTCCCTGCCTGATTTGCATCATGCGATGGCGACCTTCTGGCCGGGCGACCCTGGTGGCGAAGTGTTCCGTGAAGACGTGCGCCAGCTCGTTAAAGGAGCCAATGGACCGAGGTGGCAATGAAGTGTACCACCGGTGGGCGAGGTCGTCTAGTGTCAGAGGGAATATTCGGCAACGGGTCGCGTCCGATGCCCCACACCCGGTCATGTAGATGTTGAACCTGCTCAGGTGTATTTGGGGGTCCGATCGCCCCTGGTACACGGGTGTCTGAGGAGGGGCGATCTTGTGCTGCACCGGGGCGAGCTCGATGTCGATCGCGAGCGGCTCGCTCGGCGCGGCGATCGTCTTGGTGGCGCCTGCCCCGGATTGCAGGAGCGCCTTCATGTCGTTGAGTTGACGTTGCATTGCGGCAATCGCCGCGGCTCGGCTGCTTGCGGATCGGCTTTGGGAGCGGGGGCCGAGGCGATCGTGTACCGATCTCCGGACCCCGCTGCTGCCGACCTCGGGAATCTGGCGAGCGGGAGCCAGGCGGCTGGATCGCCTTGTGGGAGCCGGGTAGGCCGAGCTCCTGGTGACGGATTCGAACTCCGTCGTCTCGTAGCTGGGGCCGGACTGCCCCGGTCGCCAGGTCGGGTCGCTGCCCAGGCGATCGAAGACAGACGTGCCCCGGCTGCCGAGCGCCTCTTCTTGCGGGCGGGAGCCTCCTGGCGATCGCTCGGCCAGTAGTGCCTTGAGCTTCCGCTTGGACTTCCGGCGGGAGACCGAGGGAGTGATAGCAGGAGGCGCGTCGAGAGCACTCCGTGGTTCCTGAAGGGCGGCTATGGCCTCTTCGATCTGTTCATTGGTTCGGAACTGATCGAGCGAGAGGCTCGGGCCGCCGTCCCGGGACGGGATCGAGCATCTCTGACCGCGGCGGCTGCCTTCCACCATCGGCTGCGGCTCGGACTGGGACGGAACAGGGTCCGCCGGGTGGCGGCTTTCTTCGACGCGGAGGCGGAAGACATGATTTCTGAAGGAATTCTTTGAAGTGCAGTGAGTGTCACTTCAAGTATCTGCCCCAAGAACAGTGAGTGTTCTTCGGGACGGTAGGTATAAAAAATCGAGGGTTGGATGCCCCTCCTTCTAGCGCCAATTGTTGTTGTCCAAAATATTTATCCGAAGATTAATACTGCTGGAAGACGGACAACAAACAACAATTGCGGGAGCACTTCCGAGAGAAGATAAATAATACAAGATTTGCCGGGTTTGTTAGGCCCGGGCTTGAATTCTCTCGCGAGATGTTATTAATACGAATATTCGTGGATACAAGTATTAATGAGAGAAATCTAAATACAATGAGTGTAAAAAGACTCTGTTAATCCGGCTCTTGAGCGAAGCTCGGTGTTCTTCGTCCCTGCCGGTGATCTGCTCGAGGAGAAAAGGCCGGGAGAAGTAAGACCGAAAGAAAGATGTTGCCAAGAGTTGGAGATTAGCCAAGTGCTTAATGTTTGCTTCTGTATTGTATGAAATCCGTAGGGAGTTGAAGAAGTGTCCAAGTGCAGGGTGCCATGTATATATAGGGGCAGCCGGGTCCTGTCCTGTAGCGGCCGATCGCCTGCCGGCCATTATAATAATGTGCCGATCGCCTGCCGGCCAATATTATAATGGGGCGATCTCCTGGGCTGCCGGGCTAAAGTCCAAGGAAGATGCTGGCTGTCGGGCTAAAGTCCAAGGAAGAGGCTGCCGTCGGGCTAAAGTCGAGGAAGAGGCCGGCATTTGGCGGTCCAATAAGGAGCCAACACGCGTCCGGAGTCAGTCAACATGCGGCCCTACCGACAAACTTTCGGCGGCTTGTCGGCTGGTGGAGAGAATCTGTCAGGCTGTGGTCAATGGCCCGGGATTCGCGGATCTTGTCTCGGATCTTGCACGTGGTGTCAGTCTTGAGGCTCGGCCTTCGCCGACTGGATGTCCGTCGGTGATGATCGACATGAGCGGTCATCTCTAGCTGATCATCCGAGGTCGCCATCGACCAGTGGATGGAGGTCGCCAATGGTCGGTCACCAAGGGTAGGTCGCCAGGTGCCGAGAGACAGTCGCCCGATTGTCGGTCGCTAGGAGTAGGTCGCCAGGTACTGAGTGACGATCGCCAAGGGTCGGTCGCCGAGTACCGAGAGGCGATCGTCCTGATGTCGATCGCTCGGCACCGGGATTCGTCCTGGGACCTTCGGTCGGTCGATGATCGGCAGATCCGCCTTGGCCGCTCGGCAGTAACTCGGTCGCCAGTCCTCCTAGTAGGTCGCCTGTCGGAAGGTGTTAATTCTTGACACAACACCACCGACTCCACCGATCGCCAACTCGCGGTCATAAACTACGAAGGACAAGAACAACAATGAAATGAATTCCATAACACGACTCAAAGCCGTTGAATTCAAAGAACAAATAACGAACGTTCAAGCGTTTCCCCCAAAACGGCCAAGAACACGATTCGTTCCGTCAAAACCCGAAAACGGAATTCCAAGTTGAAATATGGATATAAAATCCATAGAATATGTTTAACAACATCATTTAACCATAATCTATCCATCAAAAACGGATGAAAAACAAGATCAAGGACAAATCCCCCAAAAAGTCAATTTGAAGGAAATCAAGAAATATACTTCGATTCGACGAAGAACAATGGATTAAATGATGTTAAACACAAGAATACTACTAAGATTAATCATATTCATCATGAATTAACCAATAATACAGAACGAATCGGACAAAAACGCAAAAATCCCCAAATTCACGAAATTAGGGTTCTAAGGAAGATTACCTTGATTCGCTGGATCAAAGGATGATAACGGATGATTGATTGATGATATGAACTCAATAACTTCATGGATTTGTTGTCAAACAACATGGCTCCATGGTGGTATCACCCTCAGCCGCGGAAGGAAATGAGAAGAAGGAGAAAAATGGCCAAAAACCCGTGTGCAGGACCATAAATAGGCTGCACAGTGTGCCGCGGCCCAGGGAGTGTGCCGCGGCACGAGCCCAAAAATGGCTCCCGGTGGTCGGAAGTGTGCCGCGGCTCAGCCGGCGTGTGCCTCGGCACGTGCGATCGGGTTGGCGAAAAATGCCACAGTGTGCCGCGGCCTGCCCGGCATGTGCCGCGGCCCTACGGTGCGGCTGCTCGGCCGGAAGCTGCCGATCACTGCCCGACCGTGACTCGGCGAAGCTGCCGAGCACTACCGGCCGTGACTTGGCGATCTTGGCACAGGCCCAGTGCACGGCCATGACTCGGCCGGCCAACTCCGACGGCCCGAACGACCCCGAAACCCGAACCTGAATACGAATCGATGATACGGTTACGACGTACTCGCAAAGACGAATCTAAGAGCTAAGAGAACACACAATTCCGACCACCCGAAGGCTCGGAATTCAACAACGGAAGTAATTACCCAAAACTTTGGGAAATTACGAAAATGGCCCAAAACGTCCGAAAATCACGATACGCGATCGAAACACCAAACCAAAGCTCGCAACATGAATAATAACATTAAATGAACTTACGAGAAACTCGAAACAACAATTTCGGACCAGATTCGCAGGAATCGAACTCAAGTGCGGAAAAATCGCTAAAAAGCTCGGAACTCAACAAAACGATACCGAAACGAACTCGGATGACAAAAAGTGCAGAATTAATCATTCTCGAAATGACGAAACGGTCATGAGCGAGTCGTCAAAATGGACTCCGGCCGAAAAAAGAAATTTACCAAAAATCGAAAATTGCGGATATTACATTCTACCCTCCTTAAAAGAAGTTTCGTCCCGAAACTTAAAACAAGTAGGGAGAAGCACAGGAAAACTCAACGAGATACGCAAGGAAACGCGTAACTTACGCCCATCGGCGAAACGTTACAAGCAACGCAAAGGAATATACGGCGTGAAAACACGCTCCACGACGACCAACACAACGTCGCCGTTAGGGATATAATAAAACCAACAAGTGTCAAGCGTCATCAAATGGATAATACAATCAAGTCAATTATACGAACAATCACAAAACACTAACCACCGTGCACAGTCGAGAAAACGAAAAATACACACAAAACGATCCACTTCGAATAAAAGAACTTAATCTCCGAAATTCGAAACAACCGGGTTAGGAAAAATCATAACATACAACTGATAGACCACGCCCCCCAGGGACTCCTCGGAGTTGGTCCTGATATCAGTGTTCAAGTCCGTGCCTCGGAAGGCTCGACGACTAACTCGCAAAACTGAACCCGATGTCCCTCAAGCCCGCACTTGTAACACGTTACTAGCGGAGAAGGACAATGTGCACGGACATGCCCCGCCACATTGCAGTTAAAACACCTCCTGGCTTTACCAGGAGTCAAAGCAGACGACTTGGAACTCTCAGTCCCACGTAACGAGCGACAGAGCTTCACAGCAGAAAGACTACGACGTTGCGAACTAGAACCACCAGCTCCTGCACTGTCCATAAGGTCATCGGACTTCCTCTGTTTCTTCGGCTCAGGCACACGCTCCGATGATAACAAAGCTAGTTCACGGGCCAAGGCCCGATCTTGGTAGTCCCTCAACGAAGTGCAAGTGAGTCCCGACATATACACGCGAATCTCTGGCTTCATTCGTCTGTCAAAATGAAAGATCCTCTCTTCCTCGGTTCTGACCCGATCTCGCACATAACTGAGTTGTTTGCTATAGTCGATGATAGCCTGTGACACTGAAATATCTTGCGGCTCTGCCAAATAAAATTCGTGAATCCTCTGCTCTCTAATCGGTTTCGGACAGAACTCAGCCTCCATAAATGTCTGGAACTCTGCCCACGTGACATCACGATCACGAGGCTTAACAGCTTCCCACCAATTAGTGGCATCTTTATCAAGAAGGTACTGCGCAATAGGTACCTTCCGATCTGCAGGACAATCGACAGCCTCGAATATCTTTCCCAACTGGAAAAGCCAACCATCCCAGCCCAACGCATCCGCAACACCGGCGAATCTAGGGGGATTCATACGAATTACCTCCCGAAGCCACTGATTTGCGCCAGTGTTCTGGGTCACATCTGTAACGCGCTGAACTGCTTGAGTCAATCGAGTCATCATGTAGCTACTGTGTAAAATAGTAGCGACGCCGATACCAATATCATCACCGGCAGCATGATCTCGACCATGCATCCGATCGCCACGACCACGACCTCGGCCCCTCGGCATCTTGAATAAGTAACCACTCAAGACAACAAAATCATAACACATAACACATACTACGATTACCATCGTAAGGCAACACACACATGAATATCACAGTAACGACGGCATCGTTTGGCGACATCAACGACTCGAACGATAACCAGTGCACAATTACAAAACATCATGAAACAACCACATATGTGCACAATCACACAAACCCAAGCTCTAACAGCTCGCATGGGTGCGACAACGAGCAATTCCCCATGAGGCGACAAACATTAAATACCAACATCACACCCCTCACGGAGGCTAACAATTCTAACGACAATATTAACATCGTACACACATTCCCGGACCGCAAACGGGAATGATAAGTTTTAAAAATGGAAACCACCCTTTTTGAAAACAATTTAGAAACACCAGTTGATCTTGAGTATTACCTTTCAAAAAGTAGTACAAACATTGTTATCGAGACTTTGAAAACCATCTTGCGTTTGATAAAAATGAGGACACTTTTATTTTAGTGAAAAAAAAAATTTCAAATATATTCGACCCTCGGGTCTAAGCAAAGCATTTCTAATTAATTTGAAAATATCTCAAAATATTTTGGTCCTCAATTGGAATAATTTTGAATCGTATTGTGGCACCTTGAAAGTACCACGAGAAAAAAAATAATTCATTTTAAAATGTACGTCTCAGAATTCATTCTCTAAGATACTCAAGGTAAAAAAAAAATATATATTAGGCTAGAATGCCTAAAAACTCACACGATCATTTATCAAACCGTCATAAAACATTCAAGGCCAAAATGTCAAAAGCTCGGTTAAGGGAATCGGTTTTCGAAATAAAACTCGGTCGGTAAAATACCAAAAGTCATTACAAAAGAACTCACGCAGCGGATAAAAGAAATACAGTTCAACATGCACAATCCAGCAACACTACTCCTCATATGAACGAAATATGAGAGTCAAATAACCACATATCACAAAATCAAAATCCATAAGAGGATTCCGTCACTTAACCAATAATCATAAAAATGGCTCGTGTCACACGAGGCACAACACAAAGAAGGGAGACTTACATTCACAGGTCGCACGAAGATGATGATCGCCCACGATACTAATCACGACCAACAAACTCCGCCGACGCGTCGCGACACGACTCAGTCAGACAAAATCCGACGAGACCAAAACTCAACAGACACCATCGACCGACAGCTAGGTTTCCATAACCTAAGCTCGATACCATTTATGTAACACCCCAATCCACTCGGGGATATTACACGCCGTAGACCCTCTCCTCGAAGATCTACCAGTGGTAACAACATTTAACATCTCGACAATGCCTTCAAGGCTAAATGACTCGATGAGACCGATTTGGTCTTTCAATAAAAATATACAGCTCAATTACAACATATACCCACGCAGGGATCAAAATACAATAAACTCCCGTACAACGGGGAAAAGATACTGCAGCGGAAAAGAAAATACAACTAGACCAATACGACATCAACGGATCCTCGTGTGATTAGTATCGTTCATCTTTCATCATCCTTCGTGCCGAACCTGTGCTATGCTCCAAAACCTGAATGCAAAAATAGACATCCACCCCCCGAATACTCGGGGGTTAGCAAAACTCCACTGTTTTGCTAGTGCAAGTATAAATACGAAAACAAGCCATACATATCATACTCCACAAAAACAGAATAATCGCGAATATACTTCCCGAGAAAATTCACTTGATCAAACTGTTGTGTCAAGAATTAACACTTTCCGACCGGCGATCGTCTCGGAGGTCGGGCGACCGAGTCACTGCCGATCGTCCAAGGAAGATCTGCCGACCAGCGACCCGGCGGCCAAGCCTTAACCCAGCGGACGAGCTACATCGACCGACCGAAGGTCCCAGGACAAGTCCCGGTGCCGAGCGATCGACCTCAGATACGATCGCCTCTCGGTACTGGGCGACCGACTCCTGGCGATCTACTTGCGGGCGATCCTCTCTCGGCACCTGCCGACCGACCCTTGGTGACCAACCATTGCCGACTCTCAGCACCTGGCCGATGGCGACCTCGGATGATCAGCTAGAGACGACCGCCTCGTGTCGATCAGCACCGATGGCCATGTAACACCCCCAAATCCTATTGGGTTATTACAGTGCCGTGGACCCCACGCCAGGAGATCCACCAGGCGAACATGACTAAAATACATTAAATTAAACAACAAAGGAAAATCATAGTCCCTACCATGATATCCGACACAATATTCTGATAAGGAATTTCAACGACAACGATGGGCCTACATGGCCAAGAGTAAAATACAACATCCACGAGCATCTGCTCGGGTAATACAAAATGACAATAACTGACAAACTGGAGAACACTCCAACCGACTGACCAACATGAACAACTCGAACTAGTATCGCTCGAATGCCTCGTCGCCATCATCATGCCCCTGTGTCTCAACTCTCTCCTCGCAAGCACCTAAAACATGAAAAACATGTTCCGCCCCCACGGGGTCAGTCATCCAGATAATGAACATCAAATACATGTATAACATGATATGCATCCAAAGGCAGAATGAAACGGTACAATGATGATAATAATACGAGATGCTCACAAACCAAGGTAAGAACCGAGCATTCGTGAAATACTATGCCCACGGCATACTATTAATACCTGTTCGACAGGTTAGAACATAAATGCCCAACGGCGAATCATAATCACAGAATACCACAATGAATTAAACGACATGAACCAAACCAGAACTGAATTTGATATGAATCATAATGCCCAAAGGCTCCAATGAAAATACCAAGACACTTCAAAAGGCCTGAAAGTCATTCAGCGGAAATTAACAAATATCACAAACAACTGAAGTCAAAATAGCCCGAAGCTGTAACAATGAGGGCCGAAGCCACGGCACGAAGCCGTATCACAATAAGGGCCGAAGCCACGGCATCCAGCCGTATCACAATTAGGGCCGAAGCCACGTCATCCAGCCGTATCACAATTAGGGCCGAAGCCACGGCATCCAGCCGTATCACAATTAGGGCCCAAGCTACGGCATCCAGCCGTATCACAATTAGGGCCGAAGCCACGACATCCAGCCGTATCACAATGAATGATAGTGTGCTGCCTTGAGTCGGCCAACACGATGATAGTAACACACGGATAGACACCGTCCTTGACAGCCCCAAATTAACGCCTCGATTGCCTTAGAACGGCCAACCGACAACAATGATGCAGCGGATGATTCAATACCTCGATTTCCTAAAACGGTCAATCGACAACAATGATACCATAAATGATTGAACACTTCGATTTGCCTGAGAACGGCCAATCGATAACAATGACACGATGAATGAGTGAATACCTCGATTGCCTTAGAAAGGTCAATCGATAACAATGGTATGAAGGATGCCTCGGCACCTTTAATCGGTTACCGACGACGAAGGCGAGAAATGAATAAGCCAATGCCTTTAATCGGCCTGTACAGTTTTAATGACAATCCAAACAGGAATAACAATGATCTCAAAGATGTCTTTAATTGACATCTATATTAACAACAATCGATACATCGATACCGCGAACCGGCTATCGGCAATGACATTAATAATGAGTATCACGATGCCTTGAATCGGCCGTTAACGAACAACAATAAACATTTGGCAAAATTGCCGAAAGGTATCGTATCGAACGATCTCTTGATATCAATGAATTCATGAAGAGACTAAGTCTCGGAATGATACAACACATCCATACACATACATGATGACATTAGCTCATTGACTAGTACAAGTATAAAACTTGCCTCAAACCGAAGGCGAGAAGGTACTTCCACGATCAACGTCCTTAGTGAAATTACCGGCCGCTCGAACAACCTTAAACAACACAAAAACCAACAATTCTCTTAATACATGAATCAAGCATGATCACAACCAACTCAAAAGTCGATACAACAATACCCGAAACTCATTGGGGCATTTAAACAAACGCGTTGTAAGCAATCTCCAATTGTTTACAACCAAAACTCATTTACATCCGAAACCAACTCCCAATGAATGATTCAAAACCACAAAAACTCATGAATACTATCAATAATACAATAGGAATACTTAGAACGATATTTCAACAACATTTAGTCGAAAACCCCCAAAATTCCAAAGTCAACCCGTAAGGGTTCTTGAACAATTCCTCAATTATTCACAAATTCCGAAAATTACACCAATGAATCCGTAGAAATACATGTATCCAAGATAGATAATCCATATCTAACATATTCCAACATAATATCGATTTAACACGAAGAGATCGGAGGCAAAACACCCAAGATCCGAAATTCTGGATCCAAGAATCATTACCTTGATTTGGAGTGATGAAACTGATTTAGACGATGATTAATCCAACTTAGGAGCTTGAAGATGATGCTAGATGATTGCAAATAAAAGACCTTTCCGAATCGCCCGAGCTCGTGCAAATGATTGAGAAATGAAGAAATGACGAAAGTTGGACCGAATCGCCCTATTTATATGCCCGCTTAGCGCGCTAACTCGATGTTAGCGTGCGCTAACGCTGTACCGGTAGTCCAAGACTTCGATCAATCGTTAGCGTGCGCTAAGTACCTTTGGTAGCGTGCGCTAACGGCTGACCTTAGCGTCGTTAACCTTATGTTAGCGTGCGCTACCGATAGTTGATATCCAAAATCACGGAGTCCGTAACCTACTGTCCTCTGTTCTGAGCGCGCTAGCGTGCGCTACTCTGAAGTCTTAGCGTGCGTTACCAACATAGTTAGCGTACGCTACTTACCACTTGTAGCGTGCGCTACGAATTTCCCAAATCAGCCCAGTACCTTCTGGACTGTCTGCCTCACTTGCGCTAGCGTGCGCTAGTACTGAATCATTGCGTGTGTTACATGCACCTCATTAGCGCGCGCTAACTACAATGTGTAGCGTGTGCTACCTCTCAAACTGCAAGTAAAAACATGATGATGATGATGACAATAATCTCGGCTCGATCTCAAACAGTGATGATCCCAAAATACGCCGAATGGTGAACATAGTTGACTGAATATGAATGATAAATGATTATTACTCAATGAAAAAAATTCTGAGTGACAGATACTGAATGATAATAAATGAATGCACAACCGGGTATTACAGGCCATCCAGTCGGTGAAGACCGAGCCTCAAGACTGGGACCACGTGCATGGGCCAAGACAAGATCCGCGAATCACGGGCCATTGACCACAGCCTGGCAGAATCTCTCTACCAGCCGACAAGCCGCCGAAAGCTGTCAGTAGGGCCGCATGTTGACTGGCTCCGGACACGTTCTGGCCCCTTATTGGTCCGCCCAGCTGGCTGCCTGCTGGAGCTTTGGACTTTAGCCCGACAACCAGCATCTTCCTTGGACTCTAGCCCGACAGCCAGCATCTTCCTTGGACTTTAGCCCGACAGCCCAGGAGATCGCCCCATTATAATATTGGCCGGCAGACGATCGGCACATTATTATATTGGCCGGCAGGCGATCGGCCGCTAAAGGACAGGACCCGGCTGTCCCTATATAAGCAAGGCACCCTGTACTTGGACACTTCTTCGACTCCCCTCGGATTTCATACAATACAGAAGCAAAATACACAGCACTTGGCTAATCTCCAACTCTTGGCAACAGCTATCATTCGGTCTTACTTCTCCCGGCCTATCTCATCCAGCAGATTATCGGCGGGGACGAAGAACACCAAGCTTCGCTCAAGAGCCGGATTAACAGAGTCTTTTTACACTCATTGTATTTAGATTTCTCTCATTAATACTTGTATCCACGAATATTTGTATTAATAACATCTCGCGAGAGCATTCAAGCCCGGGCCTAACAAACCCGGCAAATCTTGTATTATTTATCTACTCTCGGAAGTGCTCCCGCAATTGTTGTTTGTTGCCCGTCATCCAGCAGTATTAATCTTCGGATAAATATTTTGGGCAACAACAATTGGCGCTAGAAGGAGGGCATCCAACCCTCGAATTTTTATACCTACCGTCCCGAAGAACACTCACTGTTCTCGGGGCAGATACTTGAAGTGACACTCACTGCACTTCAAAGAAATCCTTCAGAAATCATGTCTTCCGCCTCCGCGTCGAAGAAGGCCGCTGACCAGCCGGCCAGACCCCCCGTTCCGTCCCAGTCCGAGCCGCAGCCGATGGTGGAAGGCAGCCGCCGCGGTCAGATGTAATACCCGTAATTTTTGTTCCCCGGAAATTTTCTATTTTTGGCGGAAGTCTATTTTGACGACTTTCTTGGGACCGTTTCGTCATCCTGAGAATGATTAATTCTACACTTTTTGTCATCCGAGTTCGTTTCGGTATCGTTCTGTTGAATTCCGTGTTCTTTAGCGACTTTTCCACGTATGAGTTCGACTTTGTTAAATCACCATAAATTCTTGGAAGCTCCAAAAATTCTGAATCTTGGCAATATTATAAAGCATCGAGTTAGCTTTCCAATGGTTCAAACAGTGAGTCAATCAGAGTCCGGACGAGAGAGTTATGGTCGTTTTAGCTCACCCGCTCCTTTTTTTCAGCTATTGGCCGATCACCGCGACCGACCGCCAGAACGTCCGACACGTCCGACACGGCCGTGCACTTGTCCGGAAGTGCCGAAGTCTCGCCTCAGACCCGGCCGTGTCGCCAGCACGGCCGAGTCGAACTCTTCCGGATAGGCCGTAACCGATCGCTTGACGCCCGACCGTGTTCCAGACACGGCCGAGTCATGCCGAGTCAGCCGGACAGTCACTATCGGAAGGCCCCTCCGCGCGCGACCGTGTCAAGAAGGACACGGTCGAGTTCTCGCTGCCGGCCAGCGCCACGACCGTGTCGCAGACACACGGCCGAGTCTGTCACCTATTTAAGGCCCAATGCTTTTTTCGCCATTTTTCTCCTTCTTCTACTTCTCTTCCGCGTCAGGTTGTTCCTATCATGGAGAGATGTTGTTGGTCAATAAATCCATGAAGTCTTGGAGTTCATATCATCAATCATCCATCCTATAACATCCTTTGATCGAGCGAATCAGTCGATTTTCTAGAAATCTAATTTTGGGGATTTTGGGTATTTTGTTCGATTTCGTCCGTTTAATCCGATTTAACTTAGGATTGTGATGGATTGATGATTATTTAGATGTATTGTATCATTTCCCTTGTTATCCCATGGTTGGATCGTATCGATTCGTTGTTTTGGTCGAGTTCTTGACCGACGCCTTGAAGGTGTCCGGTAAAATGTCATAGAGGGGTTTTCGGGCGTTCTACGATTATTCTTCCTCGTATGATCGATGATTTATTGAATTTATGTTGTTAGGGTCGAATTCTTGTGAAGAACTCGAGTCGAAACCCTTCCGTTCGTTCACTTCTTCGTGGTTCAAGCTTCCCGGTCGAACCGTGTTCTTCGGGATCTTCGGTAACGTTTATTAAGGCAAGTATACATTTATGATTGTACGTTCTCGACTTTGAAAGTATGAAATATTAATGACATGCTTATTTATATCCACTCCGGGACGGATCGACGGGTCCTCTGAGGGTTTCGTT
The DNA here is from genome assembly GCA_033398695.1 of Orobanche coerulescens. Lineage (NCBI taxonomy): Eukaryota > Viridiplantae > Streptophyta > Magnoliopsida > Lamiales > Orobanchaceae > Orobanche > Orobanche coerulescens. The sequence continues at coordinate 65,190,139 of CM065801.1, forward strand.
GCCTCTGGTGCGATTCCATGGATAATATGAATTAACCACTCCGGGACGGACCGACGGGTCCTCTGAGGGTTCCGTAGCCTCTGGTGCGGTTCCACGGTATTCATATATGTATTGATGACGGATGATATGAACGAACCACTTTGGGGCGGGCCGACAGTTCACCTTTGGGTTCCGTAGCCTCTGGTGCGGTTCCACGGTATTCATATACGTCTTGATGTGATGCTATGAGATTTAGTTATTCCGGAATACTAGTCTTACATTGATGAATTGACGGATATTGATGAATTGACGGATTACATTTACTTTATTGTCGAGGAGTATTATGTTTCATATTGTTATACTTGCACTAGCTATTCGACGGCTAACCCCTTTATGGGGGAAATACGTTTCATGTATTTCAGGTTCCAAGAGAGCGGACAGACGGGTGTTGCGATATTTCCTACACGCAAGTGCACGTCATCGTTTACAAGTAATAAAGTGATAAGTAGAGTATCGTTCCCACGAGGATTGAGTCTCTAACTACCGACGTTTTCGTATTCCAATTTTATTTGAACAATCGAAGTTGGGGTTTTTTGGATCAATAACTACAAGAATGAATAAAGGACTAAACAGAAAGCGATAGCTTGAATAAAAGGAATCAAATGATAAATAAGTCCAGAGTTCTGAATCCACCTTAATTTATCCGAATTTAATCTTGATTATCCGTAATAAATAATTTTCCCAATTTATTGAAGGCGGAGATTGCTAATATATTCTACCGCCTCTCCCGAGGTCAATAGATTTATCTAACGGCGACTAACGCACTCTATCCCTAGGTGAATTATCTCGTCGCTAGGCAAAAAGCATGAAATCTCCTAAAGGCCACGTAGTTCCTATGAGTATATTCCTATCTCACAGAATAAAACGGTCCTCACCAATAGTTCCTCACCAAATCTCCTCTCCCGATTCGAAGTGAATGATTAAATCAATACAACTATTGGCCAGATAATTGCAAGCATTAAACATAATTGGGAAAACTCAATAAAAAGGTAATAAAGTCGATAATCTTAATCAATTCGTCAAAATAAAGGTTTCATCAAAACCCTAGATTAGGGCTTTAGCCTGACATACTAAAAACTGAAAATACAGAAGAAATAAACGAAAGCATAAAATTCAAACGCAGATGAAGCTCGGATTCCTCCGTTCTTCAGCTCCCGCCTTCTGCCCTTGAATTCCTCTCGCTTCCTCCTCTTCTCTCGTCTCCAAGCTTAAGCTCTCCTAGGTTTAGCTTCAATGATTTTTTGATTCCAAGGTTCCAAGATAATTAAATTAGGGTCTTAAGCCCTATTTATAGCTCAAGACTTCCATAAATCGCGTCCGTATTAGTTGGTTGAAAACGGCTTCAAACGGCCCAAAATCCGCGCAGACGTACCAAACCCGCTAAGTGTGCCGCGGCATCAACTCGTGCCGCGGCACATCGCCAAAAGTCAATACAGGCGTAAATAAATCCTTACGTGCCGCGGCTCACTGGCCGGCTGCCGCGCACGTAGCATGACTTACTCGCCTTCGGCCGGTGTCTTCCTTTGCCGCGCTCGCCTTCCTTGTCTGCGGCTCATAGTCCGATTTTGCCGTTTCGCCGTTTTGCCTCGTTTAAGCTTCCGACTTCAATTTCCTGTCAATCATACAAAATTAAGGCATTAAAAGCTCATTTAGATGATTTCACCCTCCAAAATACTACAAAATAATGATAAATAAGCGTATAAAAATACACCTAACAAATACCCCAAACTTAAGCCTTTGCTTGTCCTCAAGCAAAAAGAATTAAAGTCAATAAAAGAATGTCGTGAATCATCGTGCAACTCATAGTGTTCAACCTAATCAATACTATCCCGCCATCCTCTCTAAATAATACGAGTGTCATAAAAGCGACTCGCACTCGTAATAATGATTCCGCAAAGAAGTCAAGTTCACCCTAATCATTCGTACATGAAGAAAATTTCACTCAAAGATTAACAAAACATGAGTCAAATCGTCCACAATATGAAAGGCCAACACAACCAAACTAGTTCCTCCTGCTCCACGCCTAAAGGCACCAATTTTACGAGTCTTATAACAAATAAACCTCGGACAAGATCCCCTTATATAACTATGCTCAAGAATTTGATTCAAGTCGGCCACTAGGTTAGGATCTTGGGATGTTTCATCGGGATAATCCTAGGGTGGAACTTCCATTCTCATGTATTCGGAAACTGTTTGACGTAAAGACACTCATGGGGCACATGGATGCTTCTAGTTACTAAGTTCCGTCTACAACGGAGAAACAACTCGAATACATAATTTCCGCATGACCGACTCAAGGTTGCCGTTTTACGCGAGAGTAGACAATGGGTCACGCGAATGCCCCCGGTTACTAGGCTCCCTATCATTGGCACATGTGAAATATCTAAATCAATAGTCTAATCAGTGGTCGCTGCTTTACGCGAGAGTAAACAACGGTCACGCGAATACCCCTGTTACTAGACTTCCCTTCATAGAACACATTATCTCGACTTTTAGGGAAAAACTGCCCGACTCTAAACTCAATTTAAGTGCCAACACGACTAAAGAAACAGTGCGACTCACTATCCGGAAAATGTAGACAAACGTATTGATGGGGATTTAAAAACAAGTATGTATCGTCTCTTATCTGCCAAGTCCTCTACTATCACGAAAAATTTCGGACCTAATTGAATACTAAGCGAATGTAAATAATCGACTACAACTCGACTAAAACTCGCCCGCTTCTTCGAGAGAAAGACAAAGGTCGTAACATCGATCACACATAATAGAAGCACGAAAATTCACGAATAAAGAAAAACTACGGCAAGCAAGGCTATTAAAAAAATTTTCGCAAAGAAAGAAAAGTGCAACAAAATATAATGTACAAAGAAGAAAATAGAGTACAAAGAATGAATGCAGATCAATGTAAAGCCCCCAAACTTAGGACGTACATTGACCTCAATGGACAAAAATGAAATGCAAGAAAAGTAAAGGTCAAGTACTCCCCTCCACCGCTCAGAGCCGGTGCCGCATCGTCCGGTGAGGAGGGTGGTGTGGCTGGCCGGGCGGGCGCAGTAAATGGCCCGTCGGGATGCATGATGTGGGCCGTCCATGCGGCGAGGTGCTCCTGATGATAAGCCTCCTCGCGGAAGACGCCTCTCCGCTCGTCTGCCCGGCGGGCCTGCTCTCTCATCTCGGCTCGCGGCAAGAATAACACTCTCCGCGCGGCCGCTTCCTCTCTCGCAAGGCGGCCATCCAGCTCTCTCTCTCTCTCCTCATCTCATCTCTCTCTCTCCTCAACTCCTCCCTATGCTCTTCTCTCTGTCTCCTCATATCCTCCCGTAGCCCATCAAACAGCCTCCTCCAACCTTGCTCACTGGGCCGCGGTCCGGCCTCTCCGCAAGGCCAACAAAGTGGCTCTGGGATCCTCGTGAGCCTCCTCAAGCAAAAATCTCGCCCCGAGCGTGTGCCGGCGCTCCACCCCACCGCTCAAAGTGCGATATGATGCGGTGGTCGATCGGGGCTCGTGGGGCAAGCATCGGCTCGCCGATCGACCATGTCGCCCCGATCACGGCATAAAGCGCAGATGAGGGAGGGGTGCTTCAACCCCGTCTTGGCCCCTCGGATACTCTGGAAGATAGATCGGACCGTAATGGGGGCCACATCAAGCGCAGCCGAGGTGATAGCAAAAGTATCCGGGCGCGGAGAGAAAACTGCACGGATCTGGGAGGTGGGATCAATGCGGGCACAAATAAAGTAAAGCCGTGCTCGCCCGAGCCGGCCGAGGCGCGAGCTCAAGTGAAAAGTAGATGAGCTCTGGCTCGCCGCTCCCGCTGGTACCGGCCGTGCAATCGTCTCAAGCAGGGCCTCCTTAGTGAGGCCGGTCATCACGCGGTCATAGGCTGTCTCGTCCACCGCCGGAAACCCAAAAAGCCTCCGAATAGCAGTCGGGGAGAAATCAACTGTGACCCCTCGGACGTCGACCTGAGTCCGGGACTCTAAAGATGGCAACGAATGCCCTGCCCGGATGTGCTTCAGCAGAGCGCTGGCATAAAACTCCTGGACGATCGAAATGACTGCTGGCTCAGGAGGTGCGGTAAATCTAGCCCATCCCATCTCGTCAATCATCATGAGCAACTCCCCGTCCTGAGGAGCTGGAGTAAAACCTCTCTCGGGAATAAGTGGACGCGGACGGATCTTTTCGTTGAATATCTTGTGGATCTCGGGGTCCGAAAATTGGTGCCCCTCCGCCTCGGCCCGACCCCGAGAGGTCTCCCCTCGCGTAGGGGATGACTCGGTCCTAGCACGCTTGGTCAGCTTCTTCGTGCGCGCCATAATCAGTCCTGAGAAGCACAACACGAGGGTTTATTTACGCAAAAAAATAATAACGATGATATATGCGCGGCTAAAGACATCAAACCAGAAATTCCGAATTTAAGACACTAGCGCATACGAGAGACAAAGATGAATTTGGACTTAAACATCAAAACTGGATGTAAGGGTTGGACTTGCTGTAAATTCAAAACGTAGACGTTGCACGAGAATTCAAAACGTTTGCCTTTTCAAAGAAAATTTTCATTTGGGCAATTTATCAGACACCTTGAGGGCGCATGTTTACTTGAAGAATAAACATAGTTCTAGCTCGATTCAGCCCCCAAAAACAGAAATACAATTCAATCATGAACAACTTAACACAATCAACTCATTGATATTCCAATTTAATCAAGAAAATTCGATAAAACCACCCTGTTATTCTCTACAATCACAAAACTATTTGAAGGAAAAAACTGGGCATGTTCCATCCATTCAACGCAAGAACAACTTCAAAATATAACCTATAAGCAAATAAACAATAAGGATGGAAGCGTACCTTTTGAATATTTCAAGAAAATCGCAGGAAGAAATTTGAACAATGTCGGCCGGTAGAGAAGAGGAGGGAAGGCAAGGAGAAGAAAAAAAAATGTACCTGATAAATGCCGGCTGAATGCATGTTATAAGCTACCTGGCCTTTCGGATTCCGCATAGTGTGCCGCGGCACAGATAAAGTGAGCCGCGGCACAAGGTACAGTCCGTTTTACCTGTGTCTTGTTTTGTCGTGTGCCGCGGCTCAAATTCCTTGTGCCGCGGCTCATTGCTCGAGTGTGTCGCGGCTCATTTATACCGTGCCGCGGCACAAAGTACAGTCGGTTTTGCCTCCCACTGCGATCGATGTGTGCCGCGGCTCACAATAACTGTGCCGCGGCTCATACTCGATTTCTCCACAGGACTTTCTGCGAGAATTTTGAAAAGAAGACGTTAAAAACGAGAGGAAGAAGCAAATAGAAGCACAAATAAGATGAAAAATAAAAATCACGAATACAAGAAAAATAAAGAAATGCAAAAATCTACAGCTACGAGCTCGGGTTGCCTCCCGAGAAGCGCTAAGTTTATAGTCTTCAGCCGGACCTATTGAACAACGTTAGTTCGCTTTTCGCAAACTCCATTTGGCTTCCGCCCCGTACATCGAACCGTTTGTAATTTGGTTAAAATTATGACCGTTGGTCATCACCGTTCGACTTTCGGTTCGGTCATCAAATGTAGTTTTGAAAAGGTTTCGATTTGAGAAACTTCCGAAACACCGGTTTCTCCATGACTAATTTTTCTCTTGGCTTTCGGCTCACTCTCCTCCTTCACAAACGAACTCACAAGCTGCAGATTTTTCTTCATGGTCGAGAAACGCCACTAGTTCTACATCCTTCTTCAAACTTGGGCCATTTAACACAAAATCAATTTTCCCAACGACGATTTTTCGATGCTTTCCTCTTTCACAAACATCCACACCCTCACTTTGTGATCCTTTATCAGCACTTAGGGACATGGGAACGATTTGAATACTTGAAAAGTAACTTCCTCGTCTTGGACCCTCGAGTTAGCTCTCCCTTTTCCACGTCTATAAGGGTTCGGCCGTCGCTAGAAATGGTCGTCCCAAGATGATCGGAATATTGTCATCTTCCTCCATGTCTAGTACGATGAAGTCGGTGGAAAGATGAACTTGTCAACCTTAACTAATACATCCTCGATCACTCCTCGGATACTTTATCGATCGGTCCGCCAATTGTAATGAGGCGTGGTTGGCTTAGCTTCCCCAATATTCGGCTTTTGAAAAATCGATAGAGGCATGAGGTTGATACTTGCACCAAGATCGCATAGTGCCTTATCAAACGAAAGATTCCCCATGGTGCACGGTATGTTAAAGCTTCCGGATCTTTCAATTTAGGTGGGAGCTTCTTTTGAAGAATTGCACTCCTCTGTCAAGGCAACCGTTTCAAACTCCTCAAGCTTTCTCTTCTTGATAATATCTCTTTCATGAATTTGACATAACTCGGCATCTGCTCAATGCGTCGTGACGGAATATTTATGTGAAGCTTTTTGAACACCTCAAGGAACTTAGAAAATTGTTTGTCCGCCCTCCTTTGCTGTAGTCTCTGCGGAAATGGAACGGGGGGAACACATGTCTTTGAGTTATCCGGCTGAACTTCCTTCGACCCCTCTAGCTTTAATTCCATCTCTTCCTCAATCACCTTCTTCTCTTTACCCAGCTTGGGCTGATCTAGCACATCTCTCCCGCTTCTCAAGCTAATTGCATTTAGACTCTCGAGGATTTGTCTCTGTGGTACTCGGCAATGCTCCCTCCGGACGAGCTGTCAACACATTAGCGATTTGGCCCAGCTGAACCTCCAAATTCCGAATGGAAGCAGAATGATTTTGTAGTGTAGCTTCCGTCCGAGTCATAAATTGACTCGTATTTGCCGCCAATTTTGCAAGCGCTTCCTCGAGAGACACTTTGGGAGCGGAAGGGGCCTTTGTTGATTACAGGCGAAAGGGGGCTGGTGTGTGTTCTGTCCGTTTCTCCATGAAAAGTTGGGATGATTGCGCCACCCCGAATTATAAGTATTGGAGTACGGGTTATTCGGTCGATTCCCATTTCCTACTAATTGAGCCTGCTCCATCTGATTTTGCTCGAACGGATTTCCAAATTGACACTCCGCACTCGGGTGTGATCCGTTACACCAATTACATGTCTCAATGGTAACGGGGGCTGGTGCGTGCGAAAAGTTACAGGCTGTTGTGTCAAAGCGGCGACTTGAGTGACAAGGTGGATATCGGATCATTGCTCGAAACTTCCATTACCCTCTTCGGTGTCAATCTTTCTGCTGGCCATTGGTAAGCGTTTTCAGCCATATCTTCCAACAGCACGTGAGCCTCGGCCATAGATTTTCCCATGAATGTTCCTCCGGAGGCTGCATCCACTAAAGTGCGTGTAGAAGCACTCAAACCACCATAAAATGTATGCAGCTGAAGCCAATCAGGAATGCCGTGATGAGGGCATCTTCGAAGCAATTCTTTATATCGCTCCCACGCCTCGTGGAGCGATTCCATATCGTACTGGGCAAAAGTGGTTATCTCGTTTCTTAACCGCGCCGTCTTAGCTGGTGGGAAAAATTTTGCAAGGAAGGCTTGCACTAACCTCTCCCAAGTTGTAATCGACCCCGGCGGTAAGGAATTCAACCAGAATTTTGCTTTATCCCTCAAAGAAAAAGGGAAAAGCCTCAGTCGGTGGCATCGTCGCATATCTCAAGGAAAGAAGCAATGTGGGCATTCGGATCGTCCTTCAGTAGTCCACAGAATGGGCTCGCCTGCACCATCTGAATAATGGCGGGCTTGATCTCAAAGTTATTAGCTTGGATGGTGGGACGCCGAATTCCCGAAAAATTTGCGTTGACTTGCGGCATGGAATAATCTCGAAGAGCGAGTTCCGGTTGAGCTTGCCGCACTTGGTTGTCTCCTCCTTGGATTTAAATATTCTCGGCCATGTTGACCGTCGTCTGCAGCTCTCTTTTCTCCTTTTTATTCCTTCTTAGCGTGCGCTCGAGCTCGGTGTCCAAAGGTAGTAAGCCTTCGTTACCGAGCCTTCTCAAGCACTACACGAAAGGTCCTGAAAGGAAAAACGAATAAAATAAAAAAAATTAAATACACAAAAATAAAAATAAAACGTTCAAATTAAGACTGGAAATACTTAAGTCGATATTAGAAAAATTTCAATCCCCGGCAACGGCGCCAAAAACTTGTTGCGATATTTCCTACACGCAAGTGCACGTCATCGTTTACAAGTAATAAAGTGATAAGTAGAGTATCGTTCCCACGAGGATTGAGTCTCTAACTACCGACGTTTTCGTATTCCAATTTTATTTGAACAATCGAAGTTGGGGTTTTTTGGATCAATAACTACAAGAATGAATAAAGGACTAAACAGAAAGCGATAGCTTGAATAAAAGGAATCAAATGATAAATAAGTCTAGAGTTCTGAATCCACCTTAATTTATCCGAATTTAATCTTGATTATCCGTAATAAATAATTTTCCCAATTTATTGAAGGCGGAGATTGCTAATATATTCTACCGCCTCTCCCGAGGTCGATAGATTTATCTAACGGCGACTAACGCACTCTATCCCTAGGTGAATTATCTCGTCGCTAGGCAAAAAGCATGAAATCTCCTAAAGGCCACGTAGTTCCTATGAGTATATTCCTATCTCACAGAATAAAACGGTCCTCACCAATAGTTCCTCACCAAATCTCCTCTCCCGATTAGTGAATGATTAAATCAATACAACTATTGGCCGATAATTGCAAGCATTAAACATAATTGGGAAAACTCAATAAAAAGGAAATAAAGTGGATAATCTTAATCAATTCGTCAAAATAAAGGTTTCATCAAAACCCTAGATTAGGGCTTTAGCGTGTCATATTAAATACTGAAAATACAGAAGAAATAAACGAAAGCATAAAATTCAAACTCAGATGAAGCTCGGATTCCTCCGTTCTTGACTCCGCCTTCTGCCCTTGAATTCCTCTGCTTTCCTCCTCTTCTCTGTCTCCAAGCTTAAGCTCTCCTAGGTTTAGCTTCAATGATTTTTTGATTCCAAGGTTCCAAGATAATTAAATTAGGGTCTTAAGCCCTATTTATAGCTCAGCACTTCCATAAATCGCGTCCGTATTAGTTGGTTGAAAACTGGCTTCGAAACGGCCCAAAATCCGCGCAGACGTACCAAACCCGCTAAGTGTGCCGCGGCTCATCAACTGTGCCGACACATCGCCAAAAGTCAATACAGGCGTAAATAAATCCTTACGTGCCGCGGCTCACAGGCTGTGCCGCGGCACAATCTGACCTACTCTGCCCTTCGGCTGGTGTCTTCCTTTGCCGCGGCTCAGCTTCCTTGTGCCGCGGCTCATAGTCCAGTTTTGCCGTTTTCGCCCGTTTTGCCTCGTTTAAGCTTCCGGACTTCAATTTCCTGTCAATCATACAAAATTAAGGCATTAAAAGCTCATTTAGATGATTTCACCCTCCAAAATACTACAAAATAATGATAAATAAGCGTATAAAAAATACGCCTAACAACGGGTACCGGGTCGGCGTGAAGATGATGGGCAAGTGTGATACTGTGTCTTGTCTCCGGTTATTTTCTTGGATTCCTCCATTCAGTGTTGTTGTACTGGAATGGATTTTTAAATACTCGAGTATTGTATTTCAGTTTCCTTGATGTTCCGGCCTGTGTTGTCGAGGTATTGATTTGTGAAGTGATGTATATATTTTCGTTGGTTATGGTTTTGAATACCATTTGTATCGTCTTCCTTTCTTTTGTATGTAGACCTTATCGGTCAAGTTTATAATTCCGCGTATGTTTAGCCTTGTGGGTCCCACGGCGGGGCTCACGACGCTGTAATATACCCTGAATAACTTGGGGGTGTTACAGAATATGGTATCAGAGATTAGGTTTATGGATACCTAGGCTGTCGGTCTTTTGGGTCGATTGAGTTGTCATTTGCCCACAGTATCACTACTCTGCCATCATCACAGTGCGACCGGTACTTGTAAGTCCTCTCACTCTTCTTGTATTTTTTTTCTTAATCGTTTCGTTTATAGCTTGGTAATCTTGGGAATTGGTCACTTCGAGAATGTGCGATTTGGATTATACTTACGCACGTATGTGCCCTTCAGAATGTTGGCTGAAAGTAGGAAGAATCGTGGCTGTGATCACGGACGTGAACCCTTCCTTGAGATTTTGTTAAATTGCTAATTGCGATATTGGTGTGTAACGATATTATGTTGAGACTTTGTTTAGGAGTCGCATGCTAGTATCACGGGAGATCTTCGTCTTCACAGACCTGTAAGTATGTTGTTCGGATTATTCGAAAATTCTTGGTTATCTTGGTGATTTTGGATTTTCCGTTAAAATGTTGTTTGTGCGAGTGATTGCAAGTTTTGAGGACGAAACTTATTTTTAAGGGGGGTAGAGTGTAATACCCCGATTTTTTCGGATATATTTTTTTTTCGTTTATATATTGGATATCGTGGATGGTTAATTATGCTCGAGGACGTTGTGAATGTATGACAATGTTATTGAATTGAGTATATGTATTGATTTTGCCGTATGCTCGTATTTGGTATGTCATGACTTTGGACAGGAATTGTTGAAATTGGCTAAGTATGGAATTATTACGTACGTTAATAAGGTGAGATTACGTACGTAAGATTGGCATGGTTACGTACGTCAAGGCTAAGGTATTACGTACGTAACGAAGGCATCGGACATAACCGAGTCCTATGAGGCAGGTGGGACCCTGTTTCGGCAACTTTCGGCGGAGGATGTTGACAGGTGAGTCAACGTACGTGTTACGTACGTTATACAGGACGTGTTACGTACGTTATACAGGACGTGTTACGTACGCAACACAACCATTGTACTGTAGCAAGTCAACTGGTTTATTACGTACGTTGTATGGTATGGGTTACGTACGTAATGGACTGCACGGAATGAGACAGTGAGTTGGTTACGTACGTTATGGATTTTGGATTACGTACGTTAAAGTTGTTACGTACGTTAAGAAAGGACACTTACGTACGTAATGAGAGTGCAATTTATATATCGAAGTGTTGCCTTTCATTTCTCTCACGATCCTTTGAGATATTTCTCTCCAAAACTCGTCCCTCTTCACTTTTAAGAGTGTTCTAAACACTTTTAACATGATTGTGAGCTTGGAATCATGGAATTAGAGCTTGGTTATGGAACTATTGTTGATTCTTGAAGTGATTTCTTGTGTTATCCATATTCTATGAGGTTTATGTCGAAGGAAGATAATGATATGCTTTGAATATGTTGATTATGATTATGGAATCATAGAGATCTTGATGTTCTTGAGGCCATATGATGACTATGATGATTTAATGATTCTTGGAATGGAGTTCAATTATTCTTTCTTCGTGGTTCGTCCATACAAGGTAATCCTCATATCCCTTTGATAGTGGCTCATTTTTTCTTTTTGGATTACTACTTGGGAGGGAGTATGTTGGGAATCGTGTATTTTGATGTTCGTCTTATTTCAATGAAAATGCATAAATTGGTGTACTTTTATCCATTGCGTGAGTATTTTTGAAATGGATTTTGGTATTTTGCCAATGAAATTTTATTTTGTAAAACCGATTCCCTAAAGCGAGTTTTGGCATTTTAACCTTGATCGTTTTGACGGTATTTGGAAAATGATTTTTAGTATTTGAAAAATATTACCGTCATCGGTCTTTTGGCATTTTGGAATGACGTGGAAATTGTGCTTAGCACAGTAAATCCTTGTGAGAAGGGTTTACGGCGTGTAATATTCAGGGGATGCAGGGTGTTACAATTATGGTATCATGTGATAATGTTATACGAGATTTATTGGAATTGTAATAAGAGATTTCGGATGTTGATATGATCATTGAGATCTTCTTCATATGATGATAAGGGTTTTGTTGCGATTCTTGAGGTTGTATGAATGACATGTTGAAGAAAAAGGTAACATGGAGATATATACCTCGGATATGTTGTTCTGAACGTGATTTCGGATATTTCATGTTCTTGCAGAACTCTTGAATTATCCGAGGTGATGAAAATATTTTTTAAGAAGTGTTGATGTTTTGAATATGAATATGGAATATTCATATCTAGAGCTAAACTATGTGTTGGAAATAATATTCGTATAGGAAATACGAATGTGATTATGAGCTTGATGAGACCATTATTCATCTCTGAATTTGGAAGCCCATACGTATGGAGCAAATATTCAAATCGAATGATTGGATTGTTTGATAACCTTTTTAATATGATTATCTATTGTTTTGAACCAGTCGGATGATTCGAATTGATGACGGTTATAAGTAAATTTTAACGAAGGATTTTCGAGAAGGGAACCTTGTCAATTCGTATTTAAGAATTGAGTTTGGAACATTTAGACCCTTATTATTGGTCCGAATTGGTTGCTGATATGATCATCATATTTCGACTCGTATTGTGGACAGGATTTGTAAGTGTCTGAGTTGGATTGTTCAGACTGTGATTAGTCGAGATATGGTAAAATGATTGAGTTCGTGGTTTGGTGGTATTGATATTGGTCGTCATCGAACCGGTTGATTATCAATCCTTCGTTTTACAATAAGGTATGATGTTTGATCGTGAATTATGACTGTTGTGTTGCGGTTAAGGTTGAAGGGTTCGTAGATTAACTTGGTCGAAACTGAGGAATTCGTAAGACGAAATCAACTGAATTGGTAACAGTTCGTTGTATTGATATCGAGGCAAGTTTTATACTCGTACTAATCAATGAGACTAATGTTATCGTGTAGGCGTACGATTGTCTGTATCATTTCGGGACATGGCCTCTTTATGATTGTATTGATATCAGGGGATTGGTTGACACGACGCCCGTCGGCAAATTATGCCAAATGTTACTGTTGTTTGTAAAAGGCCGGTTCGAGGCATTGCGATACTTGTTGGTTAAGTCGCTGACGATTGCCGGTTCGCGGTATCGACGTATCGATTGTGATTGTGATGGATGTTCCATTGAGATATTGTGGTGATCGTCGTCATTGACATCGGTGTTTTTCTATTAATATTATATTAACCGATGAGAGACGTTTGATATATCCTTTTATCATCTCCGTTTCGGTGATCGGTTTAAGACACTGGGACATCTATTCTATCGTATCATTGTTTATCGATTGACCGTTCTAAGGTAATCGAGGTATTGAATTGGGATTATCGAAGATAATTCCCATCCGTTGTCAAAAATATTCTCATCCGTTGTATCGTTGTTATCGATTGGCCATTCTACGGTAATCGAAGTATTGAATTGGGACTGTCGAGGATAGTTCCCATCCGTTGAATTATTATTGTCGTGTTGGCCGACTCAAGGCAGCACACTATTATTCTTGTGAACTCGGTAATTTTGTGATCGTTGAGAGCCGAGGATTTCCCGAATTGTGGTGTTGTGATTATTGCCTTGTTAATCGGTCCTTAGGGAATTCTGATCCCAGGATGGTTGTTTTGAATATCGTTGGTCGTGTCGATCTTTCATTATTCGTGTGTCATCATTCACTTGGTGAGTCGTATGATCCGTATTGGATGTTTTATCCCTTGAGTTTCGTTGCCATGTTGTATCGTGGCATATCTGGAATCATGTCTGCGTGCCGATTGGTTATGTGTAAGATTTTTAGCCAGGCACCCGATGGTCATGCGTGGATATTTCCGCATTGGACCGTGCACACGAGACGTAGTTCTTGAGGCTAATTAGGTACATTGTCACACGTATATTCTGGATTCCGTATACGGGGTGGACATGTGCACGGACACATTTCCGGATCGGGCGTACTGTGATGTCCCTCTTGAGCTTTATTGATTGATCGTTGTAGTCCATATTGTATTGGATATGTCCGACGATTTGCGACTGGTTGTTCATACGCCGAGGGGTATGTCCGACAGTCAGGATTGCTTCTTTGAGATCTGTATTGTGATGATTCTGACTTTGGGTACATTCGGCTTCGAGCCATTGTGATGTATCGGTATTTCCGTTGGAGCCTTCGGGCATTGTGAATTCGTATCTTTTTCGGCATTGGTTTGGTTTACCTTCGGGTAATGTATTGTTGTGTTCTATATTGATGATTCGCCGTTGTTGTTACCCAAAATATTATCCGAAGATAATGTTGCTGGAATGATCGAGTAACCAACAAGTGCGGGAGCACGTCCGTGAGAAATTAAATGACACAAGATTTGCCGGGGTTGTTAATCCCGGGCTTGAATGCTCTCGCGAGATTTTATTAATAAGTATACTGTTGAGTACAAATATTAATGTTAGAATCTATCACAAAGAGTGTAAAGGATTCTAGTTTTCTAAGTTGTGGAGCGTATAGAATGCCGGAAGAATCAGATATGGAGTTCTGTGAATTCTTGCTATGGATGTTCTATGTGTGAGAATGTCTTTCTCTTTTCTCTCTCTTGTTTGCTGTGTATTTCGAAGTCCTTATTCTGTGTTATGGACCTTCTATTTATAGCAGACCAAGTTCCTGAGGGCCCCCCTGCGATCGCAGGCGATCGTCGTTATTTATATTATAATAAGACGGCCGATCGTCTCGTCGCGTGGGGCTTTTCCCTTAAAGTCCGCGGTTATTCTTGTGTAGGTTATGCGGTCTGACGGGAACTCGCATGCGTCTGAGCAGCCGTCACCCACCTTTTCGGCGGATCTTGTTGGTAGGTGAAGTTGGTGACAGGCTGAGCACAGTCTTGTCTGCATCGGACTGTTCGCAGGTCTGCGGCCCTGTTGGTAGGTGAAGTAGGTGACAGGCTGTGGGCACCGATCTTGTCTGTCAGCACCTTTTGAGATCTGCATGCGGGTCCCAGCCCGAGATTTGGGCTTTGATGACTTTTGACGGATGTTGGAGTAATACACGGCACGAGACGATCGCCAATCAACAAAAGACGATCGCCAATCAACAGAAGGCGATCGCCGTGGGTGCCGAGTTCAGGGTGTTTGCCCCGAGCATATCTCTCATGGTAGACTTCCCGACTGCTATGACGATCGCCTTCGAGGCGTGTTTAAATGCCGCACAACAATTGCCCCCCAGCTCGGCTTGATGTTGAAAACACGGGGTGAGGTGGCACTTTTGGCGATCGCTAATGTTTTAGACGACCGGGCGATCTGATTTCAAATTTGGACGATCTCCTTTTGCGCTGGGAGCGGCGGGAAAAGAGATGCGGGCTCGCGAAACAATGCAAGGACACGCATCGCGTTTCTATTGAGGGAGCCCGACGGTTCGTCAGACTTTGTCGATTGGCGTGCCCTCGAAAAGACGCGTACGCGGGACTCGAGGGCCGCATTTATTGCGTCCTGGCTGTCGGTTGCATCCCAGCGCTCGGACTTTCGCCTATTTGCCCAGAGACCCCTGCCTCCATCTATAAAAGGGGCTAGGGCTACCCCATTTTAATCTTTTACGTGTCCTTGCCTTCCTGCTGAAGCTCTGCAAAAATTTCCGTAGCTTGTTGTGCCGACCGTCTTCCTTTCTTTAGGTAAGAAACCCAATTTTTCTCTCTCCCTTAACTTTTTGACAATATGTCGGGAGGATCTAAGGCCTTCGAGGTCGGAAGCACTTCTGCCGCCGCGGCTTCGCCGGACCGGGAGGAAATTCCTGTGGGAATCCCCGTGGAAACGGCCGCAGAGGCTATTCGTGCGGGGATTGCACCCGCATAGCTTGAGGAGCTTTTCAAAGAGGCCGTAATGGCGGGCTCTGCGGCGGCGGAGGAGCGAGATGCGTCGCCGGTGGAGGAAGACGAACTGATACGTTTGTCTTGGGAAAAAGACAGCGTCTCTGGCCCGGTTTATAGGGCTTTTGCTAAACTTATGGAGGGGATTGCCGGGCCCTGTCCGGAGTTTGATTTCTAAGCTTACTCCGCCGCTCATCCCTATGTACATGTGAAGCGGACGGAGTTTCGGGCTGCTGAACCGTCTCAATGGACCCTTGGTCAGATTCAGAGCTCGGCGACCTGGAAGGACACGACCCGCTGGAGGGCCAAATATCATATCCCCTCTGATGTGTCTTTGCACGTGCCCTCCGAGAACGAACGTGCCGACCAGCCTCCCGAGGGTATGGTCGCCATCAACGAAGCGACCCTGGCTGCCGGACTGCGGTTTCCCTTGCCGTTCTCCGTTTCGTATCTGCTGATCGCCTGGAATTTGGCGCCTCTTCAGTTGACGCCGAACGCCTGGCTGCAGATTATCAGCACACTGACCCTATTTGGCGGTCACAGGTTGTTTCGCTTGCCTTTTGCGCTGGAGATGAATTATCTTTTTAAGCTGACTGTGCAGAAGGGAACGATCGGCGGGTACCATATCCAAGGTCGCCAGGGTAGGGTGGTTATCGGGGTGCCGAGCAAGACTCGGGGCGACCTGAAAAAGTGGTGCTGGGTTGGTGGTGCATGGAGGTCGGCATCGAGCGAACCGCCGGAGGAGGAGTTGGATATCCCTACCAATTTTCGGGAGAGGAATCCAAGTAAGGGTTTCCTTTCTCCCTTTATTTGGATACTCCTTGGACTGATCTAATTTATTTCCCTTTTGCGGGATCCCTTGTTCCCTCGATAGACGATCTCCCCTTTGATTTCTCGATCGTGCAGGAGCGGATTCGCGCATTGCGGTCTCCTATAAAGACGTTGATCGATCGGCCATGAATCTCACCGGTTGGGAGCTCATTGTTTCGCTACCCTCGCCACTGAAAGCACACAGTATGACTTTTCATCCACTCTTTTACGCGAGGCGATCGTTTCAAGAGGTCGCCATGTTTACGTAAGTGTCGACTTGTTTTAGCTTCTTCTTTGGCGAGATTTATTTTCCCGTATCACCGAGCTACCTCGGGAGATCGCCATGTCTAACCCGGTTTTCTCGGTCGCCTTCATATGGGAAAGAAAGCGGGTCGCGTTGCCGCGACGTCGTTTCGCCACCTGTGGTGAAACCCGTTGCGGTGCGGTCGCCAAGGAATCTCAAGGTGAGGAACAACTCCGGCGCAACCGCAGAGGCGGAGGCCGGGCGTCCCTTCCGTCGGCCGAGGCGGATTTAGCTATTGCAGAGCCGCCGATCGCCGCTCCCCCCGTTTCTTCTGTTCCGATGGCGGAGGGGGCTGGTCCCAGGCCGTCGGCGTCCAGCTCCAGGTCGTCTTCCGGCTACTTGAAAAGGACGGCGATCGCTGACGCCGAGACTCCTCGGGGAAAGCCCTTTTTCGGCCGTGATCCAGAGCTGGTCAACAGGTGAGAATGTTTTGAACTTTCCGAGCTAGGAGTTCTGAGTAAGTCTTAGGCTAACTCTTTTGGTTTCCTTGGTTTGCGCTGCAGGGTTCGTCTCGCCGATCCGGACGTTGCTCCCATGGTGCTGGACTTTCTGTCGAGCAAGGCTCCGCAACAACCTCTCGATGTCCCTGCTTACGTTCGCCAGGCCATCACCTCTTTGCCCAAGGCTTGGACGACCGACCTCGATGCGATCGCTCGTCGGCGATCTGGAGACGCCATGCGGCGGCCGTTTCCACAGCTCTTGAGACGGCGGCGATGGCCGTCCAGTGCAAGGGATTTTGAGGGGCGACCCTCCACTGCTCATCTCCATCGCGATCTCGAGGCCGCCCGGAACAAAAATATCGAGGATGCCAACCGGATCCGGGCCATGGAGAAGGAGTATGAGGAGACGGCCAAAAGGGCTAAGCGGGATGTGGATCGATTGATGCAGGAGCTGAGCCGCTCCAAGGAGGCTTCCGATCGGTCTCGTGACGAGGAGCGCGAAGCTCGCCAGAAGCTCGCTGCGTCGCAGGAGGAGGCGACCGGACTGAAGGCGACTGTTGATCGGCTTAGCGGTGAGCTGGACATGGCAAGGAAAGAGCTGGAGAAGTCCCAGGGTGAGAATGCCGCCAAGGTTGCCGAGCTGGCGGATGCTGAGAAGACGGCCGCGGAGTTGAAGGGCTAACTGAAGGCGATCGAGACCGATCCCTACCAAAGTGTGGCGCTCGCCGGCGAGTTTGCCTATTACTTGGCATATCTTGTGTGTCAGGAGCCGCAAAAGAGGCAGGGATCGAGATCGGTCCCTTTATGGAGAGCTTCAAATCTTACGCCCTCGCGCATCCTTTGCACCCGGAGTTCTCCTTGCCGATCCTTGACTTGGCCGACTTCGGGATCGACTTGAGTTGGTATACGGGTAAACTCATTCATCCCGAGGCCGAAGCCGACCCGCAACCCGAGGGCGAATACCAGCAGGCGGAGCCTTGAGAGGCATTTTTTTTTTCCTCCAGCACTTTGTACTTTTCGTTTTCCTTTTGAAATGCCTTCGGGCCTCGTGATGTACTAAACTTGCGTTGTGAATAAAATGTTCTTCTTTTCATATGATCGCCTTTGAATGTTTGCATGCAACTTTTACAAGTATGTGTATGATTGCTTTCGACGTTTTGTTTATCCGATCGATTGTCTGAGTGTTGAAAGTATTGATATGTTTTGAATCGGAATTCTTACTTGTAATTTTTGTTGGACGACTTCGATCGTCCTGCGCGTGTTTGAGCGAATGTGTTTGGGTGAGGCCGATCGTGTGTGGTTCCTTTTGTTCGATCGTATTTGGGATTAGCTCGACCCATCTCTGCCCCCTTGTTTTTGTTTACTTATTGTAAGTAAGGAAACAAAAACTAGGTCGTCCGGCGGGCTATCTTCAGCTTCGTCGGTTCTGAAGAATTATGTATGGTTGGGGTGTTCGATGGATCGACCTCCCTTATCGTGTCTTTGTGTGCGAGGGATGTTGTGTATCCCGCGACTCACTTTTTGTGAGGGTCCTCCGTTAGACTACGCCTGCCTTGTGTTAAAACGAAAGGTGGGCGATCTTGGTCTGGAGGAAACCTTGCGCGGGGCGTCGTCGGTTTATTCGACTCCACGCCCGCGGCTTGTCAGCTCTGCTTCCACCTCGGCTCGCCATGAAGATGGCGACCCTCGACGGTGTACGTTGAGACGGGGGTAGTGGCACGTCGCATTGTCCGGGTTCACCAAGTTAGATGATGGACCATTGAGGGAGGGCGATCGTGTCCACTGATTAGTTTTGGAGGGTCCTTCGGTTACGCCGGCCTCGTATCCAAATGAAGGGCGGGCGATCTAAGCTCGAAGGAACCTTGCATGGGCGAAGCTGTTGGTTCCATCGACCTCCAGTGCCATGGCTGTATTGTTTTCTACCTCGGATTGTCATTCTTGAACGACGATCCTCGACGGTATGTAATATGCTTGTGGGGCGATCGCCAGAATAGATGGGATAGAGAACAAAAATATTTCATTATGTTCCTTGTACATTTGGTAGATGAAAATGAATACAAAGTTATCATTGATAGTATTTCTTCAGATGTACAGCGTTCCAGGGATACCGGTCCGGAGTACCGTCGGGGTGTTCCAGCTCGTAGGCTCCCTTAGTTAGCCATTTCGATATTCTGAAGGGGCCTTCCCAACTTGGTCCAAAGACACCTGTGTGGGTTTGGATCTTTTTGAGGACGAGATCGCCCACTTGAAACCGCCTTTCCCTGACCTTTGAATTGAAGAACTTTTCGGATCTCCTTTTGTGGATAGTGTTCTTCATCTCCGAGGTCAGTCGACGTTCTTCGAGCATGTCGAGGTCGATCCGCCGGGCCACATCATTATCGATCGTCATCTCTTGCTCGGTTCGATGGCTGAGGACGGCGATCTCCGAGGGAATCACCGCTTCTGTTCCGAAGGCGAGGGCGAATGGGGTTTCGCCCGTTGAATTGCGGGTCGTTGTTCGGTAAGACCACAAAACGTCTGGGAGCTCGCTCGCCCATCGTCCTAGCCTGGATTCGAGTCGCGCTTTAATTGTGTGTTTGAGGATCTTGTTCACTGCCTCTACACCGTTAAATGCGAGGGTGATAGGGAGCCGAGAACAACCTTTTGATTCCCCACTTATCACAGAATTGCATGACTTTTAAGCCGTCGAACTGCTTTCCATTGTCGGAGATGATGGCCTGGGGTAGACCGAACCGGCATATGATGTTTCTCCAGATAAACTTGATCACTTGCTCTTGGCCGATCTTGTTTAGCGGTTTGGCCTCTGCCCATTTTGTGAAATAGTCGACCCCGACGATGGCGAACTTACAGCCTCCTGGAGCCGTCGGTAGGGGACCTATAAGGTCGATGCCCCATTGAGCGAACGGCCATGGGCTGTACATTGAGGTGAGCTGCTCGGGGGAGATTTTAATACTTGGTCCCATTATCTGGCATCTATGACACGACCTGGCATAGGCGATCGCATCCTTCTGAAGTGACGGCCAGAAAAAACCTTGCCTGGTTGTCTTATGGATGAGAGCTCGTCCACCAGCGTGATTTCCACAGATTCCGTCGTGGATCTCGGCTAAAACGAGCTGTCCTTCCTCCGGTGTAATACACTTGAGGAGGGGAAGGCTGAAAGCTCGCTTGTAAAGACGATCGTCCAGTAGGGTGTATCTGGTCGCTCGGAGCTGGAGTTGGCGAGCTTTGATACGGTCGTCAGGGACCGTCCCGTCCTTTAAGTATGTGATGAACGGAGTCATCCAGCTTTCTTCGGCAACGGCAACTGTGGCCACCAGGTTTCTTTCGATTGCCGGCCTTTCTGACTTTGTAATTTGGATATTAGAGAAATCGGCTGCCCCATCCGACGATGCTAGCTTGGATAGGGCATCGGCCTGAGAGTTGTGCTCTCTCGGGACTTGTTCGATTTGTACTTCTTCAAATTTCGTGCACATCTCGGCGACCAGCTCTTGGTATTTGATCATCTGTTCGCCACGTGCCTCATATTCTCCTTTGACTTGGTTCACCACCAGGAGGGAGTCCATGAAGATATGGAGGCGACGAACGTCTAGGGCGAGCCGAGTCGAGCCCGCCTACCAAGGCCTCGTATTCGGCTTCATTGTTGGTCGCTCGAAATCCAAACGCACGGCATTTGTGAAGCTTTGTCCGTTGGGGCTAATGAGGACGATCCACCTTACGATCGCGAGTTGGTCGCCGAACCGTCAACGTCGGCTTCGGGCGGAGTCGACCGACATGGGTCGGACTGTGAGGGAATGTTAACTCCACCACGAAGTCCGCCAAAGCTTGGCCCTTGATCGCCGTGCGAGGAGCGTATGTGATGCCGTATTGGGCGATCTCCAGTGACCATTTGAGGAGTCGCCCGTTGGTGTCCGGTCGATGTAGAACTTGCCTTAGAGGGAGAGTTGTCAAAACCTCCACTTGATGGTCGAAAAAGTAGGCTCTTAGCTTACGGACACTCATGACTAGAGCGTAGGCGATCTTCTCCAAAGGTGTATAGCGTGTTTCAGCGTCGTGGAGCGCTTGACTGACATAGTAGATCGGCAGATGGACTAGTCCCTCCGCTCGCACCAAGACCGCACTCAGCGCGACCTCCGAGGCCGCTAGGTAAAGGAATAATTTCTCCCCGGGGATCGGCTTTGCCAGGATCTGGGGGTTGGATAAATATTCCTTTATTTTGGCGAACGCCATCTGACTCTCCCTCGTCCATGCGAACTTTTTGTTTTTGATGGTCGCGAAGAAAGGCTTGCTTTTATCGCCGAGCCGAGATATGAAGCGGTTGAGGGCGGCCAGACAACCTGTGAGGCGTTGTACCTGCTTGATGTTCCGAGGTTCCTGCATGTCGAGGATCGCCTGTATCTTGGTGGGATTCGCCTCGATCCCCCTCTGGCTGACAATGTGCCCCAGGAATTTCCCGGAGCCCACCCCAAAGTTGCATTTCTTGGGGTTCAGCTTCATGTTGAATTTTTCGAGGATGGCGAATGTCTCGGCGAGATCATTGAGGTGATCTTCCTTCTTGAGGCTTTTGACCACGATGTCGTCGATGTAGACCTCCATGGTCTTGCCGATCTGATTAGCAAACATCCTGTTGACCAGGCGCTGGTAGGTCGCCCCCGCATTCTTCAAGCCGAACGGCATCCGGACCCAAAAGTATATGTCTTTTTCCGTGTGGAAAGATGTGTGTTTTATGTCTTTCTCCGCCATTGGGATTTGATGATATCCGGCGAAGGCATCCATAAACGACATCATTTCGCGACTGCAGATTATCGACCAAGTGATCAATATGAGGCATCGGAAAGTGATCTTTTGGACAAGCCGCGTTGAGGTCGGTGAAGTCGATGCATAACCTCCAGGAACTAGTCGGCTTCTTGACGAGTACCGCATTAGCGACCCATTGTGGGTCGTCCGTAGCTACCCCGATTAACTTGTTGTCGAGCAACTTTCGGACCTCTATGTCGAGCGCCGCGTATTTTTCGGGGCCGAATTTCCTACGTTTTTGATGAACAGGCTTCATCGCCGGGTCGATCTTCAGATAGTGGCAAGCGTGCTCGGGACTTATGCCAACCATATCTTGATGCGACCATGCGAAGACTCCGATGTTCTTACGTAGCAAATTGACCAGATCTCCTTTCAGTGCGAGGTCGATGCTTGCGCCGATCTGCACTTCTCGTTCTGGACGAGCCGGATCTATGGCTATACTCTCCAACTCTTCGATGGGGACGGTCGCTTCTTGCTTGGAACGATTTCCGGACTCGATCCTTGGATCGACGTCGAGACTCGGCTCGAAACCGATCCTTGGCTCGATGTCGTCCGTTAACTGATCCGAGTTGCCGTCCTATGAGTTGGGTTGGTACGATGTGTTTGGTTCGTCGATCTCCATGGGTCGATCGTCGATCGTTTCAACGTTACACATATCGGGGGAAGTATTGAAAACAGTAACGACATAGGAGTAATTTAAACATCTTTTTGCCATTAGCTGGTCCCCCTTTACGATGACCGTCCCATCGGCAGTGGGGAATTTGATACAATAAAAGAAGGACGAAGCGACCGCCTCAAAGGTTTCTAAGAATGGACGACCTAGGAACCCATTATAGATGCTGGGTCTATCTATGATTACAAAATTAAGGTTCCTAGTGATCCTAACCTTGGGATCGTAAATGCATATCAGCTCGATGGAGAGCTTGATCCTCCCATAGGCTTGGATAGTGCTGTCGCCGAATCCTTGGAGCACGGTGTCAAATGGCTTGATGAATTTGGTCAGGTTTCCGAGCTGATCCAGAGCTGTTTTGAATATGATATTGCAGAAGCTCCCGTTGTCGACCAGCACGCGGTCGACCGCCTTCCCCAGGATACAGGCAGAGATCACCAATGCATCCTCTTTGGGGCATTGTACCCCCTCCCTGTCTTTATTGGAGAAGGTGATGAGCGCGTCTCTAGCGATGGTCGGATCTGGGGGCACCACAATATGGATTCCGGCGAATGCCCTCAGTTCGGCCTTCCGCTTCCTGTTTGACGCGGTGGAAACCGGGGAAAGGCCCCCGAGGTTCCCCCCTCCTGCTTGGAGCATATTAATCCGACCGCCAGGGTTGATCGGAGGAATCGATTCATCGGAATGCTCTGGCTCGTGTTCGATCCTGGCGACCGAATTGGGAGGCGTCCTTTCGATTTGACGGCGCTCGCGCCCTCCGGTCCTCTTTGGTCGAGGTTCTGGCTTGGTGACCAGGTTGTCTAATTTGCCTTCTTCGAACAGTCGCCAGAGTTGCCTGAGAAGGTCGCGGCATTGGCTGGTGTTGTGGCCGGGACTTTTGTGATAGGCACAGAATTTGCTACGGTCTAGATGACCGTGGTCCCTTATTGGCTTCGGTTTGGAAAGCCACTCCCGCCCCTTAATTGCGTTGAAGATGTGGGCTGGAGACAAGTTGAGGTTGTGGAGGAGGTGAACCTCTACATCACCGAAAGCTTTGAATTCGCCAGGCGGCTTTGCGACCGCCTTTCTGGGCTTGGCGACCGCCTTCTTCTGAACATGGGATGGCATCCTCCCCTCTCCGGTGGGTTCCTCATCTAAACGGAGGGAGAGCATCCTCTGCCTGGCCAGGAAATCGGCGGCTCTGACGCGGAAGACCGAGTAGGTCGGGGGGATATCCTTTGTGAGATGCCTGAACATGGGTGAGTGGCCGTAGAATCCCCCCAGGACTGAATAGAGGGCGAGCTCGTCGCTAATGGGTTCACCGGTGAGGACTATCTCGTCCACCCGGTCGATGTAATCTGCATCTGGCTCGTCCTTCCCCTGCTTGATTTTCATCATGCGGTGGGGGCCTTCAGGGCGAGCGACTTTGGCGGCGAAGTACGACGTAAAGTCGTTCGCCAACTTCTCGAAGCAATTGATTGAGCGAGGAGGCAGTGAGATGTACCACCTGTGGGCGAGGTCGCCCAGAGTTAGCGGGAACATCCGACACTTTGTCGCATCTGATGCTCCGCATCCGGTCATGTAGATCCGGAATTTGCTCAAGTGGGTCTCCGGGTCCGATCTTCCCTCATATAGAGGTGTCTGTGGGGGAGCGATTGTTGGTTGAACCGGGGTGAGCTCGATCTGGACCGCCAGTGGTTCACTTGGTCCAGAGATCGATCTCCTGGCGCCTGCCCCAGTGTCTAGTAGCGCCTTCATTTCGTCGAGCTGGCGCTGCATTGCGGCCATCGCCGTGGCCTGACAGCTCGCTGATTGGCTACCGGAGCGCGAGCCGAGGCGATCATGTACCGATCCCCTGCCCCCATGGTGGATGACGAGTTCTCTTCCCGCAGACTCATTTTTCGGGCGAGTGGGGGCCTGTCGACCGGCCTGTCTTCTGGGAGTCGGATATGCTGAACTCCTGGTGACGGATTCGGACTCCGATGCCTCCCGACTAGGGCCCGACTGCCCGGGTCGCCACGAGGGATCACTCCCTAGGCGGCTGAAGACGGAGTCGTCCCGCCTAACGAGAGCCTTTGACTGCGGCTCTGGGTTTTCTGTTGATTTCTCAACATATATCCCCTTGAGCTTCCGCTTGCCAGCTCGGCGGATGGTTGACGGAGTGATGGTGGGCGAGTCGCATGCAATCCGTCGCTACCTGAGGACGGCTATGGCCTCCTCAATCTGTTCCGCGGTCTGGAACTGATCGAGTGAGAGACTAGGGCCGTCCCTTGGGGGCAGGAGTGAGGATCTAGCGTCGCCGCGGTCGCCTTCCGTCGCGGGCTGGGATTCTGTCCGTGTCGGAATGATATTTCCGGCGGATCTCAGGGTGGCTCTCTTGGAAGTTGTAGCAGACGTCATTTTTCTGGAGGTTTGTTTCTTTTGAAGAACAGTGAGTGTTTCTTCAAGTGTGAGTCCGGAGAACAATGAGTGTTCTACGAGACGATCGGAATAAAAGTGAAGGTAAGAGCCCTCCTTCTAGCGCCAATTGTTGTTACCCAAAATATTATCCGAAGATAATGTTGCTGGAATGATCGAGTAACCAACAAGTGCGGGAGCACGTCCGTGAGAAATTAAATGACACAAGATTTGCCGGGGTTGTTAATCCCGGGCTTGAATGCTCTCGCGAGATTTTATTAATAAGTATACTGTTGAGTACAAATATTAATGTTAGAATCTATCACAAAGAGTGTAAAGGATTCTAGTTTTCTAAGCTGTGGAGCGTATAGAATGCCGGAAGAATCAGATATGGAGTTCTGTGAATTCTTGCTATGGATGTTCTATGTGTGAGAATGTCTTTCTCTTTTCTCTCTCTTGTTTCTTTGTGTATTTCAAGTCCTTATTACGTGTTATGGACCTTCTATTTATAGCGAGACCAAGTTCTGAGGCCCCCTGCGATCGCGAGCGATCGTCGTTATTTATATTATAATAAGACGGCCGATCGTCTCGTCGCGTGGGGCTTTTCCCTTAAAGTCCGCGGTTATTCTTGTGACCGGTTATGCGGTCTGACGGGGAACTCGCATGCGTCTGAGCCGCTGTCACCCACCTTTTCGGCGGTACTGGTGGTAGGTGAAGTTGGTGACAGACTGTGAGCACAGGTCTTGTCTGTCAGCACTGTTCGCAGGTCTGCGGCCCTGTTGGTAGGTGAAGTAGGTGACAGGCTGTGGGCACCGATCTTGTCTGTCAGCACCTTTTGAGATCTGCATGCGGGTCCCAGCCCGAGATTTGGGCTTTGATGACTTTTGACGAATGTTGGAGTAATACACGGCACGAGACGATCGCCAATCAACAAAAGACGATCGCCAATCAACAGAAGGCGATCGCCGTGGGTGCCGAGTTCAGGGTGTTTGCACCGAGCATATCTCTCATGGTAGACTTCCCGACTGCTATGACGATCGCCTTCGAGGCGTGTTTAAATGCCGCACAATAGCCGTTTGGGCGTATGTTTCGGTTCTTGTGCATCTCGTTGATTTTTCCTGGCGAAATATTTCTTCCCCCTACCTGTTTTAAGTTTCGGGACGAAACTTCTTTTAAGGAGGGTAGAATGTAATACCCGTAATTTTTGTTCCCCGGAAATTTTCTATTTTTGGCGGAAGTCTATTTTGACGACTTGCTTGGGACCGTTTCGTCATCCTGAGAATGATTAATTCTACACTTTTTGTCATCCGAGTTCGTTTCGGTATCGTTCTGTTGAATTCCGTGTTCTTTAGCGACTTTTCCACGTATGAGTTCGACTTTGTTAAATCACCATAAATTCTTGGAAGCTCCAAAAATTCTGAATCTTAAGAATATTATAAAGCATCGAGTTAGCTTTCCAATGGTTCAAACGGTGAGTCAATCGGAGTCCGGACGAGAGAGTTATGGTCGTTTTAGCTCACCCGCTCATTTTTTTCAGCTATTGGCCGATCACTGCCGACCGAACTCGGCCGTGTCGTCCGACACGGCCCGTGCCGTACTCGTCCGGAAGTGCCGAAGTCTCTGCCTCAGGACCCGACCGTGTCGTCTGGCACGGCCGAGTCGAACTCTTCCGGATAGGCCAGAACCGACTGCCCAGACGCCCGACCGTGTTCCAGGACACGGTCGAGTCATGCCGAGTCGCTGTCGGACGGGTCACTATCGGAAGGCCCCTCCGCGCCGCGACCGTGTCTAGAAGGACACGGTCGAGTCCCTGCCGGCCAGCTGCGCGCCACGACCGTGTCAGGCGGACACGGTCGAGTCTGTTAGCCTATTTAAGGCCCATCAGTCGTTTTTTTTCGCCATTTTTCTCCTTCTTCTACTTCTCTTCCGCGGCTGGGGTTGTTCCTATCATGGAGAGATGTTGTTGGTCAATAAATCCATGAAGTCTTGGAGTTCATATCATCAATCATCCATCCTATAACATCCTTTGATCGAGCGAATCAGGTCAGATTTTCTAGAAATCTAATTTTGGGGATTTTGGGTATTTTGTTCGATTTCGTCCGTTTAATCCGATTTAACTTAGGATTGTGATGGATTGATGATTATTTAGATGTATTGTATCATTTCCCTTGTTATCCCATGGTTGGATCGTATCGATTCGTTGTTTTGGTCGAGTTCTTGACCGACGCCTTGAAGGTGTCCGGTAAAATGTCATAGAGGGGTTTTCGGGCGTTCTACGATTATTCTTCCTCGTATGATCGATGATTTATTGAATTTATGTTGTTAGGGTCGAATTCTTGTGAAGAACTCGACTCGAAACCCTTCCGTTCGTTGTCTTCTTCGTGGTTCAAGCTTCCCGGTCGAACCGTGTTCTTCGGGATCTTCGGTAACGTTTAGTAAGGCAAGTATACATTTATGATTGTACGTTCTCGACTTTGAAAGTATGAAATATTAATGACATGCTTATTTATATCCACTCCGGGACGGACCGACGGGTCCTCTGAGGGTTTCGTAGCCTCTGGTGCGATTCCATGGATAATATGAATTAACCACTCCGGGACGGACCGACGGGTCCTCTGAGGGTTCCGTAGCCTCTCGTGCGGTTCCACGGTATTCATATATGTATTGATGACGGATGATATGAACGAACCACTTTGGGGCGGGCCGACAGGTCCCCTAAGGGTTCCGTAGCCTCTGGTGCGGTTCCACGGTATTCATATACGTCTTGATGTGATGCTATGAGATTTAGTTATTCCGGAATACTAGTCTTACATTGATGAATTGACGGATATTGATGAATTGACGGATTACATTTACTTTATTGTCGAGGAGTATTATGTTTCATATTGTTATACTTGCACTAGCTATTCGACGGCTAACCCCTTTATGGGGGAAATACGTTTCATGTATTTCAGGTTCCAAGAGAGCGGACAGACGGGTACCGGGTCGGCGTGAAGATGATGGGCAAGTGTGATACTGTGTCTTGTCTCCGGTTATTTTCTTGGATTCCTCCATTCAGTGTTGTTGTACTGGAATGGATTTTTAAATACTCGAGTATTGTATTTCAGTTTCCTTGATGTTCCGGCCTGTGTTGCCGAGGTATTGATTTGTGAAGTGATGTATATGTTTTCGTTGGTTATGGTTTTGAATACCATTTGTATCGTCTTCCTTTCTTTTGTATGTAGACCTTATCGGTCAAGTTTATAATTCCGCGTATGTTTAGCCTTGTGGGTCCACGGCGGGGCTCACGGTGCTGTAATATACCCTGAATAACTTGGGGGTGTTACATCAGAGACGCTCGATCCCGTCCCGGGACGGCGGCCCGAGCCTCTCGCTCGATCAGTTCCGAACCAATGAACAGATCGAAGAGGCCATAGCCGCCCTTCAGGAACGACGAAGTGCTCTCGACGCGCCTCCTGCTATCACTCCGTCGGTCTCCCGCCAGAAGTCCAAGCGGAAGCTCAAGGCATTACTGGCCGAGCGAGCGCCAGGAGGCTCTCGCCCGCAAGAAGAGGCGCTCGGCAGCCGGGGCACGTCTGTCTTCGATCGCACAGGCGGTGACCCGACACAGCGGCCGGGCGATCGGCCCCGGCTACAAGGCAGCGGAATTTGAGTCCCTCACCGGGAGCTCGACCTACCGGCTCCCACAAGGCGATCCGGCCGCTGGCTCCGCTCGCCAAATTCCCGAGGTCGGCGGCGGAGTCCGAGGCCGGTACACGATCGCCTCGGCCCCGCTCCCAAAGCCGATCCGCATAGCGGCCGAGCGGCGATTGCCGCAATCTGGCGTCGGATCGGCAGCGTGAAGGCGCTCCTGCAATCCGGGCAGCGCCATGAAGACGATCGCCGAGCCGAGCGAGCCGCTCGCGATCGACATCGAGCTCGCCCCGTGCGGCCAAGATCGTTCCTCCTCGGACACCGTGTACCGGGCGATCGGACCCCCAAACACACTGCACAAGTTCAACATCTACATGACCGGGTGTGGGGCATCGCGCGACCAGTGCCGAATGTTCCCTCGACCTTTGGGCGACCTCGCCCACCGGTGGTACACTTCATTGCCACCTCGGTCCATTGGCTCCTTTAACGAGTGGCGCACGTCTTCACGGAACACTTCGCCACGGGTCGCCGGCCGGAAAGGTCGCCATCGCATGATGCAAATCGGGCAGGAGAAGAAGAGTCCGACTCGGACTACATCGGCCGGGTAGACGTGATCATCCTCACGGCGAGCCCGTAGCGATGAGACCGCCCTCTACGCGGTCCTAGGAGGTTTCGTGGCTTCTCACCTATGTTCGGGCATCTCACGAAGACCCTACCGACGACCTACGCGGCCTTAGGCGAGAGCATGATTTCTGTCGAGGCAAAGGCTTCTTCTCGGCTAGGAGTAGAGCGATCGGCGCCCGTCGGCGACCTCCGATCTCGGCCGGCGACGACCTCCGATCTTCGGCCCGATCGCTACTATCAGCGAGCCGGAGGACTCGATCCGCTTCTGATCCATTTTAAATGAGGGACTAGCTCCCGGTCGATCGCTGATATCGACCTACGAATAAAGCGATCGGCTGCCGAGCGGCGTTCGCCAGTCTTCCGGCCCGATCGCCGATCATCACGCTACATCATCAGCAACCCGGTGGACACGATCGCCATCTACAGTCCAGCATATAACATGACGGACTAAGGCACGAGATCGCCTCCACCGCACATCATAAAGCCATGGCCACAGCGATCGATGGAACCGCCGCGGCCATGCAAGGTCCCTTTCGGCCGAGATCGCCCGCCCTTCGTTTAAATACGAGGCCGGCGTAGTCTGAGGGCTCTCCAACATTAATCAGTGGACACATGCCACAACCCCCATCTCAACGTACACCGTCGAGGTCGGCCATCTCCATGGCTGGCCGAGGTGGAAGCAGAGCTAACAAGCCGCGGGCGTGGAGTTGATTCATCCGACGCTCCCAAGCGCAAGGACTCCTCAAGACCGAGACCGCACGCCCTTCGTTTAAATACGAGGCGGCGCGGCTAACAGAGGACCCTCATAATAAAGTGAGTCACGGTACACTCAATGTCTTCGCGCACCAAGACACGGTCATGGAGTCGGTCCATCGATCTCCGCGACTGTGCACGATTCCTCAAACAAAGCGAAACCACCAAAGTTTCCATGGGGGATCGGCCAATGTTGTTTTTGCAGGTACAAGACCGAAAGATAGCTATCCAATCGACCATGATAGCCCAAGTCCGAATCCTAAGTCAGCTCAGATCGCCCGTCCTCATCCATACACGATCGCCAGCAAGAACCACCTCGCCCCATGTCTTCAACATAGGAGCAAGCTGGGGGGCAATTGTTGTGTCAAGAAATAACACTTTCCGACCGGCGATCGTCTCGGAGGTCGGGCGACCGAGTCACTGCCGATCGTCCAAGGAAGATCTGCCGACCAGCGACCCGGCGGCCAAGCCTTAACCCAGCGGACGAGCTACATCGACCGACCGAAGGTCCCAGGACAAGTCCCGGTGCCGAGCGATCGACCTCAGATACGATCGCCTCTCGGTACTGGGCGACCGACTCCTGGCGATCTACTTGCGGGCGATCCTCTCTCGGCACCTGCCGACCGACCCTTGGTGACCAACTATTGCCGACTCTCAGCACCTGGCCGATGGCGACCTCGGATGATCAGCTAGAGACGACCGCCTCGTGTCGATCAGCACCGATGGCCATCCAGTCGGCGAAGACCGAGCCTCAAGACTGGCACCACGTGCATGGGCCAAGACAAGATCCGCGAATCATGGGCCATTGACCACAGCCTGGCAGAATCTCTCTACCAGCCGACAAGCCGCCGAAAGCTGTCAGTAGGGCCGCATGTTGACTGGCTCCGGACACGTTCTGGCCCCTTATTGGTCCGCCCAGCTGGCTGCCTGCTGGAGCTTTGGACTTTAGCCCGACAGCCAGCATCTTCCTTGGACTCTAGCCCGACAGCCAGCATCTTCCTTGGACTTTAGCCCGACAGCCCAGGAGATCGCCCCATTATAATATTGGCCGGCAGACGATCGGCACATTATTATATTGGCCGGCAGGCGATCGGCCGCTAAAGGATGAGACCTACTGTCCCTATATAAGCAAGGCACCTGTACTTGGACACTTCTTCGACTCCTCGGATTTCATACAATACGAAGCAAAATACATGAGACTTGGCTAATCTCCAACTCTTGGCAACGGCTATCATTCGGTCTTACTTCTCGGCCTATCTCATCCAGATTATCGGCGGGGACGAAGAACACCAAGCTTCGCTCAAGAGCCGGATTAACAGAGTCTTTTTACACTCATTGTATTTAGATTTCTCTCATTAATACTTGTATCCACGAATATTTGTATTAATAACATCTCGCGAGAGCATTCAAGCCCGGGCCTAACAAACCCGGCAAATCTTGTATTATTTATCTACTCTCGGAAGTGCTCCCGCAATTGTTGTTTGTTGCCCGTCATCCAGCAGTATTAATCTTTGGATAAATATTTTGGGCAACAACACAAACCATTCAAAACGTGAAAGGTAGGAAATAACCCAATGTCCATATTACAAAACATTTGACGATCTCGGGAGTTTAGAAAACATTTGGGATATAAGAATTCTAAAACCTTTCGAAAACATTTAGGGACACAGCCCAAAAGTCATTTTCCAAAATTCAAGTTCCGGTAACAATACGCAGGGTCCACAACCCATTTCACAAAACACGGGGTTCGTGACCCAAATCACAAATCACATGTTCCTAAGGATTATTCGTGTCCCGTGCTAACAAGCCACGAACCTCAGATGCTCCCGAAGAACAAACCCGAGTGAATAACCCAATAGGAAAAACATATCAAATCACATGTCTCCACGACACGAATATCACAACCAAACCACAACCATAAGTTATCCCGGCATCGCGCTAACAAGCCACGAACCTCGGAGTGTAATATCCGCAATTTTCGATTTTCGGTAAATTTCATTTTCGGCCGGAGTCCGTTTTGACGACTCGCTCATGACCGTTTCGTCATTTCGAGAATGATTAATTCTGCACTTTTTGTCATCCGAGTTCGTTTCGGTATCGTTTTGTTGAGTTCCGAGCTTTTTAGCGACTTTTCCGCACTTGAGTTCGATTCTTGCGAATCTCATCCGAAACTGTTGTTTCGAGTTTCTTGTAAGTTCATTTAATGTTATTATTCATGTTGCGAGCTTTGGTTTGGTGTTTCGATTGCGTATCGTGATTTTCGGACGTTTTGGGCCATTTTCGTAATTTCCCAAAGTTTTGGGTAATTACTTCGTTGTCGAATTCGAGCCTTCGGGTGGTCGGAATCGTGTGTTCTATTAGCTCTTAGATTCGTCTTTGCGAGTACTTCGTAACCGTAACTCGATTCGTATTCGAGTTCGGGTTTCGGGGTCGTTCGGACGAAATTTTTGGTCTGTCTTGAGGCTCGCCTGCACTGTGCAACACGGCCCCAAAACGGCTCACAGGCGCCGTGTCTGCGCTGGTCGGCCAGATCGGGGCTGCGAGACACGGCCGAGACACACGGCGCTGCCTGGGCCGTTTGCCTGCGCCGTGTCCGGCAGGGTATAAATATGGCAGAGCGATCGGGTTTTTCTTCACTTTTATCACTCGTTTCATACCCTTCCGCGGGAGATTTCATGATCATGGAGGGATGTTGTTAGGGGTTAAATCCATGAAGTTTTGGAGTTCATAACATCGATTAATCCTTCCATAACTTGCTCCGATCGACCGAATCAAGGCAAGTTTTCTTAAAATCTAGTTTT
The DNA here is from genome assembly GCA_033398695.1 of Orobanche coerulescens. Classification (NCBI taxonomy): domain Eukaryota; kingdom Viridiplantae; phylum Streptophyta; class Magnoliopsida; order Lamiales; family Orobanchaceae; genus Orobanche; species Orobanche coerulescens. The sequence continues at coordinate 65,222,968 of CM065801.1, forward strand.
GGGGGTTTTAGTTGATTTTGTCCGATTTGATCGTTTTAACTCATATTTCTGATGGATAATTGTAGATTAAGTAGTATTCTATCATTTTTATCATCTTTCCATGGTTTTACCATTTCCGATTCGTCGTTTATATGAACTTTCGTTTGACGCCTTCAAGGTGTCCGGGAAAATGCCGCAGAGAGAAAATTGGTCGTTTTGCGATGTTTTCCTCGTGTGATTTGTTGTTTATTTGATGATAGATACTAGGGACGAATTCCCTACAAAAATCTAGTGTTGAGCCTTTCCGATCGCCGTTTTCATTGGAGTTCCGGATTTCTCCAATCAACCGCATTTTCTGAAGTATTCGTGAGAGATTTCCAAGGCAAGTACCTTGATATACGAATTGTAACTGCGTGAAATCATTGTTGTCGAAGTGTAAGAATTTATACGGATGTATAAATGTGTGTATATATATATATATGTGCATGTATATATATATATATATCTAGTTTTATACATGTATATATATTTATATGTTAAATATATGTATGTATATACATATATTGATATAAGCGCCTATATATTGGTGAATGACGAGTGATGAATACTAACACTAGACGACGTACTCGACTTGGATTGATGGGTAAACTATATTTATTCTTATAATATAGTAAGGTCATATATATATATATATTCGGTTGAGTCGCAATATAGGGATATATGTGTGGTGTTGGTTGGTTATGCTTGAGGGCTTATTGTGATTGAGTTTGATTGATAACGTGCGTGTTATTGTTTATTTGTGTGGTTATGGACTAGCGGAGAAAATTGTGTAACTTGATGTATCGAGTTGATAATTGTGGTGACGTTTGTTTGTGTGCTTGATGTTTGAAACAATGTGGATACTTGTTGTGAGAAACGTCATATCCGGGAACCTCTGAGGGCGGGGCGTGCACTCCGGCCTGGTGTACGCTGCAATGTGCGGCTCCATATGGGTGGTGAACGCCGGTGTTACATAATGCGTGTGTCAAGGGGCGGCTCTTGCGGGAGTGATCGCCGGCGCAGTGACATGTTCAAGGAGCGGTCAACATAGTGGAGTGAACGCCGGTACACAGGTGAGCAAGGGAGGCGCCTGGCAGGCTTATTGGTTTCGGGTATTTGAGTGATATCTAAGACCCCGTTACCGAACGATGTTCGTATCTAAAATCTTTCAAACTCTCTCTTAAACGTTTGTCTTGATATAGACCGCGATTCGCGTTTTTGAAAAGTTTGTTTCAACTTGTTTTTAAAGCGTTGGTATCAGGGTTAATTAACCAAGGAGGTTTGACGACATCTCCGAGGGTTAATTAATCGGGGGTCTTGAGCAGGATATGTCGAATGAGAGATGGTGCCTTTGATTGTATTGTGGTGCTATTCTGTGTATTGGGTCGAGGGCCCTGTGAAACGTTGAGATGATTGATCTCGTGATGATGTTAATTGGATTGGGTTGAGAAACCCGTGAGATGTTGTGATGATTTTGTTTGTAACTGTGTTCTATAAATTGGATTGAGGATCCTGAATAATGTTGACATATTTTCGTGCAATCATTTTCCATATCTTGGGTCGAGAACCCGAGAGCTCTTGAAATTATTTTCTAAAAGCATCCCCATTCGATTTTTGTTTAAAACCCCAAGACGACCCGAGTCATTAATAATGTTTTCAAACTATCTTATCAAAATACTTTTCCCTTTATAACAATAGATTTACAAAGTAGATCTTTTGACTCCTTGGGTTCGTTTAAAGTTTAATTGGTGTTACGTTCCATATAGAGAATATGACTATGTGATTATTTCTCACCTTGTGTATGCGAGTGCTATACTGTGTTGACTATGGGAATGTATGGTTTGTGTTAAGGCTTATGCCGTTGAGTTTTGTGTTGTTATTATTCGTATATCTTGAACATTATGTACTTGCACTAGCAAAATTCCGGTTGCTAACCCCCGAGTTTTCGGGGTGGGTGCTGTTATGCGCTCGGTTTTGGCGGCTGGGAGCGATCACAGGATTGGCTTGGAAGGAGATGGAGGACAACGATGCTAATCACACCAGAGTTAGAGTCTTTTCTTTTGTTTCATCTTGGTCGGTATTTTTCCCATTTGGTTAAGTATTCACCCTTGCACGGGTGTAGTTTTCATTTATTGAATGGAGTCGTCATCCCCTTTCGTGTGAAAGTTTATTTTTGTCATTGAGATGTAAAATTCATTAGTTTCTGAATTGTATAATGACCTTGTCGGTCTGCGTTGTATTTAGATTGACCCCGGTCGGTCAATCATTGTGTAGTCTAGTGGAGTTTAGCCTGGTAGATCCTTGTGAGAAGGGCCTACGGCGTGTAACATTTCCGGACGTATTCTGGGGGTGTTACATTTATGGTATCAGAGCTTAGGTTTGCGAAAAACCTAGGCCGTTGGGTCAAGTCCATGTCCGGTGTAAGTCGCGCGCATCAGAGTTGTGATTAGTATCGTGGTTCCGACATCATCTTCCGGCAATCCGTGATGGTAAGCCTCCCGATCGTAAGTCCCCTTATATACGTATTTGATTATATTGTGCTAATATGTTTAATGTGAACTAGGAATTGGAACTTGTTGGTGATATTATTGTTTTTAGATATAACATGCGTATGCAGTCCGAGTAAAAATGGTTATGTAATATGCTTCGGAAGTCGAGCACATTTATTTGTTCTTGCACTTTATTAGAATAAATTTATGAATGTTAAATTTATCCGCTGCGTGAATATTTTGAGATGGCTTTTGGTGTCTTGCAAACCGAGTTTTGATATTTTGATTTTTGCACGTTTTGATTGTATTCTTATGATGGTATTTGATATTTTATAAATGACTTTTGTGAGTATTTGAGAATATTACCGACATCGGCCTTTTTGGCATTTTGAACATTTTTTTTAAATGATTTTTAGCCTGGTGGGTTCCGGTAGTATCACGAATATTTTAAAGTGGTGCTTTGCAATTTTCTAACGTTGTGGAAAGCCATGATTTAATGTCGTCATGTCAATTCGTCACGTATCTCGGTGGAAAATTCTTTCAAAATAAACGTTTTGGTAGGAGAGGGTAGATTTTCAAAATTGTGGTATTTGGGACTCAACACTTTTGAAATACTTCAAATTAGTTACAATTCATTTCCAATTTTCTTTTATACATCACTCGAAAATAAATTTTAGAGTCATTGTATAAACTTCCTCTTCTGAAATAAAGGACAGTATTTACAAGCTTTGGGCGTAACGTGACTCGCTCTCTTTTTCAAAAATTTGTTTTTATTAAGCACATATATATATATGTAATGATCATCCTAGTCGAAGGACCGGAGTTAACTTCATAAAACTTTATGCTTTACGATATTACCGTTATTCTATAGATGTTAACTAAACCTTGTGTTGATAAGTGTGGTATCTTGTCATCGATTATTTGATAATGTTGAATGGTACTATCTGTATTAGTATGTCGAGCCTTGGCGGACGTAAGTGTGATGACGGAAGTGGAAACGACAAGGTGGTTCGTACGATAACTATCCATGCTACAGTGAAGGAGTATCGAGATCAAACGATATCCTATGAAATCTCCTCGGTGATCGAGCCCACGAGCGAAGCAAAGAGACCGAGGATATCGGGAAAATTTCGGGCGGTGAAGAGACTAAGGCTCCCAAGCCCTCACGTCGTTCGAAAGCGTCATCTTCGCGGTCGGGAGTGAACGCTGAAATCCCAAACCAAAGATCGGTGACTCGCGGTAAGAAGAGAAGATGTTTCAATCAGAATCGCTGTGACATGTTCGTGCAAATTGTCCCTCTCCACTCTTGTCTTGTTAGCGGTGTTGGTGTGAAGGTCATCGGGAGAAACACCGTGAGACAGCTTTCCGAATTGGCAAAGAATGCCGCCCGAGAGAGAGCAGAGCTAGTGATCGGAAGTGTCCCAAACCCTATGTTTCCTTCTTAAGATCCTAGCATGGGAGAATGAAGATTTTGTACTATGTCTTAAACGTTGCTGTTTCAAACAATCGTGACTTCGATCGTATTTCGTTTCATTGCTTTACGTTTCCAACCCTTGTTGTTCTAAGTTTCGGGGTCGTAATATCTTTTTAGTATGTGGGAATGTGTTACCCGTACTTTTCTTGATATTTTCGATTGTGTGACCTTTCATTGTTGGTAATTCAATTGTTACCCGTACTTGTTTCTATCTCATAGCCGTTTTAGTCGGGTGCGACTTGTTGTAGCGTACGTTTCTTCGATTAAATGTGTGCATGTGATGTGGTATGTGATGCGTCGTTAATTGCTCGTTATTGTTTGAAACATAGTCGGTGGCGTTGCGTTAGTCGTCGTGGGGCGTGTTTTCACGCCGTATATTCCTTTGCGTTGCTTGTAACGTTTCGCCGATGGGCGTAAGTTACGCGCTTCCTTGCGTATCTTGTTGAGTTTTCCTGGCGGGATATTGCTTCTCCCTACTTGTTTTAAGTTTCGGGACGAAACTTCTTTTAAGGAGGGTAGAATGTAATATCCGCAATTTTCGATTTTCGGTAAATTTCATTTTCGGCCGGAGTCCGTTTTGACAACTCGCTCATGACCGTTTCGTCATTTCGAGAATGATTAATTCTGCACTTTTTGTCATCCGAGTTCGTTTCGGTATCGTTTTGTTGAGTTCCGAGCTTTTTAGCGACTTTTCCGCACTTGAGTTCGATTCTTGCGAATCTCGTCCAAATCGTTGTTTCGAGTTTCTTGTAAGTTCATTTAATGTTATTATTCATGTTGCGAGCTTTGGTTTGGTGTTTCGATTGCGTATCGTGATTTTCGGACGTTTTGGGCCATTTTCGTAATTTCCCAAAGTTTTGGGTAATTACTTCCGTTGTCGAATTCCGAGCCTTCGGTGGTCGGAATCTTGTGTCCTATTAGCTCTTAGATTCGTCTTTGCGAGTACTTCGTAACCGTAACTTCGATTCGTATTCAGGTTCGGGTTTCGGGGTCGTTCGGACGAAATTTTGGCCTGTCACGGAGGGGCTCGCCTGCACTGTGCAACACGGCCCACGGCAGCCTCACAGGCGCCGTGTCTGCGCCGGGTCGGCCAGATCGGCACTGCCGAGACACGGCCGAGACACACGGCGCTGTCTGGGCCGTTGCTTTGCTGCGCCGTGTCGGCAAGGGTATAAATATGGCGGAGCAATCGGGTTTTTCTTCATTTTTATCACTCGTTTCATACCCTTCCGCGGCCGGAGATTTCATGATCATGGAGGGATGTTGTTAGGGGTTAAATCCATGAAGTTTTGGAGTTCATAACATCGATTAATCCTTCCATAACTTGCTCTGATCGACCGAATCAAGGCAAGTTTTCTTAAAATCTAGTTTTGGGGTTTTAGTTGATTTTGTCCGATTTGATCGTTTTAACTCATATTTCTGATGGATAATTGTAGATTAAGTAGTATTCTATCATTTTTATCATCTTTCCACGGTTTTACAATTTCCGATTCGTCGTTTATATGAACTTTCGTTTGACGCCTTCAAGGTGTCCGGGAAAATGCCGCAGAGAGAAAATTGGTCGTTTTGCGATGTTTTCCTCGTGTGATTTGTTGTTTATTTGATGATAGGATACTAGGGACGAATTCCCTACAAAAATCTAGTGTTGAGCCTTTCCGATCGCCGTTTTCATTGGAGTTCCGGATTTCTCCAATCAACCGCATTTTCTGAAGTATTCGTGAGAGATTTCCAAGGCAAGTACCTTGATATACGAATTGTAACTGCGTGAAATCATTGTTGTCGAAGTGTATGAATTTATACGGATGTATAAATGTGTGTGTATATATATATATATGTGCATGTATATATATATCTAGTTTTATACATGTATATATATTTATATGTTAAATATATGTATGTATATACATATATTGATATAAGCGCCTATATATTGGTGAATGACGAGTGATGAATACTAACACTAGACGACGTACTCGACTTGGATTGATGGGTAAACTATATTTATTCTTATAATATAGTAAGGTTATATATATATATATATATATATATTCGGTTGAGTCGCAATATAGGGATATATGTGTGGTGTTGGTTGGTTATGCTTGAGGGCTTATTGTGATTGAGTTTGATTGATAACGTGCGTGTTATTGTTTATTTGTGTGGTTATGGACTAGCGGAGAAAATTGTGTAACTTGATGTATCGAGTTGATAATTGTGGTGACGTTTGTTTGTGTGCTTGATGTTTGAAACAATGTGGATACTTGTTGTGAGAAACGTCATATCCGGGAACCTCTGAGGGCGGGGCGTGCACTCCGGCCTGGTGTACGCTGCAATGTGCGGCTCCATATGGGTGGTGAACGCCGGTGTTACATAATGCGTGTGTCAAGGGGCGGCTCTTGCGGGAGTGATCGCCGGCGCAGTGACATGTTCAAGGAGCGGCCAACATAGTGGAGTGAACGCCGGTACACAGGTGAGCAAGGGAGGCGCCTGGCAGGCTTATTGGTTTCGGGTATTTGAGTGATAGCTAAGACCCCGTTACCGAACGATGTTCGTATCTAAAATCTTTCAAACTCTCTCTTAAACGTTTGTCTTGATATAGACCGCGATTCGCGTTTTTGAAAAGTTTGTTTCAACTTGTTTTTAAAGCGTTGGTATCAGGGTTAATTAACCAAGGAGGTTTGACGAAATCTCCGAGGGTTAATTAATCGGGGGTCTTGAGCAGGATATGTCGAATGAGAGATGGTGCCTTTGATTGTATTGTGGTGCTATTCTGTGTATTGGGTCGAGGGCCCTGTGAAACGTTGAGATGATTGATCTCGTGATGATGTTAATTGGATTAGGTTGAGAAACCCGTGAGATGTTGTGATGATTTCGTTTGTAACTGTGTTCTATAAATTGGATTGAGGATCCTGAATAATGTTGACATATTTTCGTGCAATCATTTTCCATATCTTGGGTCGAGAACCCGAGAGCTCTTGAAATTATTTTCTAAAAGCATCCCCATTCGATTTTTGTTTAAAACCCCAAGACGACCCGAGTCATTAATAATGTTTTCAAACTATCTTATCAAAATACTTTTCCCTTTATAAGAATAGATTTACAAAGTAGATCTTTTGACTCCTTGGGTTCGTTTAAAGTTTAATTGGTGTTATGTTCCATATAGAGAATATGACTATGTGATTATTTCTCACCTTGTGTATGCGAGTGCTATACTGTGTTGACTATGGGAATGTATGGTTTGTGTTAAGGCTTCGCAACTGTTGAGTTTTGTGTTGTTATTATTCGTATATCTTGAACATTATGTACTTGCACTAGCAAAATTCCAGTTTGCTAACCCCCGAGTTTTCGGGGGGTGGGTGACTGTTATGCGCTCGAGTTTTGGCAATCGGAGCGATCCACGGGATTGGCTTGGAAGGAGATGGAGGACAACGATGCTAATCACACCGAGTTAGAGTCTTTTCTTTTGTTTCATCTTGGTCGGTATTTTTCCCATTTGGTTAAGTATTCACCCTTGCACGGGTGTAGTTTTCATTTATTGAATGGAGTCGTCATCCCCTTTCGTGTGAAAGTTTATTTTTGTCATTGAGATGTAAAATTCATTAGTTTCTGAATTGTATAATGACCTTGTCGGTCTGCGTTGTATTTAGATTGACCCCGGTCGGTCAATCATTGTGTAGTCTAGTGGAGTTTAGCCTGGTAGATCCTTGTGAGAAGGGCCTATGGCGTGTAACATTTCCGGACGTATTCTGGGGGTGTTACACGGAGTCCCCGCAAGACATACCCGATGATAACCCCACAAGTTATCCCGGCATCGGGCTAGCAAGCCCCGAACCTCGGAGTCCCCGCAAGACATACCCGTATTGGATAACCCTACGATTTCGCCCGACCCATACTAGCAAGTATGGATCCCGGAGATTCAACAATCCTACCCGGAGGCACATCACATACAACAAGCACACAACAATAGTCGATTATCAAGACAAGCAACATTAAGCATCACAACCTCCTTTCAAAGGAGTAACGACTAACATCACATCATGTCGAATACCCACCGAACAAACATACAATTAAATACACAATCCTCGGCAAACAATTATGGTATATTATATTCACTCAATGCGATTATAACGTCTCTCAATGTACGAAACTAACACACATATTCCGAGAACATATCCATTCACGAAGTATTCGAATTATCGTTGAAAGACAATATTTATCGAGGACATACCGATCCTTTTTAACGTTCATTAAACATTGGATTTCGCATAAAATCATTTATCAATAATTATGCCGATGAAATATGAAATGTATGGGCAAGATACTTGCCTCGAATAATCGCAACACGGAGAATCGACCGAAGTAGGTTGACACGAACCGACTACGAACCCACCGACTCCACCGATCGCCAACTCGCGGTCATAAACTATGAAGGACAAGAACAACAATGAAATGAATTCCATAACACGACTCAAAGCCGTTGAATTCAAAGAACAAATGACGAACGCCTGCCGTTTCCCCCAAAACGGCCAAGAACACGATTCGTTCCGTCAAAACCCGAAAACGGAATTCCAAGTTGAAATATGGATATAAAATCCATAGAATATGTTTAACAACATCATTTAACCATAATCGAACCATCAAAAACGGATGAAAAACAAGATCAAGGACAAATCCCCCAAAAAGTCAATTTGAAGGAAATCAAGAAATATACTTCGATTCGACAAAGAACAATGGATTAAATGATGTTAAACACAAGAATACTACTAAGATTAATCATATCCATCATGAATTAACCAATAATACGGAACGAATCGGACAAAAACGCAAAAATCCCCAAATTCACGAAATTAGGGTTCTAAGGAAGATTACCTTGATTCGCTGGATCAAAGGATGATAACGGATGATTGATTGATGATATGAACTCAATAACTTCATGGATTTGTTGTCAAACAACATGGCTCCATGGTGGTATCACCCTCAGCCGTGGAAGGAAATGAGAAGAAGGAGAAAAATGGCCAAAAACCCGTGTGCAGGACCATAAATAGGCTGCACAGTGTGCCGCGGCCCAGCGGGTGTGTGCCGCGGCACAGGCCCAAAAATGGCTCCCAGTGGTCGGCAGTGTGCCGCGGCTCAGCCGGCGTGTGCCTCGGCACCCGTGATCGGGTTGGCGAAAAATGCCACAGAGTGTGCCGCGCCTGCCAAAGATGTGCCGCGGCCCTACGGCGGCTCGCGGCCGGAAGCCGCGATCACTACCGACCGTGACTCGGCGAAGATGCCGAGCACTACCGGGCGGTGACTCGGCGGCCGGGGCCTGCATTGCCCGGCCATGACTCACGGGCGGCAACTCCGACGGCCCGAACGACCCAAACCCGAACTCGAATACGAATCGATGATACGGTTCGACGTACTCGCAAAGACGAATCTAAGAGCTAAGAGAACACACAATTCACCACCAAGGCTCGGAATTCAACAACGGAAGTAATTACCCAAAACTTTGGGAAATTACGAAAATGGCCCAAAACGTCCGAAAATCACGATACGCGATCGAAACACCAAACCAAAGCTCGCAACATGAATAATAACATTAAATGAACTTACGCGAAACTCGAAACAACAGTTTCGGACGAGATTCGCAAGAATCGAACTCAAGTGCGGAAAAGTCGCTAAAAAGCTCGGAACTCAACAAAACGATACCGAAACGAACTCGGATGACAAAAAGTGCAGAATTAATCATTCTCGAAATGACGAAACGGTCATGAGCGAGTCGTCAAAACGGACACCGGCCGAAAAAAGAAATTTACCGAAAATCGAAAATTGCGGATATTACATCGAGCTTTCCACGTTGTTGTGTCAAGAATTAACACCTTCCGACCGGCGATCGCCTAGGAGGTCGGGCGACCGAGCCACTGCCGAGCGGCCAAGGCAGATCTGCCGAGCAGCGACCAGGCGACCGAGCCTTAACCCAGTGGACAAGCTATATCGGCCAACCGAAGGTCCCAGGACAAGTCCCGGTGCCGAGCGATCGACCTCAGATACGATCGCCTCTCGGTACTCGGCGACCGACTCCTGGCGATCGACTAGCGGACGATCCTCTCTCGGCATCTGCCGATCGACCCTTGGTGACCGACCTCTCTCGGCACCTGCCGACCGACCCTTGGTGACCGACCATTGCCGACCCTCAGCACCTGGCCGATGGCGACCTCGGATGATCAGCTAGAGACGACCGCCTCATGTCGATCAGCACCGATGGCCATCCAGTCGGCGAAGACCGAGCCTCAAGACTGGCACCACGTGCATGGGCCAAGACAAGATCCGCGAATCACGGGCCATTGACCACAGCCTGGCAGAATCTCTCCACCAGCCGACAAGCCGCCGAAAGCTGTCAGTAGGGCCACATGTTGACTGGCTCCGGACACGTTCTGGCCCCTTATTGGTCCGCCCAGCTGGCTGCCTGCTGGAGCTTTGGACTTTAGCCCGACAGCCAGCATCTACCTTGGACTTTAGCCCGACAGCCCAGGAGATCGGCACATTATTATATTGGCCGGCAGGCGATCGGCACATTATAATATTGGCCGGCAGGCGATCGGCACATTATTATAATGGCCAGAAGGCGATCGCCCGCCAAAGGACAGGACCCGGCTACCCCTGTATATACAAGGCCCCCTGCATTTGTAAACTCTCTCTGGCAATATCGCGATTCAAGCACACAATACAGAAACAATATACAGCACTTGGCTATTCTCCAACTCTTGGCAATAGATATCATTCGGTCTTACTTCTCCCGGCCTCTCTCCTCGAGCAGACTATCGGCGGGGATGAAGAACACCGAGCTTCGCTCAAGAGCCGGATTAACAGAGTCTTTTTACACTCATTGTATTTAGATTTCTCTCATTAATACTTGTATCCACGAATATTCGTATTAATATCATCTCGCGAGAGCATTCAAGCCCGGGCCTAACAAACCCGGCAAATCTTGTATTATTTATCTACTCTCGGAAGTGCTCCCGCAATTGTTGTTTGTTGCCCGTCATCCAGCAGTATTAATCTTCGGATAAATATTTTGGGCAACAACAATTGGCGCTAGAGGAAGGGCATCCAACCCTGAAATTTTTACACCTACCGTCCCGAAGAACACTCACTGTTCTCGGGGCAGATACTTGAAGTGACACTCACTGCACTTCAAAGAAATCCTTCAGAAATCATGTCTTCCGCCTCCGTATCGAAGAAAGCCGCTGACCAGCCAGCCAGACCCCCTGTTCCGTCCCAGTCCGAGCCGCAGCCGATGGTGGAAGGTAGCCGCCGCGGTCAGAGACGCTCGATCACGTCCCGGGACGGCAGCCCGAGCCTCTCGCTCGATCAGTTCCGGACCAATGAACAGATCGAAGAGGCCATAGCCGCCCTTCAGGAACGACGGAGTGCTCTCGACGCGCCTCCTGCTATCACTCCCTCGGCCTCTTGCCGGAAGTCCAAGCGGAAGCTCAAGGCATTACTGGCCGAGCGATCGCCAGGAGGCTCTCGTCCGCAAGAAGAGGCGCTCGGCAGCCGGGGCACCTCCGTCTTCGATCGCCTGGGCAGTGACCCGACCTGGCGACCGGGGCAGTCCGGCCCCAGCTACGAGACGACGGAGTTCGAATCCGTCACCAGGAGCTCGGCTTACCCGGCTCCCAGAAGGTAATCCAGCCGCCTGGCTCCCGCTCGTCAAATTCCCGAGGTCGGCAGCAGCGGAGTCCGGAGGTTGGTACACGATCGCCTCGGCCCCCGCTCCCAAAGCCGATCCGCAAGCAGCCGAGCCGCGGTGATTGCCGCATTGCAACGTCAGCTCGACGACGTGAAGGCGCTCCTGCAATCCGGGGCAGGCGCCGTGAAGACGATCGCCGCGCCAAGCGAGCCGCTCATGATCGACATCGAGCTCGCCCCGGTGCAGCACAAGATCGTTCCTCCTCAGACACCTGCACTTCAAAGAAATCCTTCAGAAATCATGTCTTCCGCCTCCGTATCGAAGAAAGCCGCTGACCAGCCAGCCAGACCCCCTGTTCCGTCCCAGTCCGAGCCGCAGCCGATGGTGGAAGGTAGCCGCCGCGGTCAGAGACGCTCGATCCCGTCCCGGGACGGCAGCCCGAGCCTCTCGCTCGATCAGTTCCGGACCAATGAACAGATCGAAGAGGCCATAGCCGCCCTTCAGGAACGACGGAGTGCTCTCGACGCGCCTCCTGCTATCACTCCCTCGGCCTCTTGCCGGAAGTCCAAGCGGAAGCTCAAGGCATTACTGGCCGAGCGATCGCCAGGAGGCTCTCGTCCGCAAGAAGAGGCGCTCGGCAGCCGGGGCACCTCCGTCTTCGATCGCCTGGGCAGTGACCCGACCGGGCGACCGGGGCAGTCCGGCCCCAGCTACGAGACGACGGAGTTCGAATCCGTCACCAGGAGCTCGGCTTACCCGGCTCCCAGAAGGTAATCCAGCCGCCTGGCTCCCGCTCGTCAAATTCCCGAGGTCGGCAGCAGCGGAGTCCGGAGGTTGGTACACGATCGCCTCGGCCCCCGCTCCCAAAGCCGATCCGCAAGCAGCCGAGCCGCGGTGATTGCCGCATTGCAACGTCAGCTCGACGACGTGAAGGCGCTCCTGCAATCCGGGGCAGGCGCCGTGAAGACGATCGCCGCGCCAAGCGAGCCGCTCATGATCGACATCGAGCTCGCCCCGGTGCAGCACAAGATCGTTCCTCCTCAGACACCCGTGTACCAGGGGCGATCGGACCCCCAAACACACCTGCACAAGTTCAACATCTACATGACCGGGTGTGGGGCATCAGACGCGACCCGGTGCCGAATGTTCCCTCTGATGCTGGACGACCTCGCCCACCGGTGGTACACCTCATTGCCATCTCGGTCCATTGGCTCCTTTAACGAGCTGGCGCACGTCTTCACAGAATACTTCGCCCCCAGGGCCGCTCGGCCAGAAGGTCCCCATCGCATGTGGCGGATCAGGCAAGGGGAAGAGGAGTCCGACTCGGACTACATCGACCGGGTTGACATGATCATCCTCAATGGCGAGCCCGTAAGCGATGAGACCGCCCTCTACGCGGTCCTAGGAGGTTTTCAGGGCTTCTCGCCTATGTTCAGGCATCTCACGAAGAGCCTACCGACGACCTACGCAGCCTTCCGGGCTAGAGCCGCAGATTTCCTGTCCAGGCAAAGGCTTCTTCTTGGCCTAGGAGTAGAGCGATCAGCGCCCGCGCGACGACCTCCAGTCTACCAGCCCGATCGCTACTATCCAGCAGAGCCGGAGGACTCGCTCACCGCCTACAGTCCAACATTCTAAATAAGGGACTAACTCCCGCCGATCGCCGATATCGACCTACGAATAAAGCGATCGGCCGCCGAGTGACGATCGCCAGCCTTCCGGCCCGATCGCCGATCATCACGCTACATCATCAGCAATCCGGCGGACACGATCGCCATTTACAGTCCAGCATCTAACATGACGGACTAAGGCATAAGATCGCCTCCACCGCACATCATAAAGCCATGGTCCTGGCAGTCGATGGAACCGGCTGCTTCGGCCATGCAAGGTCCCTTTCGGCCGAGATCGCCCGCCCTTCGTTTAAATACGAGGCCGGCGTAGTCTGAGGGCTCTCCAAAATTAATCAGTGGACACATGCCACAACCCCGTCTCAACGTACACCGTCGAGGTCGGCCATCTCCATGGCTGGCCGAGGTGGAAGCAGAGCTAACAAGCCGCGGGCGTGGAGTTGATTCATCCGACGCTGCCCCGCGCAAGGACTCCTCTAGACCGAGACCGCACGCCCTTCGTTTAAATACGAGGCGAGGCGCAGCCTAACAGAGGACCCTCATAATAAAGTGAGTCACGAGACACTCAATGTCTTCGCGCACCAAGACACGGTCATGGAGTCGGTCCATCGATCTCCGCGACTGTGCACGATTCCTCAAACAAAGCGAAACCACCAAGTTTCCGTGGGGGATCGGCCAATGTTGTTTTTGCAGGTACGAGACCAAAAGATAGCTAGCCAATCGACCATGATAGCCCATGTCCGAGTCCTAAGTCAGCTCAGCAAGATCGCCCATCCTCATCCTTACACGATCGCCAGCAAGAACCACCTCGCCCCATGTCTTCAACATAGGAGCCAGCTGGGGGGCAATTGTTGTGTCAAGAATTAACACCTTCCGACCGGCGATCGCCTAGGAGGTCGGGCGACTGATCCACTACCGAGCGGCCAAGGCAGATCTGCCGAGCAGCGACCAGGCGACCGAGCCTTAACCCAGTGGACAAGCTATATCGGCCAACCGAAGGTCCCAGGACAAGTCCCGGTGCTGAGCGATCGACCTCAGATACGATCGCCTCTCGGTACTCGGTGACCGACTCCTGGCGATCGACTAGCGGACGATCCTCTCTCGGCATCTGCCGATCGACCCTTGGTGACCGACCTCTTTCGGCACGTGCCGACCGACCCTTGGTGACCGACCATTGCCGACCCTCAGCACCTGGCCGATGGCGACCTCGGATGATCAGCTAGAGACGACCGCCTCATGTCGATCATCACCGATGGACATCCAGTCGGCGAAGACCGAGCCTCAAGACTGGCACCACGTGCATGGGCCAAGACAAGATCCGCGAATCACGGGCCATTGACCACAGCCTGGCAGAATCTCTCCACCAGCCGACAAGCCGCCGAAAGCTGTCAGTAGGGCCGCATGTTGACTGGCTCCGAACACGTTCTGGCCCCTTATTGGTCCGCCAGGTACCGTCACTTGAGCTTGGACTTTAGCCCGACCCAAAGATCTACCTTGGACTTTAGCCCGACAGCCCAGGAGATCGGCACATTATTATATTGGCCGGCAGGCGATCGGCACATTATAATATTGGCCGGCAGGCGATCGGCACATTATTATAATGGCCGGAAGGCGATCGCCCGCCAAAGGACAGGACCCGGCTACCCCTGTATATACAAGGCCCCCTGCATTTGTAAACTCTCTCTGGCAATATCGCGATTCAAGCACACAATACAGAAACAATATACAGCACTTGGCTATTCTCCAACTCTTGGCAATAGATATCATTCGGTCTTACTTCTCCCGGCCTCTCTCCTCGAGCAGACTATCGGCGGGGATGAAGAACACCGAGCTTCGCTCAAGAGCCGGATTAACAGAGTCTTTTTACACTCATTGTATTTAGATTTCTCTCATTAATACTTGTATCCACGAATATTCGTATTAATATCATCTCGCGAGAGCATTCAAGCCCGGGCCTAACAAACCCGGCAAATCTTGTATTATTTATCTACTCTCGGAAGTGCTCCCGCAATTGTTGTTTGTTGCCCGTCATCCAGCAGTATTAATCTTCGGATAAATATTTTGGGCAACAACACACGTAATAATGGAATATCGAAGGTTACCTTGTTTGGAGTGATGCTCAGAATTTGGGCATCCTGGATGGTTACCATCTTCATCCTTTCCAGGAATTCCATGCCTAGCACCATTCGGTAATCATCCATTCGGACCACCGTCAAGTCTATTTTGCCCTGCCAATCCGCCAGTTGGACCGGGACTTGCTTAGCCACGACAATTATGGGTCTTGATGGTGTGTTCACTGTTTTCATCCATCCCATTTCCTTAGCAACTTTTACACCCAATCGGACCGCCTCGTCCTCAGCTAAGAAGTTGTGAGTGGCTCCTGTGTCTACTAAGGCCTTTGTGACTCCCTTATTTATCTTTGCCTCAACATACATGAGACCATTCCTGACCTTTTCTGCCTTGGGTGTAATATCCGCAAATTTTCGATTTTCGGTAAATTTCTTTTTTCGGCCGAAGTCCATTTTGACGACTTGCTTTTGACCGTTTCGTCATTCGGAGAATATTTAATTCTGCACTGTTTGTCATCCGAGTTCGTTTCGGTGCTGCTTTGTTGAGTTCCGTGCTTTTTAGCGACTTTTCCGCGCTTGAGTTCGGTTCTTGCGAATCTCGTTCGAAACTGTCGTTTGGGGTTTTTCGTAAGTTCATTTAACGTTGTTATACGTGTTGTGAACTTCGGTTTGATTATTCGTTGTCGTATGGTGATTTTCGGGCATTTGGGCCATTTTCGTAATTTCCCAAAGTTTGGGGTAATTACCTTCCGTTGTCGAATTTCGAGCCTTCGGGTGGTCGGAATCGTGTGTCCTACTAGCTCTTAGATTCGTCTTTGTGAGTACTTCGTAACCGTATCTTCGGTTCGTATTCAGGTTCGGGTTTCGGTGTCGTTTTGTTGAATTCAGGATTACTAAACGACTTTTCTAAGTATGAGTTCGACTTTGTTAGATCACCATTAATTTTTGGTAACTCCAAAAATTCTGAATCTTTGCAATATTATAGAGCATCGAGTTAGCTTTCCAATGGTTCGAACGGTGAGTCAATCGGAGTCCGGACGAGAGAGTTATGGTCGTTTTAGCTCACCCGCTCGTTATTGGCCGATCACTGCCGGCGAAACTCGGCCGTGTCGTCCGACACGGCCCGTGCCGTACTCGTCCGGAGATGCCGGAGTCTCTGCCTCAGGACCCGACCGTGTCGTCCGACACGGCCCGTGCCGTACTCGTCCGGAAATGCCGAAGTTTCTGTCTCAGGACCCGACCGTGTCGTCCGACACTTCGTTTTGATTCATATTATTGTTAGAACTTGATTGTAAACTCGTAATCATTCAATACCCTTGAAGTTTTGTGCCGGCGAAACTCGGCCGTGTCGTCCGACACGGCCCTTGCCGTACTCGTCCGGAGATGCCGGAGTCTCTGTCTCAGGACCCGACCGTGTCGTCCGACACGGCCCGTGCCGTACTCGTCCGGAAATGCCGGAACCGACTGCCGACACGCCCGACCGTGTTCCAGGACACGGTCGAGTCATGCCGAGTCGCTGTCGGACGGGTCACTATCGGGCGACGCGACCGTGTCTAGCAGGACACGGTCGAGTCCCTGCCGGCCAGGGTCGGCTATTTAAGGGCCTGGACCGAGTCATCCGGCCATTTTCACCCTTTTTGTTCGTTTCTTCGCGTTTCTTCGTCAATAATGGATGGATTTGGATAGATATGACATAGAGCAACATGTTTTGGAAGTTGTAATCATGGATTAACATTATCTTCCACCCGGATCGAAGGTAAGAACACCTAAACTTTTGTTTTTTTGGATGTTCTTGAGGTTTCTTGGTGTTTTGGCCGATTTGCTTCGTTTTGATTCATATTATTGTTAGAACTTGATTGTAAACTCGTAATCATTCAATACCCTTGAAGTTTTGTGGAACGGATTTGAGTATTTCTTTGAATAATCGATTAAATTGGACTACGCCCTCAAAGTGTCCGATAAAATGCTTCAATGGGTAGAACTTGGGAAGTTCCATACGTTATCGTAGAATTGTGATTGAATTGATATCGTTGTAACTTAGGAACGAATTCTTGTGAAGAACTCGAGTCGGAACCCTTCCGTTCGTTGCCTTCTTTGGGGTCCGAACTTCCCGGTCGAACCGTGTTCTTCGGAGCGTTTGGTAGCGGTTATTAAGGCAAGTATCTTACTATATGACTTGTATCTTGTGACTAGTAATCACGTATGAGATTTATGATGATTTTGTTTGCCTTCGTAAATATGTTCCGTTTGAATTGGTTGTGTATTCCGCAATTTGAAGGCTTTATGATAATAGTGTTATATTGGTATACGTGTTAGGTGTTGTGCCATTTGTGCAGGATTGCGACATACATATGGGATGGTTGTACACTTGGTTGTGCAATGTATTGTGTACCGATCGTGTGTTATGTTGGTTGTGTGTCGTTGATTGATGATAGTTGTTGCGAGTGTCGAGGTTGTGTTATGTGCGTGTGATGTACGATTTTGTGGTGATCAACGTGATTGATTAAGCGTGCTCATTGTCGTATGTAATGTGAATGTGAATATGTGTGTGACCGCTAAGTTCACTCGTGTTGGTTCGACGGGACCTACGAGGATTCGTGGCGGTGGACTACGGGATCAGAACTTAGTGAGGTGCGAGGTCCAATCGTCTGATCCGATGAGGCCTACGATAACGCATGGCGGTGGACCATGAGTTTTGGACACGGTCGTCAACCGGTGAGCTTGACGGGGCTTACGGTGACACGTGGCGGTGGACTACGGTGTCGATCGGTGTGTGTGATTGTTGTGATTGATATAGTCCGTGCGGGTTGTTATGCCTACGGAGACACGTGACAGTGGATCACGGTGTCGGAATTGGTTATGTTTGGTTAATAGTCCGTGTGGGTTGTTGAACCTACGGAGACACGTGACAGTGGATCACGGTGTCGGAATTGATTATGTTTGTTTAATTGTGCGTGATGTAGTCCGTGCGGGTTGTTGAACCTACGGAGACACGTGACAGTGGATCACGGTGTCATGAGCATGATACTTTTCAAATCAAAGTTTTTACAGGAAAAGTTTTAAGAAAGAATGTTGGGCCGAGCCCCACGAGATTTATGGAAATGTTTCCGGTATTGTAAACTGTTGAATTATGAAACAAGTTTTGGGTTAAGGCCCTTAAGTTTTTCGAAAGGTTTTGTGAATAAGGACTTGAGGTCTTAAGGTTTTGAAATTCTAAAAATTCCCAAGATGGTAATCTTATTTTCGAATGCTTCATAGCTTATCTTCTCTTGTGAAAACCTCCCGGGAATATTTGATACTTGATTATTATATTTGATCACGATTATTAATTGCTTGTTACATTTCGTATGATTTGATACTTGCACTAGTAAAACAGTGGAGTTTACTAACCCCCGAGTAATCGGGGTGGATGTCTGTTTGCGTCCGGTACATGCAGTTCGGGGAGCGATCACAGGATTGGCACAAGAGGATGATGAGCTGCGATACTAATCATGAGTCGAGAGTTGTTTTGATTTTTGTTGTGTTGTCAGAGTTGATTTCAGTATTCCGCTGTATTGTATTTCGACCCCTGTGTGGGTAATGTTATTTAAGTCAGTTTTGTCGATTGGGTTGTGTGACCTCATCGGTCTGTGTATTCACGTGTAAGTGACCATATCGGTCTGTGTCATTTTATTGTTTGACCCTGGCTGGGCAAGCGTTTGGTTGTTTATGGATGTTTAGCCTGGTAGATCCTTGTGGAAAGGGTCTACGGCGTGTAATATTCCGATATGGTTTTGAGGGTGTTACAATTATGGTATCAGAGCTTAGGTTGCGGAAACCTAGGTTGTCGGGTCGAGTCAAGTCGTGATTTGTCGAGTAATGTGTTGTCATGTCGTTTGAGTCATCAGGTGACAAGTTGAGTTGTGCGTAGTCACAACGTGTCGGTTATGTTGTCGGACGAGATTAGTATCGTGGGCGACCGTCACCTCCATGCGACCTGTGGATGTAAGTCTCCTCTTTTATGCGAAGTACCTGTGTATCTCGATTTTATCTTAGTGAGTTAATTGCGGTGCATGATTTTCTTTACACAGTATTGTGTAATATAATTGTGTTTAGTACTTGTGGCATATAGTATGTGTATAGAACTGGGCACATTATTGTTTTATCTTTGAACCACCGGGTGGTGTGGTATGGTGTGGAAGTTGTAAACCTTGATGGATTTCGAAAAGGTATCGGCGACTGAGTTTTATTTTGAAAATCGATTCCCTTAACCGAGTTTTGACATTATGGCCTTGATCATTTTGGCGAAATTCTTATGACGGTATTTAGTATTTTGTAAATGGCTTTTGTGAGTTTTTGAAATATTACCGCCATCGCCCTTTTGGCGTTTTTGTAAATAGTTTTTATCTGGTGGGTTCGGCGCAGGACCCACAACGCTATAATGTTCCGTGTAATTATCTGAGATTTTTGGGCATTCTAGCCCATTGAATTATCTTTGAAAATCTTGAGTATCCTAGAAATAAATTTCGAGACGTACGTTTAAAATGAATTGTTTTCTCATGGTACTTCCAAGGTGCCACGATATGTTTCCGAATTCTTCTACCTCGAGGACCAAAATGTTTTGAGATATTTTTCAAGGTTTTATAAACACTTTTACTTAGACCCGAGGGTCGAATATTCTGAAAGTTTCCCACTAAGAGAAAGTGTCCTCATTTTTTCTCAAATGCGAAATGGTTTTCCAAAGTCTCGATAACGATGTTTCACGTTTGTACTTTTTTTTTTGAAAGGTGATACTCAAGATCAACCGGTGTTTTTCTAAATTATTTTCAAGAGGTGGTTTTTTATTTCTTGTTTTTTTTTTAAAAACCTATCAATTCCCGTTTGCGTTTGGGAATGTATGTATGATTTTTGCTTTGTCGTTTTGATGTTCCTCCCGAGTATGATCGAATTGGTGGCATGAACGTCGAGGCATTGCCACGCAATTATTGTACTAGCCCTCTGCGAGGGGTGTGAACTGGTGTTTACTGTTTATCGCCTCATGGCGATTTGCGTGTTGTCGCACGAGTGTGAGATGTTGAAGCTTGGGTTTGTACGTTTGTGTACATGTGTGATTGTTTCATAATGTTTGTAATTATGTGCTGATTATCGTTCGGGCCGTTGATGTCGCCGAACGATCTCGTTGTTGTAGTGTTTGTGTGTGTATTACTTTACGATGGTAATCGTTGTATATGATATGTGTTATGATTCTTTATTATGCTGAGTTGGCATCTCCGGTATGTTGTTTTGCGGTGTTATGTTCCATTGTATCTAGCATCTGTATTTTCGATATGCCGAGCCGAGGCATTAGAGCGTATTGTGCCGGGGCATGTACGTGCCAATTGTCCTTCTCGTCGATGCGCTTTTCAAGTGTGGACCCGAGAGACACAGGATCCAGATTTTGCGAGTTGGGTTCCGAGTCTTTCGGGCGCGAACTTCGATAAAGATATGAGGATCGGATCTCGAGAGGCCCATGGGAGATATTTCGTCGTTTGCTTTTGTGTTGTCACCTTACTTGATTGTTGTGAGTTGCGGGAACGACATTTCTTTTATAAGAGGTCGAATGTAATGCCTGTATCGTTTTGACCTCTGCATTTCCTCTTTCTCAGGTCTATTGACTCGTCGTGTTCGTTGATACTTTATGAACTTGTTCTGTATTTCGGTTTCATCGTTCGAACGAACTGTGATCTTGTTGTGGGTCGATCTGGTTATCGATGTGACTTTTTGGGTTCAGTTCGATTCTTGTGAACCTTGTTCGGGAGTGACCTCATCTGGTTCTATTAGTTCTTTTATTCGAAGTGGATCGGATTTGGAACTCTTGTGTTTTCGACTCTGTCGACTCATTATGTTCGTTGACATTTCTGAGCTTGTCCTGCCCCTTGCTTTTGTTGATCGAACGAGTGTGGTATTGTTTTGGAATAACTCATTTGTCGTTGTGACTTTTCAATCGCTATTCCCTTTCCTGTGGATCTTATGGGAATGCACGTCTTGTTGTTCTCACCAGATCATCCTGGGAGTTGTTGTTTGAATTTTCTTATCCTTCGTGTTTCGAACATGATTGTTCGATTTTTGTTGTCTCGATCGTTGTGGTTCGATCGTTTGTTTGTTCGGTTTTGTTCTCGTTTCGTGATTGTTGAGCATTCAGGCTCCTTCCTAATTCCCTTAAGTTCGGGAAATTAGTCTCGTTTTCGATCTTCCAACCCTTGGGCGGTGGGATTCCGTATTTGTTCAGCGGTTGGCTCGCGTTTTGATTGATGTACCGTTGGGTTGGTCAATCATATTGATTTTCGTTCGTTGTGTTTTGTGATTGTCGGATAATTGACTTGGCTATATTATCCGTTTGATGACGCTTGTCATTTGTTGGTTTTATTATATCCCTAACGGCGACGTTGTGTTGGTCGCCGTGGAGCGTGTTTTCACGCCGTATATTCCTTTGCGTTGATTGCAACATTTCGCCGTTGGGCGTTAGTTACGCATTCTTGTGTATCTTGTTGAGTTTTTCCTGGCGGAATATTTCTTCCCCCTACTTGTTTTATGTTTCGGGACGAAACTTCTTTTAAGGAGGGTAGAATGTAATATCCGCAAATTTTCGATTTTTGGTAAATTTCTTTTTTCGGCCGAAGTCCATTTTGACGACTCGCTTTTGACCGTTTCGTCATTCGGAGAATATTTAATTCTGCACTGTTTGTCATCCGAGTTCGTTTCGGTGCTGCTTTGTTGAGTTCCGTGCTTTTTAGCGACTTTTCCGCGCTTGAGTTCGGTTCTTGCGAATCTCGTTCGAAACTGTCGTTTGGGGTTTTTCGTAAGTTCATTTAACGTTGTTATACGTGTTGTAAGCTTCGGTTTGATTATTCGTTGTCGTATGGTGATTTTCGGGCATTTGGGCCATTTTCGTAATTTCCCAAAGTTTGGGGTAATTACCTTCCGTTGTCGAATTTCGAGCCTTCGGGTGGTCGGAATCGTGTGTCCTACTAGCTCTTAGATTCGTCTTTGTGAGTACTTCGTAACCGTATCTTCGGTTCGTATTCAGGTTCGGGTTTCGGTGTCGTTTTGTTGAATTCAGGATTACTAAACGACTTTTCTAAGTATGAGTTCGACTTTGTTAGATCACCATTAATTTTTGGTAACTCCAAAAATTCTGAATCTTTGCAATATTATATATCATCGAGTTAGCTTTCCAATGGTTCGAACGGTGAGTCAATCGGAGTCCGGACGAGAGAGTTATGGTCGTTTTAGCTCACCCGCTCGTTATTGGCCGATCACTGCCGGCGAAACTCGGCCGTGTCGTCCGACACGGCCCGTGCCGTACTCGTCCGGAGATGCCGGAGTCTCTGCCTCAGGACCCGACCATGTCGTCCGACACGGCCCGTGCCGTACTCGTCCGGAAATGCCGAAGTTTCTGTCTTAGGACCCGACCGTGTCGTCCGACACGGCCCGTGCTGCATCTCGTCCCGAATGCCGAACCGATCGCTGACACGCCCGACCGTGTTCCGGGACACGGCCGAGTCATGCCGAGTCGCCGTCGGACGGGTCACTATCGGGCGACGCGATCAGTGTCTAGCAGACACGGTCGAGTCCCTCGCCGCCGTGGTCGGCTATTTAAGGGCCTGGACCGAGTCATCCGGCCATTTTCACCCTTTTTCTTCGTTTCTTCGCGTTTCTTCGTCAATAATGGATGGATTTGGATAGATATGACATAGAGCAACATGTTTTGGAAGTTGTAATCATGGATTAACATCATCTTCCACCCGGATCAAAGGTAAGAACACGTAAACTTTTGTTTTTTTGGATGTTCTTGAGGTTTCTTGGTGTTTTGGCCGATTTGCTTCGTTTTGATTCATATTATTGTTAGAACTTGATTGTAAACTCGTAATCATTCAATACCCTTGAAGTTTTGTGGAACGGATTTGAGTATTTCTTTGAATAATCGATTAAATTGGACTACGCCCTCAAAGTGTCCGATAAAATGCTTCAATGGGTAGAACTTGGGAAGTTCCATACGTTATCGAAGAATTGTGATTGAATTGATATCGTTGTGACTTAGGAACGAATTCTTGTGAAGAACTCGAGTCGGAACCCTTCCGTTCGTTGCCTTCTTTGGGGTCCGAACTTCCCGGTCGAACCGTGTTCTTCGGAGCGTTTGGTAGCGGTTATTAAGGCAAGTATCTTACTATACGACTTGTATCTTGTGACTAGTAATCACGTATGAGATTTATGATGATTTTGTTTGCCTTCGTAAATATGTTCCGTTTGAATTGGTTGTGTATTCCGCAATTTGAAGGCTTTATGATAATAGTGTTATATTGGTATACGTGTTAGGTGTTGTGCCATTTGTGCAGGATTGCGACATACATATGGGATGGTTGTACACTTGGTTGTGCAATGTATTGTGTACCGATCGTGTGTTATGTTGGTTGTGTGTCGTTGATTGATGATAGTTGTTGCGAGTGTCGAGGTTGTGTTATGTGCGTGTGATGTACGATTTTGTGGTGATCAACGTGATTGATTAACTGTGCTCATTGTCGTATGTAATGTGAATGTGAATATGTGTGTGACCGCTAAGTTCACTCGTGTTGGTTCGACGGCACCTACGAGGATTCGTGGCAGTGGACTACGGGATCAGAACTTAGTGAGGTACTGAGGTCCAATCGCGGCCGATCCGACGAGGCCTACGATAACGCATGGCAGTGGACCATGAGTTTCGGACACAGTGCGTCCAACCGGGTGAGCTCGACGGGGCTTACGGTGACACGTGGCAGTGGACTACGGTGTCAGGACTGTGTGTGTGATTGTTGTGATTGATATAGTCCGTGCGGTTTGTTATGCCTACGGAGACACGTGACAGTGGATCACGGTGTCGGAATTGGTTATGTTTGGTTAATAGTCCGTGTGGGTTGTTGAACCTACGGAGACACGTGACAGTGGATCACGGTGTCGGAATTGATTATGTTTGTTTAATTGTGCGTGATGTAGTCCGTGCGGGTTGTTGAACCTACGGAGACACGTGACAGTGGATCACGGTGTCATGAGCATGATACTTTTCAAATCAAAGTTTTTACAGGAAAAGTTTTAAGAAAGAATGTTGGGCCGAGCCCCACGAGATTTATGGAAATGTTTCCGGTATTGTAAACTGTTGAATTATGAAACAAGTTTTGGGTTAAGGCCCTTAAGTTTTTCGAAAGGTTTTGTGAATAAGGACTTGAGGTCTTAAGGTTTTGAAATTCTAAAAATTCCCGAGATGATAATCTTATTTTCGAATGCTTCATAGCTTATCTTCTCTTGTGAAAACCTCCCGGGAATACTTGATACTTGATTATTAATTTGATCACGATTATTAATTGCTTGTTACATTTCCTATGATTTGATACTTGCACTAGTAAAACAGTGGAGTTTTACTAACCCCCGAGTAATCGGGGGGTGGATGTCTGTTTTGCGTCCAGGTACATGCAGATTCAGGGGAGCAGTCACAGGATTGGCACAAGAGGATGACGAGCTGCGATACTAATCATGAGTCGAGAGTTGTTTTGATTTTTGTTGTGTTGTCAGAGTTGATTTCAGTATTCCGCTGTATTGTATTTCGACCCCTGTGTGGGTAATGTTATTTAAGTCAGTTTTGTCGATTGGGTTGTGTGACCTCATCGGTCTGTGTATTCACGTGTAAGTGACCATATCGGTCTGTATCATTTTATTGTTTGACCCTGGCTGGGCAAGCGTTTGGTTGTTTATGGATGTTTAGCCTGGTAGATCCTTGTGGAAAGGGTCTACGGCGTGTAATATTCCCATATGGTTTTGGGGGTGTTACATTGGGTGCCATCATGGTTTCTTCCTTCACCTTCATTGCATTGAGGAGTTGCATCGACCCCATTTGCATTTCTTCGGTCCGTTCCTCTTGTTGGCTTATTATGGCGTTAAGTGCTTTCTTCTTCGGGCACTCCTGGACAAAGTGTGGACCCCCTCATAAGAAGCACTCTCTCTTCTTGACTTCATGGGTCTTTTCTTTCCCTTTTAAGGTTGGCTTGTATCCCGTCTTGTGAGGCCTGTCTCCCCCACCTTTTTCCTTGCCTCCCTTCTTGTCCTTTCGCGGCGTGAAGTCCTTTCGGAATTCCACAATTTCCTCGGCCGCAGCAATTGCTTCCGATAGATCTTGGACCTTATGCCTTCTCAGCTCAAGGGCTGCCCACGACTGCAACCCATCCAAGAAATAGAACAATCGATCTTTGTCCGACATTTCGGGAAGTTCCAACATGAGTGAGGAGAACTCATTGACATAATCCTTCACACTCCCCGATTGCTTGAGGCCACGCAACTTCTTCATGGCCAGGCTCTCGGCATTCTCCGGATAGAACTGCTTCTTCAAGTCCGCCTTGAATTCTTCTCAAGTGTCTATCCGACATGTCCCTCGTGCAATATCTTGATGGCGCCGTCTCCACCATAAGGCGGCGTCATCACTTAGGTACAAGATCGCCGACTTGATCTTGTCCTCATCATCCTTTATACGTACTGCATCCATATATGTTTCGAGAGATCAAAAGAAATTATCAAGTTCTTTAGCATTACGCTTACCCGAGTACTTCAGAGGTTCTGGTGCCCGAATACGCGGCGTCTCCCTTGCCATGGTGCCACCTGCCACAGCTGCCTTGCATAATGCACAATCCTCCTCGGTCTTATCCATCCGTGCGGTCAGCTCTTCCTACAATTTGGCGACCTCGCCAAGAAGTGTAGTCTTCAACTCGTTGAGAGAAAGCAACACCTTGTCCTCGATTTCACTGGCATTTTCTTCTAGGACATCCATCCGTTCGATGGTTTCTCCAACAGCCACCTCGATCTTGGTCATCCTTGCTTCCATCGAGGATGCAAGATCCCTGGACTTGTCCCTACCACCTTTCTTGGTCTTGCGACCATCATCGCCAGCATTGTTCCCTTCGACCATGCTGCTGTTTCCGCTCATTCTCTCGTTTATCCAAAAATCGGGCTCCAATACCACGTGTCACGGGCAAACTTCAGTCCGTCGAGTTATGCCGTGCGCCCCTTAGCAACTCAGTCCTCCGGCCACTAAGGCAGGCTTTCCCAACCCTTACCGGTTAAGTGCGGAAGATTGAAGTATTTTGGACAGAGAAAGTTAGAGAGAGAAACTGCTATTTTGAAAGGAACTTTTATTGTTCAAACTTGGATGATTTACAAATGAGGGGCTTGGAGCTCCTTTTATAGGTCTCCATCTACATCTTCTAGAATGTACAATAATCTACAAGTATCTAGAATATACAAGAGATTACAAGACAATCTATATCCTTCTAATCCTTTCTATGATCATTCCGGAAGGCTTCCGGAATGTTACAACATCTATCATGTAAACACAAGAAGTCTGGAGAAGAATCTCGACCCTTCTAGAAGCTTCCAAAGCCAAAGCGTGACAATAGGCCCGAAAATATTAAGCCCACCAGCTTATCCACCTCGGCCCAGCCAAACCCTCAGCATAAGCCCAAATCTCCCAAGGCTACACCTAATACGAACCAGCCCAATATCTCGGGCCCACCTCCCCACATTATTGCCGATGTCTCTGGCCCAACCCCCCAGCCCACTACCCTGAAGTCACCCCCCCCCCCCAATTTTAACAAATCGGGCCCTTCCTCTCCAATTTCTATTCCAGCCAGCCTTTTAATATCCCAACCCAAACCCCCTGCCCCAATTTCAACCCACCTCCAGGCCCTTTCTAACCAACCTGACCCACCCTCAATTCAAACCCAACCTGAACATATACCCGATAAGCCACCCACCGGATATGTGATCGGCCCCTCTATCGCCGACGATGCCCCAACTGCCAGAACAAATAAGCAACCCGAGCCGACCTCCAGTTTCTTACGCCCAAATTGTCAACAATAAACATCCCACGACTCAACAATCGGGATTCTAGCATTAGGGGTGGGCATGGGATGGGATGGGTCGGGATTGGGCGAATCCCATCCCGTCCCAAAAATAAATTATCGGGATGGGACGGGATGGGATTGCATATTTTGAAATTCATCCCGCACGTCCCGATCCCGTTCGGGTTCGGATCGGGACCGGGATGGGACGGGATATCCCGCACATTTATTGACCTTGACAGAAACTGTGAAAAAACAAATGAGACAGCTATAAATTTTGGAATTATCAAATGAATGAGGTAGAAATTTAAAAAAAAAAATCCAAACTAGTCATTCCAAAAAAAAGTGACCCCCAATATCCATTAGAAACTTAAAAAACTCACAGTACAAAATAAATAGTAACGTAAACACGCACAAAGGACAAAAGATCAATAATTCATATATAGTGCATATTACATCAACATCAACACGTGAAGATAAAATTTAAATTGAAAGTGCAGGAAACATCTACTTAAAACTGAAAACTACTACTGAAACTTTGATGTTTCATACATCATACATCAATTTAGGGTTTACATGATTAAATGATATATAAAAAAAT
The DNA here is from genome assembly GCA_033398695.1 of Orobanche coerulescens. Lineage (NCBI taxonomy): Eukaryota > Viridiplantae > Streptophyta > Magnoliopsida > Lamiales > Orobanchaceae > Orobanche > Orobanche coerulescens. The sequence continues at coordinate 65,250,795 of CM065801.1, forward strand.
TGATTATATTAAATATTATGGGACGGAACGGGATTGATCGGGATGGTCCCGATCCCATCCCGTCCCATTTGAATAGTAACAGAGCGGGACGGGACAGGATGGGATTGCCATTTTAAGAAACTATCCCGTCCCGTCCCGCTAGTTTTCGGGATGGGATCGGAATGAGATTGGGATTTCGGGTTCAAGTGCCCAGCCCTATCTAGCATACCGAATCAACAACCAAATCCTTCAACTTTGACGGAGCAAAGGTATGTCCTTGTGGTACCCTCTCCTCCGTGAATGAGAAATTGCGTGTTTCCTTTTCTACTTCTGATATGATTACTTTAGCTACTTTGTGGAAACACACCTTATTCTTAAAATTTTTCATGCTCTTCCCACCCCTCGAGATGTGACCGCTGGATTGACTGGTATGAAACTGAGGGTTAAATGCAACGGGAGTTGGATTAATTATTGTCATATTGCTATTAAATTTGAAAATGAAGAAGATTATAAACGAGTGTGGCTAGGCACTAGCTGGAACTTTTCTTGTTGCCCCTCTCGTGAATTTAAATGGACCCTTAGATTTTCCATTAGGACAGAGACTTCGATTTGCCTGTGTGGATTAGGCTCCCGGGTCTCCCGATTCTTTTATTCCATCCACGCGCTCTATACACGATTTCCAAGGCTATTGGCAATCTTATTTTAGTAGATGCACCGACAGATACACACTCAAGACTCTCTGTCGCTCGTGTGTGCATCGAGATTGATCTCCTTGCGCCCAAATTGCCAGAGATAGAGATCGAATTTGATGATCACGTTCTCACACAGTGCGTGATTTACGAGAGAGCCCCATTATACTGCTCTCTCTGCTCACATGTGGGGCACAATCCCTCTAGTTGCTACATTGATGGCAACAAAGAGCGGCCCCCGCCGCCCCAGCGTAAGAAGCCTTCTGCTGCTCCTCCTAAGCAGCAGAAGGGGCAGTCGGCCCCTCCTAAAGCCCCTAAGGCTCCTACTTCCACGATAGCTCCTAAGGCCGCTAAAGGTAAGGAGACTGCCACTTGGCAAGTAGTGACCAAAAAAGGGCCCAAATGGACGGGGTTTATCCCCAAGGCTATGGTTGCCACTGGCCAACATTCATATTTTTCATCTTTGGCCTCCTCTTCTAGAGAGGAGGAAGATTTAGTAGGTACCGATGACATTATTAGTCTAGGTGATAAGGAGAGTGTTTTGGGTAGCGATGCTAGTGACCACTATACTGATGAGGTTCTTGTCATTGATGACGACATGTGGTCGTACACTGTTCCTTTACCATCTAGACTCCATGAGTCTTTCCCTCCGCACTATGCCAGTGAGGGTTGCCTCGATGATCCGATCATCATGGAGTCTGTTGCTTTGGCCATGGTGGTCTATGAGCCTCCCCGTCCCCCCTTTTCTTCTCTTCCCTCTCTTCCCTCTCTTTCTCAAACTGAGTGCGCTCTTATACGCACACAGCTTGAGATTTATGAGTCTAGTCTTTCTTCGTCGGCCGTGGTGCCCTTCATGAAGGCACCAAAGCCCCCTATTAAGAGACGACTGTTGCCGTCGTCTGCTGCCCCTGGAGTCACGACCAGGGGTAAAGCTCCCTCTGACTCCTCGACTTCCACACGAGGAAGGGCAGCTTCCCGTGGATCCTTTCCCCTTATCAAGGGGCAATTTGCATCGCCCTTGAAAGGGGACACATCCGCACGGCAGGGCACACCCGGAGACGGGGGCGCTCCAGTCATCGTCCTGGGTCTTCGTTTGAGTCGGTTGGTTAGTTATGTCGATCCCCATTCTGACATGGAACATCGTGGTCTGGCTAACACCAGAGCACAGAAGCGCATTCGACATCTCCACCGCTCTCATAGATTCTCTTTTATTGGCATTTTGGAAACCATGGGTCCCAATGCTAACATTGATTTTTATACTCGTTCCTTAGGTTTTACGTCGGGACTTCTTAATCGCCCCCACAAGATCTGGTTCTTCTTCTCTTCTAGTTTTCAACACCAGGTTTTGTTGGATACTGATCAAGTCCTTCATCTTACTATTTCTTCTCCCCTTCTTCCCCAGTCTATTTTTATCACTTTGTCTATGCCAGTACCGCTTGTGCTGGCGGTTACGCCCTTTGGGACACCCTCAGTGAGATTTCTTTGGAAGTGGAGGAGTTGCCATGGTTAGTTAGTGGTGACTTCAACATATTCCTGTATTCGCATGAACACGAGGGTAGTTCCACTGACCGCATGCCTGAGATCCTTGACTTCGCACAGGCTATTGCTGACTGTGAGTTGATTGACGCGGGCTGTGAGGGCGATATGTCAGTTCGGAACGTACTAGTTTGCGGGAAAGGCTAGATCGTGCTTTATTTAATGAAGCATGGTCGAACGTGTCTGTAGTTTCTACTGTTACTCACCCGCCTCGTCTTCATTCGGATCATGCACCCCTTCTTATCTAGTGTCGATTTTTCTCGACTCGTCACAATTCGTCATTCCGTTTCCAGAATATATGGATTCGTCATCACACATTTCTGGACACTGTTATGGAGGTTTGGCTTTTCCCGACTGGAGGTTGAAAGTTTTGTCAAAACATTTTGAAAATGTTTAAGGGCTTTCAAAGTCCAACACTCCAAGCGACCGCAACTCCTCGAGGAATGTCAAACTGAGGAACACGTATGTTTCTTGAGAATCAATTATGGTGTTCGAACTCAGTAGAACGTAAACAATAATTATACTGAACTGGTCCTCTCGATCGAACATTTATCACAATGGCACGTTGTGGAGCTAGGAGAATCGTGAACGATGCTCAGGGCTCCGCTATGAACCAGCAGGAAGACAGGAACACCGCTGAAACCGTTCTAGACGGAAACCAGCCACCGTCCAATAATCGTAATGAGCAGGAGGCAGAAAACCAGAACAACAGAGGAATGGATCCAGTTTTCATTCAGACACTCGCCCAGGCCATTGCAATGGGAATTGCTCATGTCAACCGAGCAGAGCGGCTACCAGTCATTAACGTGGAAGAGAATGCCGGGAAGGACCGATGGCTGGTAGAGATGCTGAAGGCTAGGCTGCCATTATTCGACAGTTCGGGAGATAAACATGTGGACGACTGGATCACCGAATGGAGACTGCTTTCGAGGTAATCAGTTGCCCAGGGAACCGAAAGGTACCACTCGGAATCAACCAGCTACACGACAATGCAACCCGATGGTGGAGGACATATAATCCGGAGGATAGGGTAGTCGGGTGGATCGAGTTTTCCAAATGGTTGAGAGATGAGTACTGCCCCAGGTCAGCTCAAACTGCTCGTGCACGAAATTTCTTCAGTACTGGACCACAGAACTTGCCGGTGGCAGAAATCATTCGAGCCTATAGGACCGAACTAAGCTATGTCTCGCAGATGGTTCCATCCAAAAATCAACGAATCTGTCACCTTGCACAACGATTGCCATAAGATGTTCAACGTTACGCAGCTGGATTTCACTGCACAACTCTGAGGGCATATGAGGACGTAGTCACAGCATATGCCGGCACTGTTGTTAGTTATAACACCAGGCATAATCAGAAGAAGCAGAAAACGTCTAACCAGTCTGGAAGCACCAGTAGAATGAACTTGGGAATTGGGTTCATCTCTAAATCAGTGGGTTCGTACCAATATAAGGGCACATCCGACCGGCCCCTCCATCGGAGCTGTTTCAATTGTGGCATAGCTAGACATACCATGAGTCAGTGTCGTAAGATGGCTACGAAGTGTTTTTCATGCGGAAAGAGTGGGCATAAATCTCGCTACTGTTCTCGGGTCAATTCTACACTAATTCCAGCTTCTGAGAGTCAGCAAGGTTCAGTACAGACATCCAGGGCACCCACCGTTTCCGACTATCGAGTTCCACCTTACCAAACTCAAACCCCATCATACGGTGCCGGAAGAGGACGTGGGCGTGAGGGAGGCACTGCACCCTCCTCGGGGAACTACCCTCCCACGTTTTCGAATTGAGGGCTACTGATGACCAAACCGCACCTGCTGTCTCAGGTACACTTCTTGTTAATTCCCAGCCTGTTCATGTACTGTTTGATACTAGAGCAACACACTCGTTTATATCTGTGGAATGTGTTAATCGTTTGAACCTTCCTTGTGTACCTTGTGAATCTTTTACTATTAAACTACCCGAGGGTAGCAGAGTTGGGGGTAATTTAGAAGTTCGAAACTGTCCGATCCGCATTGATGATCGGGGCTGGACAAAGAATCTCATGGTTTTCCCACTTCAGAACAAGGATATCATTTCCGATATGGACTGGATGACCATGCACAGGACAATATTAGATACATATCACCTGACCGTTTCCATTATGACTTGTGATGGTGCCACTCATATAATCAGGTGTCGAGAACACTTCAGTACTGAAGGGTCTCTCAGCCTCCTTACAACGGGAGTATCTTGTGACACTCGAGAAACTATTACTGGTGTTATGTTCTTCAGGAGAACACATCACAGCTATCGGTTGATAACATTCCTGCGGTGAGCTAATTTCCAGACGTTTTTCCTGATGAATTACCAGGGTTTCCGCCACGATGGGAGGTTAATCTCTCGATTGAACTTGAGCCGGGAATGACGCCTATCTCCAAAGTACCATATAGGATGGCACCAGCTGAAATGAAGGAACTAAAATTACAACTCGAAGAATTGTTAAAAAGGGGACTGCTCCGTTCGAGTACTTCGTCGTGGGGTGCACCGGTTCTTTTTGTGAAGAAAAAGGACAACTCCCTCCACCTGTGTATCAATTACAGAGAGCTAAACAAAGTCACTATCAAGAATTGTTACCCACTTCCATGGATCGATAACTTACTGGATCAATTACAGGGAGCGACTGTGTTCTCAAAAATTGATTTACGATCTGGATATCACTAATTGAGGATTCGGGAGGAGGATATTCCCAAGATTGCATTTCGATCAAGATATGGACAATATGAGAACATGGTGGTGTCGTTCGGCTTGACTAATGTCCAAACCATTTTTATTGAATCGATGAACAAGGTTTTTATAGATTTTCTCTACAAGCGTGGTGGTTTTTATTGACGACATTTTAATCTATTCTCGGAGACAAGATGAGCATGAGGAACACTTGAGGCAGGTGTTAAGTGTTCTGAGGCAACAACTTTATGCAAAACTTTCTAAATGCAAGTTCTGGATGCCAGAGGTGACCTTTCTGGGACATGTTATTTCAGCAGAAGGCGTCAAGGTAGATCCACAAAAGATCGAGACAGTGTTGCGTTGGGATCCACCAAAGAACGTCAAAGAAGTAAGGAGTTTCTTGGGATTGTCAGGTTATTATCGACGGTTCGTCGATGCTTTTTCTTGTATCACTCGGCCGTTGATGAACCTACTAAGGAAGAGTACCAAGTTTGTCTGGACAACGGATTGTCAGGAGAGTTTCGACGAGCTAAAGAGGAAATTGACTACCGCTTTGGTGTTAGTACTACCGTAGGGCACGGAAGGATTCGTAATACACACAGATGCATCTAAGCATGGACCAGTATGTGTCTTCATGCAAAACGACAGAGTGATTGCATACGCCTCTCGACAACTTAAGTCGTACGACGTGAACTACCCAACGCATGACTTGGAACTGGCTGCAGTGGTCCATGCTCTTAATATCCAGAGACACTACCTTTACGGGGTTACCTGTAAGATTTTTATGGACCACAAGAGTTTAAAATATATTTTTACCCAAAAGGAGTTAAACATGAGGCAGAAGCGTTCTCTGGAGCTAATCAAGGATTATGGCGTGGAGATTTTATATCACATTGGGAGGGCCAACGTCGTAGCAGATGCAATTATTCGGAAGACTGCGCAAGAGATGACACTATCCGGGTTAACAGTACAGACGGAAATTACAACAGGACCTCAGGAGGAATGATATTGAAGTATGGGTACAACACCGCCAGGGACAAATGTGCTCGAATTAATATTCATTCATCCTTGCTGGATGAGATACACCTAGCACATATGGAAGACCCCGAATTACGTGCAATCGGCACAAGCGCCGGGGGGATTATTTCAGACTACATGATCCAAGGGGGCTTGGTGAGATTTAAGAACATTATCTGTATCCCGCGAAATGACGAGCTAAAGCAAACTATACTGAAGGAAGCTCATTCTACTCCCTATTTTGTGCATCATGGGGCAACCAAAATGTACAAAGATCTGCGGAAGAGCTTTTGGTGGAAAAACATTAAACAGGAAGTAGCAAGATTCATTGCTTGATGTATGACGTGTCAAAAAATGAAGATAGAACACCACAGACCGACCAGAATCATGCAGTCCTTACCTATTCCGTAATGGAAATGGGAGAGCATATCAATGGATTTTGACACCAAGTTACCAGTGACGACGGGGGGAAAGGACACGATATGGGTTATTGTAGACCGACTAATGAAGTCGGCACATTTTATTCCGGTCCAGGAGACTACCGGAATAGAGCAGTTGGCCACCATCTTTATCCGGGAAGTCGTGAGAGTACATGTCGTTCACTTAGCGATCATATCAGATAAAGACACCAGGTATGTGTCCCGCTTCTGGAAAGCGGTCCACAAGGCTATGGGTACTCAGCTACATTTCAGCACAGCCTATCACCCTCAAACAGACAGATAGACAGAATGTACGACACAGACCATGGAGGATCCACAATACAAGCCGAAATTCGATAATCATATCAATAATCAATTCAAACCAATAACAAGGGTCTAAACATTATCAATTCCAAATTAAATCTTAAATACGAATTAAAAAGGTTCCTCTTTGTAAATTCATAGTTAAAACCAATTACCGATTATCATCATCAATCCATACCATCCAATTAGTTCAACATTATAAATAATTATATTCCAAGGCTGTCAAATAATTCAATCATTCGAATTAAACACTTGTTCAATACGTATGAACTTCCAAACTCAAAGATGACTAATAATCTCATCAAACTCACAATCATATTCGTATTCCTATACGAATATTATACCAAAACACATACTTGGTTCTAGATATGAACATTCCATATTCATATCCAAAACACCAACACCTTACACATAGTCATCATATCATGACATATATTTCAAGAGTTCTTCAATAACATGAATTAATCCGTAATCATATTCAATTAACATCACTTTGTTCAGAATCACCAAGACAACATAATCCAATATGTTATCTAACTTCCAAACTATCATCTTCTTCAATAAATACTTCCAGGCCGGCCTGGATCGGGACCACTGCCTGGCAGCTGCCGGCAGGCTGCCGAGCATGGCCGAAACAGGCTGCAGATCATGGCCAGCACAGGCTGCATCATGTCCACAGGCTGCATCATGTCCATAGGGCTGATCACAGCGGTGCGGACAGCTCCAAGCTGCCGGGTCCGTTTACGTTTTTGGCTCGTTTTTCCACCTCGATTCCAAAAATAATATTTTTCCAATCTTTATATTACACATTTAAATCAGTTTTTCAAAAGAAAAATAGATTTATATTGTAACATAAAATCATGAAAAAATAATTTTTAGATGAACAGTAGAAAATCAACGATTAATACGATTATGATTCCAAATCATACACCATCCAATCAAGCATTCCAAATACTAAATATCGTATATAAGATAGCAAGACCTACGCTCCGATACCACTGTTGGGAATCAGTGCCTAAAAAGAAGGCGCAGCGGAAGCAATAATACGAATCTAATTCGATCTGAATCCCTACGTGGATTGATCAAGCTACGTATATACGAATATAAAACAAAACATAAGAAGTGTTGGCCACTTAAGTATACTGGATACAGTTTGGAAAAGTAGTTTAAACAACAAACTGTATGGAATCTAAATCTGAGTGCGTAGCGGAAGTCTTGGATACAGTTAGTTGCCGTGGATACAGCAACAGAGTATTTGGTGTATACTTAATATATCACAGTAATTTCAAACAAGAAAAGTGAAGGTAAATGACACAGTAATTTAAGTGGTTCGAGGTAAACCCCTCTACGTCCACTGGTCCTCCACACAGGAGTAAAAAGTTTATTATATAATTACTGCGTACACAACTACGTAATTATAAACAAACCTATCCTTGTATCGTTCACACATATTGATACAAAGAATATCACTTTCAACCGTTCACACAGATTGGTTAAAGCTTCCTTCTTGACTAGCTTCTTCACACACAGTTCCAAAGCTTCGTCCTTATTCGTCCCACAGTGTCGAATAACTTGTTGAGTTCACACAGAGCTCGGTTTTTACACAGAGGTAAAAGGTTAGGTAGCCAGTAAGAACAGCGACTTTGAACATCAAGATCGATGATAGTTGTTCTTGATGTTTGAGCACCGTATATCTCTTTCGTTCTAACTTGCGATATGCTTTGGAGATATGTTTGCTCGGATGATAACTTGATAGCTTTGAGAGTTACTTTGATTCGTAATTGGTAACCGATCTTCAATGTCTTCAAGGATATATATAGCCTCTGAAGAAAGTATCCGTTGAGATGTCCGTTTGAATAAGATTTCCTTCAACGGGAATATGACATGATCCGGATTTCGCGGGATTCTGAAGATCTGAAGACTGACAGTATTTAAATAATTTATCCTTGAGTATTTAAATACTTCTTTGTTCAACGGAACTTGACTTGTGTTCTTTCTTGTCCTTTTGTGAACTGTATGGAAGGTGACTGCATTTAGGGCATCGAGACAGTTTTCCATACTTGATCTATTACAAGTCTTCTTGCTGTACTGACGAGCTTCACTTATGCTGATTCGAGGCTGGTCTTCGATACATGATAAATCCTTAAGCCTCGATACAGTTTCCTTTACTGTATTTGGCATATATGTCAAAACCTTTTCAATAACAAATAACAATCGATACAGGGATCGGGTATCCCGGCTGAATCGATATAGGGTGTTTGTTTTTCCTAACAATTTCCCCCTTTTTGACAATTTGCCAAGACTTAACTTACTTCAACTCTTCGAGTCTTCTTGATGATGCCAAAACCTTCTTCATGAAGCGTTCTTCTTCGATGACTTCTGGCAGATTTCTTGGTCTCTTGTCAATAGGTCTGACTTAGTGACTTAGTCTACAATAATGAACTGCTCGCAGGCATGTTCGATACAGTTTGAGATTTATTACAACTTAAGCCTATGATTGGCGCGCAGGCACAATCTTACAATGTATTCTAAGTTTACAACTGAAACTATGAACTGTTCGTAGACTAGTTCGTACAGCTTAATTTTTCAATCAAGTTTATCTAACTTGAGATTCCTATCAAACAATTTTAAATAATCATACATTAACACAGTAGATTACGAGTTGTAATCTTTCAAGACAACAAACTATTTTATTGATATTCAAAAAGATTGAGTACAAAGTTTGTGTCGAATAGAAATTACAAAAACAAAAATAATATACATAAATTTCAGCTCTTTATCTTTGATCCGCATGCCTCCATGGTCTCTTTCCTGGCTCATACTCGGTGCCGCGCCACCAGTTTTGAAGTGAATCATTGCCTCGTTCCTGGTAAATCGCTCTTCCTTCATATGAACGATCAAAGGCAAGTATCCAATCCTCTGGATGAGCGACCCGATCTCCTCTTCTATGTTTTGATTTCATTTCAATTTGGAGAGGGAGTTTACCTTCTTCGAGCATCTTTGAAAACCTATCTTCCGCTTCCGCCAACGTTTTATAATTTCTAAAGATGGCGGATTCCCTGATGAGTCTGACAAAATATCTCATCAGTTCATTCTTCCTCCAGTGCTTCACTTCTTCGGCAGTTGGGTTGCGGTTGGTTGCCAGATGTATTTCCGAAGGTCTTTGAACAAGATTTTGCCAAGGGACATTTGGGTCATGGAATTCTGGTCTGGAGCCTGAAATTCTAAAGCTTTGAGGTTGAGGTGCTAGCTTGTTCAATTCGGCAATGAATCTGCTCGAGCGACCTCAAATTCCCTTTCCTGTTGAAGTCTTATTCTCCTTGCAGCTTCTCGAGCTTCTTCCCCCTTTTTGGCTTCATCAAGACTTTGCAGGATTTCAAGAGCGGCGTCCTGTTTGGTCTCGATGCTGTTTATTCTTTCAACGAGGGAGGAAAGAGTCTGCGACATCTCTTGAATGGATTTGTCATGCGCACGCAGCTGAGAGCTGTTCTCTATCATTGCACAGGCTGTCTTGGCTTCAGCAATTCTTGTCTTTGAAGCTTCCTCCTTCAGCAGTTGCGCTTGTTTATCTTCCATAATCTTCAAGGCTTGCTTGAACACTTCTGGCAGAAGAATGAATGCATCAACAACTCGAGATACTTCATGTTGAAGAGTTGTCATTTCTTCAACTGCAGAGGTGTGCATCCAGTTCAGTGCCTTTTCTACGGAAGAGAGAGCGTTAACTGCATCTTGGATAAATACAGTCTGAAGTCCAAGAGCTCGCAGGCGCTCTTTGCGTGCAGCAGAGATAGGAGAGTCAGGCTGGGCGAAGTCTTCAGCACCGTTTAAGCTCCTTACGTTCACGGATGGACGTGAAGTAGGTTGGATATCCTCAGGTTCGTTACCATCCTCGGATTCCAAGGTTGCAGGGGCGGGAGTAGCTTCTTGTGGAATGGCGACAGTTGGTTCAGAAGCGTCCTGTGGTGAAGGTTCTTCGGCAGACATGGATGCAGGAGGGACTGAATCCTCCTGTTGGGTTGTAGGACTGGCTTCTTTGGTCGCAACAGGCTCGGGTGCCTGTTCCAAAATTTCTTGATTTTCTTCGACTGGAGGGACTGATTCCTCCTGTTCTGGAATGTTCTCCGGCTGTGGCGAAGGTGGATTAGCTTGGGTTGATGGCCCTTCGTCTTTTCTGGGTGGAGAGGTGGCTTGGGCTTCAGCCTCTTCACGGCTCATTCTCAGACCTGCTTGAAGAGCATCGTCGTCATCGTCTGAGTCATGGTCGTCGTCGTCTTTTGGATTGATGGGAGAGTCCTCTGACTTCTTCTTTCCTTTTCTTCTGGCATCGGATTTGTGCAACAGGTGGCTTTCAATGAGATCTTTGCAAGAAGCGTTGTCCCATCGAAGCAGTGCCTCAATTTCAGTTGAGTCAGTTACTTCGGAGACAAATCGCTCTTCGTGGCTCCATTCGCTCCAGGTTGTACAATGTGTCGAATTGAGCTAGCCTAAAGCTTTTCCATTGCGAAATCTTTCGTACGCTGTTCAATTTGTCTTGAAAGAAGTGTTTGATTTATAATTGAGTCTGGGAGGGACTTGAATCACGTGCAGACGCTGTTTGAGGATTCAGTGCAGTATGGGATCCTGCACGGAAGATGGACTCCTTGCAGGGGATGGTGCCCAGAAGGAAATTGGATCCTGCACGGGTGTGGGATCCCGAAAAGGAGAGGTAGCTTTTGGCTCCGAATGGGCAGCCGACGTGCTAACGTCTTGAATGTTGGCAGATGTCTCTACATCCGTCGTAGCCGCCAAAGGCTCGGGATCAACTGTCGAAGCAGTAGGAGACACCTCTTCCGCAGGGGTTGGGCCCTGGGGTGCTATATTAGTGGGTTGCGCCACGGGCGAGACATCCTCGGAGTGTTTGGCTTTGATTTTTGAGAGCCTCCGGAGTCTCTTCTTCGACTTCTCATCAGCAGAGTGCTTCTTGCTGTGAGAACGCTTGCGCTTCTTCTTTGAAGATTCCAATTCAGGGACCTTCACGGTTTCGTCTCTGGGGTTGTCAGAAATAGGCATGTGCCTGGTTCTCGGGTGATTGGCATGCATTGTGCTCTGGTTATAAGCAGAGGGTTTGACGCCTCCTAAATATATCCGTGAGCTGTTTTTCTTGGCATCGGCGGATTGCTGGACTCCGCACCTCGTCAGAATGTAGTTTAGCATTAAACCAAATGATTTCTTTTGGGTGGCCGGTTTGCACACCTCTTCCTGAAGTCGTTTCAAAATGATTTGGCACCAATTGACCTTTTCACAGGTCAAGATAGCGACCATCATTCTGAACCTAAGATTCGTGCACATCTCGAACGCACCGGTTCGATTTTCAATGATCCCGAACAAATCGTGGAGATAAACGAAATGAAGAAGAAAATTTTTCTTGTGGCACGTGGTTGTCACCATATCAACCACTTTGGACCCGGTAAATAGTCCATAAAACTTGGTAATCAGCTCTTGAGACCCAAACGTCTCAAGGTGGTTCATGGTCGCCGTCGGCGGGCGACTGTAGATCTTCCGAAGTAAGTCACGATTGATGCGGACTTGCACTCCTTGGGTATTGCGGTGATGTCGGCAACATGTCCTCCACAGGCTAGTGAGAGAAAGCGACGGCGGCGTTGAGGTAGAATTCCTCAACTAGATGAGTCGTATTTGTCGGCGATTTTGCTTCCGGCGATAAAGTCCTTGTTGTTCAAGGCGAGTAATGATATACTCCATTGGTTCGGTGTCGTTGATTTCCGAGATTATACGCTCGATGATGGTGGTTTCGAGAAGATCCGCCATCAATGATCTTTGGAAGTTTTCTTGAGCGGGGGATGAAGATTGAGTAGCCATGGATGTTTTCTTAAAGCGAAGGTGGAAGAAAATAGTAGAAATTCTCGGTGAATATGCGGAAAATATGTAATTTGTTTGCTTGAGATCTCTTGTAATTGCGAAAGCGTAAAGAGTCTCTAATGGCGATCTGATCCTTTTATACTTGGGCGGCGAAATAGGGTTTTGCAGAGTACGAATGGTCGATTTTAAGGGATGGGAACCGGTTTTGAAATCGACGGTCGGGATGGATTTAGTGTAACTGATACGCTAATCCATTAAAAGGTTTTAAAAATACAGCGGGTCCCACTTGACATAGGTTGATTACCTAAATGCCTAAAACGGCGGTTTAAAAATAATAAACAATTTAAAAACATCGCGGCTTTTGAGATTCGATTGTCAGATGTCGTGTAAGGCATTTAATGAACATGACGTTTGACATAAAGCAGGCACGTGGACAAAAATTATTTTAAAAAGGAAATAATATTATATTATATATCTTGAATCGAAATCCCATAGTATGTCTTGTTCTCCGTCGATACTGACGTTCCCCCTTAAAAGGTACTAATAGGTTTTAAATTCCATACGACAATATTTGGATTAATCTTTGTATTCAAGGTCTACTGATATTCCCCCTTAATTATTGCACACATCGGCCGTAGGATTCATATGCCTTTGTTCGCTACTGATCAGTATTGATGATTCCGAGTGTACGGATAATTAATGTTGAATCTGTATTCACGGGTCTTACTGATTCCCCCTCAATTGTTGAGTAAAAGCAGTAAATTTACTTACAGGAGTCCGGCCGCAGTATTCCCAATTCTGTTCTTAGCATGTTGAATCTTGCTGTGTCGAGAGGCTTGGTGAAAATGTCGGCCAATTTGGATGTGCGTATGGACTTTTTCGAGCGAACATCCTTGTTCTCGACATGATTCTGATGAAATGATGCTTCATGTTGATATGTTTTGTGCGCGAGTGCAAAAGCGAGTTATCGTGATTGCAATTGCACTCGTGCTATCGCACATGATTGGAGTCTCTCTAGCATCGATTCCATAATCGGCGGTTGTTCCGCATCGAAGGATCTGCATACTGGCCTACCATGCATAGTACTGATTCGGTAGTGGAAAGAGAGTTAGCCAATTGCTTTTCTTGAACCAAGAAACGAGTCTAGGTCAGAAAGTGACAAGTTCCACTTGTACTCTTCCTATCTAGCTTGCGACCTCCGAGATCCGAGTCAGTATCCAACTAAATCGAATCCGCCTTCCTTAGGATACCACGATCCTGCATGTTGTTCCTTTAACGTATTTCGGGATTCGTTTAGTTGTATTGAAGTGTGATTCCTTAGGTGCAACTTGGTATCTCGCACACACTCCAACAAAGACATCTTGGATATCGGGCTGCTAGCCGTTGAGTACAGGAGCGAACCAATGAGCTTCTGTAGAGTGATTGGTCAAACGGCTTTCCGGCTTCATCGGCACTAATTTGCACGGAAATGCTCATGGGGGTTGGCGAGGATTTGGAAGTGTTCATTCCAAATTTGTTGAGAAGCTCCTTCTTTGTATTTCTCTGGTTGATGAATATACTGTAGGCATCCGCTTTATCTGCAAACCTAGGAAATAAGCGAGTTCCCCATCATACTCATTTCAAATTTGCTTTGCATGAGATGTGAGAACCTTTGACATAGAGCAAGGTTAGTTGAACCAAAAATAATATCATCGACATAAATTTGTACCATTAGAAGGTCATCACCTTCTGTATTTTGAACAAGGTTTTGTCGACACCCTTCTCAAATCCGTTGTTGGTTAGAATCTTTGGGACGGGGTTTCGTACTGTGCTCTAGGGGCTTGTTTAAGTCCGTCTGCAGGCGCTTTCCTTAGCACGTAAACTAGATCGATACCGTCCGTGTTGGCAAACCACGGTGGTTGTTCAACATAAACTTCTTCTCGTAAGCTCTCCATTCGGAAAGCACTCTTGACGTCCATTTGGTATACGATAAAACTCTTATGGGCGGCAAAGGCTAAAAATATCTGATGGCTTCTAGTCTCGCTACAGGCGAAGGTTTCATCATAGTCGATTCCTTCTTCTGACAATAGCCTTGTGCTACTAGTCTGGATTTGTTTCTTATGATAAGTCCATTTCCATCCTTTTTGTTTGAAATACCCATTTGGTTCCTATAACCGATTGGTGTGTCGATCTGGGTACAAGATACCATACATTGTTTCTTTCAAACCGTTAAGCTCTTCTTCCATAGATGTTATCCAATGAGAGTTGTTAAGAGCGTCTATGGTCGAAACAGTTCAGATTGGGCTAAGAATACGGCGATAGTGCACATATTGAGTCTCCTAATTTCGGATTGAGATTTCCATTCAGGAAATTGTGAGACTTCAGCATTAGATTCTTCTTGTGCACAAAGTACATTTCCTTGTGTACTCTGTATTCTCCTACGAGTAGAAACACCTGCATTAATGTTTCCAATGATCAGCTCTTGCGGGTGATCTCTCAACCATCTTCGGTCGGGTTCTAGTTCAGGGTCCCGTACTGTATCGAAAGTTTCTGTGGGTACGGCTTGACATGCGGCGTCGACTTCATCCACATCGATTCTTATAGCTGCGGGGTTGATTTCTAAATCAACTACAGGTTCTATCGGTGTAGGTGGATCTAAGATAGATAGATGGTGAATGTCCTGAGTGATATCATCTACTCCTGTAGGGTCATGGTGTGGTTCGTCGAACACTACATGAACTGATTCCTCGATCGTCAGCCTCTTTTTATTAAAGATTCTGAAAGCTTTGCTGATGGAAGAGTATCCTACGAATATTCCTTCATCTGATTTTTCATCAAATGTTCTAAGTTGGTCCTTCCCATTGTTCAATACGTAACACCTGCATCCAAAAATGTGAAAATACGAAACTAATGGAGTTTTGTTGTTCCATACCTCGTAAGCTGTTTTGTTGTGGTGCTTGTTGACGATATAGCGGTTTTGAGTGTAGCACGCTGTATTGGTTGCTTCACCCCGTAAGCTGCGGCAATTTGCTTTGGCAATCATTGTCCTTGTTGCATCTTTCAACGTCCTATTCTTTCGCTCGGCAACACCATTTTGTTGAGGTGTTCGGGCGGTGAGTACTCGTCTTTGTATTCCATTCTCCGAACAGTATTGCTCTATAAAGCGGTTAGTAAATTCAGTACCTCTGCCGGAACGAATGCACACGATACTTGATGCTTTTTCATTACGCAACTTTCTCAGAGCTCGGGCAGCCTTGATGTTGTTTCCTTCTTCTTGCTAAGAAAGATCGTCCAAGCATACCTGGAATAATCGTCAACAACAACCATGCAATATTTCTTACCTCCCAAACTTACTGGGTCTACAGGACCGTAGAGATCCATGTGTAGCATTTCCAACACTCTTTGGGTTGAAAGGTAGGATTTGCTCTTCAGGGTTGACTTGATTTTCTTGCCTTTGGCATGGTCCAGACGCTGTCCTTCTTGAATGACACATCTGGCAAACCTCTAACCATACACTGTCTTGAAAGCTTGTTGATCGTCTTGAAGTTGACGTGAGACATCCTCTTGTGCCATAGCCAGCTAAGATCTGCAGTGCCTTTGGCAACAAAACATGGAATTGAGGAGCTCATAGGCTTCTAGTCAGCAATGTACATATTACCTGATCTGCTTCCTGTAAGCACAACTTCCTTGGTTTGGGTGTTCTTGACTCTACAGCGATCTATATAGAACTTCACCGAGAACTGTTTATCACAGAACTGGCTAATACTAAGTAGATTATACTGTAAGCCTTCAACATATGCAACATCGGTGACCTTGAATTTTCCGACAAGTAGGTTTCCTTTCCCTCTTGTTCTTCATTTAGATTTATCACCGAAGCGAACTTTCGGACCGCGACCTTCTACAAAATCAGATAGCTTGCTCCTATCTCCGGTCATGTGACGAGAGCATCCACTATCGAAGTACCAGGTATCCTCCTCTAGAATGTCCTGTAACAAAGAAATTAGGTAGATTTAGGTCCCCTTTGATTTTTGGGTCCATATATGTTAGTTCCTTTAGGTACCCAGATTTTCCTGACAGCAATTGGTTTACTGTAGGATGTACTCGGTACAGTATTGCGGTATCTACGGGGGGCATATCCGTAGTTGTTATAATCATGATAATTATTATGCATGTAAAATTCAGGATTATTATTATTCCAGTACGAGTGCCGTCTAGGAGGTGGAGCCATTTTTCTAGGCCTAACAACTTGTCTTCTAGGTCTCCAGTTGGATTCCCAATGCTGTTGTTGATACTGAACTGGCATCTGCTGTCTTGAGGGATAACGGGGCTCCTGTATCCAATACCTAGGTGCACTGTACTGAGGGTACTGTTGTGCGGGCCTTTGGTGGTTGGATACCGTCTTCTTTCTGAATGACTGTCGGCTTTGATGATATGCTTGTGGAGCATGCTTTAGATTACGCCTTCTGAGTGGTTGTTGGTTCCACTGTCTCGAATAGTAGAGTTGAGGGGGCGGAATTGCAGCTTTCGGTTTTCTCGGTACAGCAGGTTCCTTTATGGGACTAGGAACATCTTCCGATTCTGGAATGTGTTCCACACTCTTGACGAACACAGTACTAGTTTTACCTTTATTCGAACATGAGCTGTATCCTAAGCCACTTTTATCATGAGCATGTTGCCCAGTGCTCAGAATTTCTTCCATTCTTTTGGACGATTTTTCAAAAGACTTTAGAATGGTCTCAAGTTCAGTTTCTCGCTTCTCGAGAGTTGTAATTTTGGTTTGTAGTAGAACCAAATCATTTGTCTTGCTCTCATTATGGGTTTTAACTGCATTTAGTTCATGAGCAAGTTGATGATTGCTCTCCATGAGTTTTTCAAAATCGACCTTGCTGGTTTCACAATCAAGAGACATATTTTCATAGTTTATTTTCAGCAAGTCATTTTCATCTTTCAGCTCTAGATTTGTTAATTGAAGCTGTATATTCTCAGTTTTTAGAGTCTCATGGGCTTTTTGAATGTTTTTGAATTCATTCATCATATTTTCGAAAGTATGAGATGCATTAGGTGGAATAACTGAGGTTGAACTTACCTCATCGTCGCTGTCTTCACCTTCTGGAACATCTTTGGCCATAAAGCACATGTATGCTTTATCATCGAACTCATCGTCAGATGAATCACTCTCGATGACCACCAAGACATTCTGCTGATTTGGATGGTGTGGGGAGGCTTCGATTCTCCAATCGGGGCCTTGAGCTTGTCTTTCCAAGCACGTCTTCTTTCATCTCGCTCTTGTTGCTCGGCCTCGGGCAATCTTTGGACTTTGGGATGAGGACATTTGTTTGCATAATGGCACGGTTTCCTGCAGATTATAGCACAGTTAGCATCACCGGATGAGGTTTCGGTACTTACCTTGTTGTGAGTTTGGGCTGTAGGGAGTCTTTCAGATGTTTAATGAACTTTTGAATTTATGCATTAGAAGCGCCATTTCATCTTGTGACAGATGTCGTCCTTTATCGGCGCTCTTGTAACCGCTTCGACGAGCTAGGCATCTTTGTGTCGACGGTTCGATCTGGCAAGTAGAGCTGTGACCTTTGAAGGAGATTCTTGACTTTCTCTCTTCACAATGTCATACTCAAATGCTTTAAGGTCGGAGAAGAGATCAAAAGTGGATATTTCATTAAGATTACATGATACACGCATAGTCGTGGTCTTAATGTCCCATCGGGCCGGGAGAGATCTGAAAATTTTTAAGTTCTTCTCCTTTTGGGTGTAAATCTTGCCCAACGCTTCAAGTTCACCAACAATACCGGTAAATCGAGGTCAAGTTCCTCAAGTGTTTCCGTTGGTTTCATTTCAAAAGATTCAAATTCTTGAGTAAGTTTTGAAATCTTGTTTTCTTTTGAGAGCTCGAGTTCCCTCACAAATTAACTTGAGTTTATCCTGATTTCTTTATTGTTTTGCGGCTCTTTACCTTTGAACGTGCCTTTGTCAAGAGTGACAAATAACGCGTTCTTAGCCACGTTGTCGAGATTGGCTCGCTTCCTTTCATCGCTTGTCCATTGCTCGCGTTCCTTCTCGAGCATTTCAAAGATGGGCTTGGCCCTCAATCCTTCTTGGTGGATTGACCTTCATGATCTTGATCGGACCATCTGTATAACAAAGATCATCTCTTCGTGCATTGCCGCAAGATGAGCTTCCATTCTAATTCTCCATCGTCAAATTCATTAATAGAGAACATAGGGACTTTGTTAATCATAGAAGTATCCATACCGATAATATAGGAATGAAAGAGACTTTTGAAAATAAGTGATTTGAATCGATTCGGTGAAAAGAAATACGACGATTCTTTTTAGAATCAACCGCTCGATACCACTTGTTGGCCACTTAAGTATCTTGGATACGTTTGGAAAAGTAGTTTAAACAACAAAGCGTATGGAATCTAAATCGAGTGTGTAGCGGAAGTCTTGGATACGATTAGTTGCCGTGGATACAAAGAATGAGTATTTGGTGTATACTTAATATATCACGGTAATTTCAAACAAGAAAAGGCGAAGGTGAATGACACATAATTTAAGTGGTTCGAGGTAAACCCTCTACGTCCACCGGTCCTCCACACAGAGTAAAAGTTTATTATATAATTACTGCGTACACAACTACGTAATTATAAACAAACCTATCCTTGTATCGTTCACACAGATTGATACAAAGAATATCACTTTCAACCGTTCACACAGATTGGTTAAAGCTTCCTTCTTGACTAGCTTCTTCACACACAGTTCCAAAGCTTCGTCCTTATTCGTACCACACAGGTCAGAATAACTTGTTGAGTTCACACAGAGCTCGGTTTTTACACAGAGGTAAAAGGTTAGGTAGCCAGGTAAGAACAGAAGCTTTGAACATCAAGATCTGATGATAGCTGTTCTTGATGTTTGAGCACTGTATATCTCTTTCGTTCTAACTTGCGATATGCTTTGGAGATATGTTTGCTCAGATGATAACTTGATAGCTTTGAGAGTTACTTTGATTCGTAATTGGTAACTGATCTTCAATGTCTTCAAGGATATATATAGCCTCTGAAGAAAGTATCCGTTGAGATGTCCGTTTGAATAAGATTTCCTTCAACGGGAATATGACATGATCCGGATTTCGCGGGATTACGAAGATCGAGATCGCGGTATTTAAATACTTTATCCTTGAGTATTTAAATACTTCTTTGTTCAACGGAACTTGACTTGTGTTCTTTCTTGTCCTTTTGTGAATCAGTATGGAAGGTGATCGCATTTAGGGCATCGAGACAGCTTTTCCATACTTGATCTATTACAAGTCTTCTTGCTTTGTCTTGTGAGCTTCACTTATGCCGATTCGAGGCCGGTCTTCGATACATGATAAATCCTTAAGCCTCGTCTGATTTCCTTTACTGTATTTGGCATATATGTCAAAACCTTTTCAATAACAAATAACAATCGATACAGGGATCGGGTATCCCGGCTGAATCGATACAGGGTGTTTGTTTTTCCTAACAAGAAGATACGAAAAACATACCCTCGTAGTCCATTGATTAAATGGTGATTTCCGAGAAAGCGATACCCTAAGCTTTAGGTGATTTCCCTACGATTCTAATCCGCTCCAAGCTCTTGGATGATCCAACGGCGAAAACACTGCATCTCTATTTGCCACGCGCCGGAGAAACGATCGAAATGACTACGCTTTGCTATCCTCCAAGGATACAGCTAGAGCAAGGTTGTAGGAGCTTGTATATTAAGACTATTACACGCTAAGTGTTTAATCTATTTTCTGTCTATTTTTCTCTAAGAAAATTGAAGAAGTAGATGAAGAAGATGAAAATGAATACAACTCACAAAGTCTCTCTCTCCTTCTTGTTCTTGAATGAACCGTAAGTTTTTTCAACAAGTGAAAGAAACAGGAGTTTTATCTATTCTTCAATCATGCATCACATGATGCCATTGTCCCCTTGAATCAAACATATCAAATATTTCTATTCATTAAACACCTAATCAAGATACCATTTGATTTATAAAATTAAAAGTCGAGTCAAGGTGTGGGGAAGGGGGGCGGCTATATTGAAAGATTATGGAGTTCGGTTCGTTTCGGACTCCCTCGAATCAAATCCGATAAACTCCATTCTGTTTCGATGTATTATATCAATCAATTAATCCAATTAATTGATTATATCAAATACAATATATAATTCATTTCTATAAAAAATAATTATATATGTGAATCAAATTAATCACCTAGTAATTTATTTAACTCATTATGCCGTAAATTAATTTATCCAATAAATTAATTTAGACATCCAATGTCCCGAAATTAATTAGACATCCAATGTCTAATAAATTAGATATCCAATATCTAATATTTATAAAGAGAGATTAAGCTCGATTCATTCTGTCGTCAATCCTATTGCGCGACTCGGTAGGTCCATCTCAGTTAGAAATGGGAGGAACCAAAGAGTAGTAGCACCACCTAGCCAGCCTGGCGGCCTACACTGTACCCCAACTGAGAATGAATGATTGGGATCATTCAAGAACCATTCTTTCGTGAACATCGGTATATGTATAAACCCTTCTTCCAAATGTCCCGATCAAGTTATAGGGTCACGATCAGTCAAACCCTATATGTACTTGATGCTATGCATGAGTTAATGCAAATCGAGATCATAGAGCTCTCGTGTATCCACTAGAACTAGCTCCAATGCTTTGGCCAAAGACTTTGATCTCATTTGCCAATAACCGCATAGGACATATAACCCGTTCACTAATAGAAGAAAGATTCTATCTTGGTATTTAGTAGGACCTGCTACTTGCCCATCAAGATGCATGTCGAGGTTGACCCCTACCTTCCGGTTTTCTGGGTTGAACTACTCAAATGAAAATCTTAACGTCACAAGCACATCCCTACCAAATCCTCAAGTCGAAGGTTCACGAATACCTATCACAACCTTTCGATTCCGTCATTGACTGTCCCGGAGTGAAATCCGTGTGACGAATCGAGGGTGAGTCGGTTCGAGTATATTAATCCAATTAGCATACCTATAACGTGTGCTCCCATTAACCATTAGTGTTCGACAGGCATTTTTCATGTCAAAGAACACGTCATACAAGTCTTCACAAAAACTTAACACCCAGTCAAGTTTCACCGACTTGCGAACGATTAAGTATTTGAGCTATAAATCTTTCCAGTTTCGATCCCCTTTTCCAATAAGGAGTGGAATGTTTTGCTCCCAAATACACGGACTAGTTTATATATATATATATATATACGAGTCATGAATGCCATTAACTGCCAGTAAATAAAGAAACAAACAATTGCCTTATGATAATGATTTACATAATAACAAGTACAATTCCCTCACCCAACATCCTCTGAGTGGAATTCGAGGGCATACTCCTAACAGATTGTTCATTCGGATCCTTCGAACCTGAAATACATGAAAAGAGTTTCCCCCACAAGAGGGATTAGAGCAAGTAATACAAGTGAAACGTCACATTTTTCACATAAAAGTACATACACCAATTTCAAAGCCATGATAATGATTTCCAGAAAACGCAATCATCCAAATATATCTCAATAATGACAAATTTTCCCTGATTAACCATGGACTCGACAATACGCGAATCCCTCCGAGGCCTCGTCAGACCCTCCCGGAGTGGCTAACCCAAATGTTCACGGACCCAACAATGCGCGGATCCCTCCGAGGCCTCGTCAGACCCTACCGGAGTGAACGAATATAACTCTCACACTCATATGCATTACTTTTTACATTTAAGAATATAACTTTCACAAGAATCACTTGCCTGGACGAGAGAAAAGGGTACGAAAAACAAGGTACCAAGGTTGAAGGAATCTACAACTCCGAACCTACACAAGTTCGTAATCAACTATCAATAATCCATCGGCATGAAAATAAGTTGGAATCCACCCGAAAAATACTACCCACGATACATGTATTCCGACAACAAAGCTCCTAGATGGTGAATCACAATCAACCATCCCAAATTCTTAATAATTCCGGAAATATACCAATAATCCATAGGAAAACATGTATCTAAGTATATAATCCATACTCAACATATTCCCCCAAATCCCGAAAATCTATGGTTATGCGAAGTTTACCTCGATTTATAGCGGTGGAGAAGATTAAACATTAAGTAATCGCATCTAGAAGCTTAAAGATGTTGATGGATGATGGTATCTCGAGGGGATCTTCACAAATCGCCCAAAATTCCCCAAAATCGCCCAAGGAATGAGAAGAAACGAAAAAAATGATAGATTAGGGCAAGATTGCCTATTTATACTAAATGGTGATTAGCGTGCACTAATCTCCAAGAATAACACGCGCTAACGTGTTCACTAGGTAGTCCAGTAGCTTCTGCCTGGTATCGTTAGCGTGCGCTACGAAAATTTTAGCGTGCGCTAACTGCTTCCTTTTAGCGAGCGCTAGTCGAGAATTAGCGTGCGCTACCTGGTAGTTGGTGTCCAGAAATTGAAGTCCAGAACCTACTGCCTTCTGCTATGATCGAGCATTAGCACGCGCTACTGTGTTGCTAGCGTGCGCTACTTGTCCGTATTTGAACCTTGTATTATTTGAATTTGTGATATCAATAATTGAAGTATGATCTTCCTCGTATTCGTATCCACGTGCATGATCATATCAACCTTGTAAATTTACACATGCAACTACGTCGTAACGTACGCTAGCTAGTAAGCGTAACATACGTTACGAGACACAGATAGCGTACGCTATGAGCAAGGCATAGCGTACGTAAGGCAGTCAATAATTGATCAAGGCGGCTAGCACATGGGCTAGTTGGTTGGTGGGCCCGGGTAAGATTCCCGCGGAATGAATCTTGACAGTTTTGGGTCAACGGGGATTAACGTACACTAAGTGATGTATATAGCATACGCTAAGTATAATTGATTACGTATGTAACCTTGTTGATGTAGCGTACGTAAGATAGTACAAAAATGAGATAGCAAGCTACCATTGTGTAATATCCGTACCTTTCCATTTTTAGCACTTTTCATTTTTGGTTTATGTCTATTTCTATCGACTCGTTTGTAACCGTTTCGACATTTTGGATCTACTTTATTCTTGGATGTTTACCGTTTGGATGAGTTTTAGAGATGTTTTTACGTAATTCCATTTGATGTTATGTTTTGCCGTATGTATGCGATTCTCGTAAAACTCATTCGATTTCATTGTTTCTTCGTTTCCCTTAGTTCGTATGGTTGAGTTGTTCATGTTGTGAGCTTCGGGTTGTGAATCCGACGTTGTATCATGATTTTTCGGACGTTTGGACCATTTTGTAATTTCCTATAAGTTTAGGGAATTTTATCTTCTTCATCGTATTTCGGATTCCCCGGTTGTCGGAAGTGTATTTTTCTCTCAGCACTTAGCTTCGTTGTCATGAATATTACATGTTTACGTCTCTGGGTACTGTCCTTGTGTTGTGTTCCAACTTGTATCGTACTGTGCTGAAATAGGTGTTCAGCAGTGCAGAACTGCTGCCTGCATAACGCACGTTATGCATGCTTTTTAGCATGCACTATCGATACCTGCATAACGTACGTTATGCCTTAGTGGTAACGTACGTTATGGCTTCAGCGTTTTGGGCAGTAGGATCTGCCTAGTTCATGTCGAGCCCTTACATACGTTAACTCTGTTTGTTACGTACGTAAGCTTCTTTTTAGCATACGCTAGCTCCCTTATGTAGCGTACGCTAACGACATCCACAAATCGGACAGTGAGTTCTACCCAGCCTTTACGTGCATTAGCTGGCATGCATTACGCACATAATACCCTCGTAGCGTACTTTAACATTATGGCGTAACGTACGTAACGAATGGTCAGGTTATATAAACCTGAGTTGATCTTCACTTCGTCATTTTCTCTTCCACTTCTTCCTCGTCCGAGAGCTGCGAGATTTATGCAATTACTCCAGTTTTTCCGTGGAATTCTTAGTGAGATCAATTTTTTGGGTTCCAAGTGGAGTTTATCATCATCCTCATCCATCTCTTCCGCCCTAGTCCAAGGAATTCTCATCTAGAACCTTACCTTTGTTCAATTCGAGGGTTTTTTGGGATTTGGCGAGATTAAACTCGAATTGTTCGATGATATTGCTATATTTCTATTCGATTATTGTTATTGGGTGATTCCCAATCTATTTCCGTCGTGTTTAATCCGTGAGTTGTTGTTTCGGGGAGATTTTGTGAAAACCCTCGCCCAGATCGATCGAACGTAGGTTGTTATAGCTTGTAATCGGGGTTTTGGGAGTATTCCATTCGATTATTTTTACCGTATAGGACTGAGTTGTGTTAATCCTTCGTTTAGGATCGGTTGTGTTTCCTCCGGGACGTTCGTAATCGTTGTTCATCCCAATTTCGTCGAAGATGTCTCAAAGGCAAGTACTTTACATTTGTTTACATGTTCTAGTATTTGAATTATGGCTTTTCGTGGTTGTTGTGGATGTATATGTGTATGTTCACCTAGGGACGGTCTGACGGGGCCTCTAGGGATACGTATTGCCGTGAGTGTGCATATCACGAACTAGGGTTAACCACCCAGGGATGTCCGACGGGGCTCTGCGGGGTACGGTGGCCGTGAGTCTCGTACCAATGGTTAAGTTTGAATTGTTTTGTTCGAGAAATGTGTTTTGTGCTTGTGCACCGTGAATATTCCGGAATATAAATGATTTCTAAAATGATTTTTGGCGCATATTTCATCTGATTAGAATGGTAGTTGAAATGGATTTTACTTGCACTAGCAGTTGTCGCTAAGCCCTTAAATGGGGGAAATACTTTTGTATTTTAGGTACAGGTCATGGAGGCGAACGAGTATGCGGGCAACCATGATTATGTTCAGTGGTTGTCCTTTTGATGACATGTCCTTTAAATTTATTTATCATTTCATTTGCTTAAGTACTCGAGTACTTCTTTCTTGAATTTATTAATTTTGTTTACCCATTTTGGGGATGGAATTGATGTCAAATTATATTGTCAAATTTCAGTCTTTTGTTTTGAATGTCGCGGATTAAGAAATTGTCTGTTTGTTGATGATGTATGTTTTGTCGAATGTTATGTTGGTATGTTAGCATGGTGGATTCCAAACTGTGGGGTCCACGGCGCTGTAATATGCCCTGATCGTCTTGGGGGTGTTACACATTGAACGGTAGCGTATGTTAAGGAGATCGGGTGGCGTACGCTAAGTGAATAACGCACGTAAAGCACTAAGGCTAACGTACGTAAAGCCCAGTATATTATATATATGGGACAGCACCCATTCCACTCCACTTCGTTTTTGGGATTCGGTGCCTTAAAAGAAGGCCCAGCGGAAGCGGTAAAACGAAAATTAATTCTATCCGAATCCCTACGAGGATCGAGTAAGCTACGTATATACGAATATTAAACGAAATACAGGAGATGCAAGAACTTACCCTTGTAGTCCATTGATTAAATGGATTCCTTCTCTTGAGCTATTCCCCAAGCTTGAGATGAATTCCCTATGATCCAATTTGCTCCAACTCTTGGATGATCCAACGCCGAAAGGACCGCGTCTCTACTTATCACACGCAGGAGAAATGACCGGAACAACTAAACCTCGTTATCTTCCAAGGATACGGCTAGAACAAGGTTGTAGAAGCTTTGCTAATCAAGATTAGAACACTCTAAGTGTTTAATCTATAATCTCTCTATCTCACAAATATTTTCTCCAAGAAAACTTATGAATGAAGATGAAGATGATGAAGAATGTTATGAAGCCTTGGGAAAACTTTTCCTCTCTCCTTTCTACTTGCCAAAACTGTGAGTGATCAAAGTGTGGGCAAAAAGGATTTGGTCATCACATTTATTCTTATCATATCTCTCCATATCACTTACCTTTTTGACAAAATCACCCATGGTGATATTTTGTCCCTTGGTTGGTTACAAGCCTTGTGCCCCACAATGAGAAGACCAAGACCAATTTGAGGGAGTAGGTGATTGGGACGGCCATCTAGAAGTATCCGGACAAGTTCGGTCCGTTTCGGACTCCCGATGAGTCCAAACAGATAAACTCCAATTCTGTTCTGATGTATTTATATTAATTAATCCAATTAATTAATCGTATCAAATATATATAACATAAATAATTTCTCCAAGAAATAATTATATTTATGAATTAAATTAATCACCCAGTAATTTATTTAATTCATTAGGCCGTAAATCAATTTATCCAATAAATCGATTTAGACATCTAATGTCCCAAATTAGATATCCAATATCTAATATTTATAATGAGAGAATTAGATCGATTCATTCCGTCGTCAATCCTATTGCGCAACTCGGTAGGTCTGTCTCAGTCAGCAATGGGAGGAACCAAAGAGTAGTAGCACCACCTAGCCAGCCTGGCGGCCTACATTGTACCCCAACTGAGAATGAATGATTGGGATCATTCAAGAACCATTCTGTCGTGAATACAAGTATAAATATAAACCCTTCTTTCAAATGTCCCGATCAAGTTATCGGGTCACGGTCAGTAAAACCCTATATGTACTTGACGCTATGCATGCGTTAATACAAATTGAGATCATCGAGCTCTCGTGTATCCAATACAACTAGCTCCAATGCTTTGTCCAAAGACTTATGATCTCATCCGCCAATAACTGCATAGGACATATAACCCGTTCACTAATAGGAGAAAGAATTATATCTTGGTATTCAGTAGGACCTGCTACTTGCCCATCAAGATGCATGTCGAGGTTGGCCCTCGCCTTCGGGTTTACAGGGTCGAACTACTCTAATGAAAATATTGACGTCACAAGCACATCTCTACTAAATCCTCAAGTCGACAGGTACTCTCCAGGTCAAAGAACACGTCATACAAGTCTTCACATAAACTTAACGCCCAGTCAAGTTTCATCGACTTGCGAACGATTAAGTATTTGAGCTATAATCTTTCCAGTGCTAACCCCCTTATCCAATAAGGAGTGGAATGTTTTGCTCTCAAATACACGGACTAGTTTCTATATATATTTACGAGTCAGGAATGCCAGTAACTGCCAGTAAATAAAGAAACATCCATTGCCTTATATTAATGATTTACATAATAACAAGTACAATGCCCTAACTCAACATTCTCTGAGTGGCATTCGAGGACATACTCCTAACATTCATTTCCTTTCATTTCTCTTTCGTTTCCTTCAAGTCCAGAGAGCTCCCTTTGACACTTAGACACTTGTTAACATCCCTACTTAGCCATTGAAGTTGAGAAACACCTTGGATTGACACTCAAGCATCCGGAGTTGGATTCGACCTATTGCCTCGATGTTTTCTTCATATTAAGGTATGTTAATGCTATCTCCAACCTTGAATTCGTCTTTTTAAGGATGTTATGAACATACTACCGAGATTGTTAGGTTCCATAAATGACTTATTTAACGGAACATCATGTTTTAGGAAGTTGGAGTATTTATGCTTAAGTTACCATTGTTAAGAGCATTATAGTTTGAATTTTGTTATGATGAACAAGTAAGGGAAGTTTTCTGAGATTGATAATCCGCATTGGATGGTGTCTTCGTAATGATCATAGACTTGGTATTAATATCACTTTTGTTAGACAAACCTAGGAGGATGAACGTTGAAGGTTTTGACATATCTTGTAAGTTGGATTTACTAGCTAATCTTCATGATGGAGTTTGAATGAAATAAAGATATTGGTAACAAGTGTATCAACCATAGATTATCCGAACTACATATATGAACTCATAATCGAGAATAGAGTAAGGTATTATGATGACATGTTTATCCTTGAAATTCAAAGATATCAAACACCATTGGATCATTCTTTTTCGTATGAGAAATATGTTTGTGAGTATAACGTACGTTAAGCATCACGTATTACGTACGTTATATCATCAGACGAGTCAGTCATCTGATCAGAGAAGAGAACTGCCAAATTCATGCTTAGCGTACGTTAGGCTTCGGATCTTACGTACACTGACGTACAGACTTAACATACGTTACGTGGGTGTGTGACGTACGTTATGAAGAGTACAGTCAGGATTCGTAATGTTGAACTTTCGACCGTAGTTTGGAATGTTAGATGTTCGTATGTTAATTACTCGATGTAAGATGAACTTTATATTATTTCTTTTGTTTAAGGTCCGAGTTTTACTACGTGATTGATCGAAGGAGCGACCTTCGAGTGTGTTGATACCTGTCGAAGTATTATCCTTGTCTTCAAATCGAGGCAAGTACTTTAATTATAATTGTTCGTATTATGTCGGTTACATTACTGCTGTACTGTGCAAATGTGTTGTGATTAATTGCCACCATGCATTGGTCCGATGGGATCATCATGGGAATCTATAGCTGTGTGCGCTGGATCGTTGGACAGGTAATTCCACCATGCGTTGGTCCGACGGGATCATCATGGGAATCTATAGCTGTGTGCGCTGGATCGTTGGGATACCACGAGTATGTTGAGATTGTCATGATGTGTTATGTGTTGTTAATATTTCTCGTTGGAGAAACTTGCCATGATTATTGTTGTATAATTATCGTACTTGTACTAGCATCGTTGTGCTAACCCCTTCGGGGGTGAACATTTATTTTATGTTCAGGATCCAAGAGAGCGGGAAAACAACCACTGGAGCTACATGACGACGAGGGTGCAGAGTGATGTTCCGGCCGGGTATAATTGTCAAATGTCTGTGTTGATTTATTTAAGTACTCGATTATGTGGTCGTTTGTGATGTTGGATTTATTTATGTATTAATGTTCTTCGTTGGACGTTTGTATTTTCTGTACTAGTTCAGAACCGTTGTATTTTATCTCAGTTACTTTCATTTGTTGGTATTTGTTATTGTCATTTCATTTCATCAGCCTTGTAAATTCTTACGTAAAGAATTTACGGCGCTGTAATATTCCTGAATATATCGGGGGTGTTACAAAATATGGTATCAGAGCTAAGATTATGGATATCTTGGCCGTTGGGTTAAAATAGGAGTCGTATATGTCTTTTGAGGTAACCGACCGTGAATAACATCACTATACTACCTACGTCTTCGTGCGAGCGGTGGTTGTAAGTTCCAAAAATCTATCTCGTCCTTTACATGTGATACCTCTTTATACTTGAACATTAGAACGATATTGTTACCTGTATATTGAGTATTTATGCTTACAGTATGTTGAGAGCAGGACGTGGACATGGTCGCAGTCGCGGACGCGGATGTAGGAATGCTGAGAGAGAAGCTTCACCTTCAAATTAGGCTAGCCACAGCTCAGGCGAGCCACAAGAATCTGCAAACAATGAACCAGAACCTGTTGTTCCCGAAATCCTTCGTCAAGTGGTCAACCAGATAACTCCGTTTGCTCAGGTTGTGGACCGAATGCAGGTGGTAGTAGGATTGCAACCGGGAGAGAGACAGCAAGGCATCGCAGACTTAGGAAATCGAGGAGACCGATGGCTCCAGGAAGTGGCGAAAATGCATCCGCCAAAGTTTGATGATTTATCGTACATGCCGACGTGAGATCACTGGCTTCGAGAGTTGGAGAAAGTATTCACAGGGATTAACTGCCTAGATGACTGAAGAGTTCCCATAGCCCAATACTTTCTGACAGGGGAAGCGTCCGAGTGGTGGGAAGCCATCCGACATATAGATCATGATGCCGACTTGGGAGAATTTAAATTGATGATGGAAGCATAGTACTGCCCTCGTCCAGTGAGGGAAGCTAAAGTTCGAGAATTTTTCTCTGCACAACCTTCAGATGTGCCAGTATCTCAGGCGATTAAGACGTTTAACCAGCAACTGGCATTTGTTCGACACCTTGTCAGAACCGATGCAGAAATGATGATCTATTTCGATATGAGAATGAAACCGGAGATACAGAGGTATATGTCAGGTTTCGAATGCACCACTCTCCGTCAACAAGCGTTGGCGTATGAAATAAAAGAGGCAGCGATGGAAAAATTCTCAGAGTCCAAGAAACAGAAAGTGTCTGGTAACTTCACGGAGCACAAGAGCAGTGGGCCCCGCAAATCCAAGTCATCCTATCATTCATTCAAGAAACCTCCGTATCCATCCAAGAGTGGAAAGAACTTTAGAGCAGTATAAACACCGACAGATATGGTCAAGAACTGTTTTAATGTGGTCGCCCAGGACACCTTTGGCGTGATTGCTTCCGTTCTCCAGTAACATGTTATGATTGTGGATAGGAAGGGCATCGTGCGATGTTCTGCAAGGATGCCACGAAGTTAAATGGAGCTCGTACTTCGCAGTCGGCTCATAAAGACGCAAGTGTTCAGCAGACGCCGCCGAATGTCCAACTACCCCAGAGTTTTGGTCGAGGACGAGGCAGAGGACAGTTCGACTGAAAGGGAGCATCGAGTGTCGGATCCGTTCCTCCACGCATGTATGAGATGCGGAGGGTGGACGATCAGGATGCTGCTATCGCATCAGGTACCGTTCAGATCCTTTCACAACCAGTTAGCATTTTATTCGATGCAAGGTCTACGCATTCGTTTATATCATTGTCTTGCGTTAATCGTTTGAACATTTCTGATTTTCATAATTGTGAGCCTTATGTTGTGGGTTTACCGAGTGGAGAGAGAATTGTAGGGAACTTAGAAATTAGAGATTTTCCTGTATCAATTGGAGGCAGAGAGTGACCCTCAAATTTGATTGTGATAGAGATGCAAGGAGACTACCTTATTCTCGGAGATGATTGGCTAAATCGATATGGAGCTATTGTAAACTACCGGAAGAGGAATATCTCGATGATAGCTGAAGATGGTTCCGAAATATTGTTCGAGGGATGGAGACCAGGAAGCTCAGGAAAGATGATCAAAGCAATGAAAGGTGTCAAACTGCTAAAACAGGGCTGTACTGGATACTGGTGTTACGCAATGAAGAAGGAAGATGGAAATTTAGAGCTTTCATCCATTCCTGTTGTGAACGAATTCCCGATGTGTTCCCTGAAGAATTACCTAGACTACCTCCACGACGAGATGTAAAATTCACCATCGAGCTGGAACCAGGAGCTACACCATTTTCTAAGGCGCCATATCGTATGGCACCTACTGAGATGTACGAATTGAAGAAGCAACTGGAAGAGTTACTGGACAAAGGCTATATTCAGCCAAGCGTGTCACCCTGGGGTGCACCAGTTCTTTTTATCCGGAAGAAAGATGGATCGCTTCGATTGTGTATTGACTATCAAGAGCTGAACAAGATGACAATCAAGAACAAGTATCTGTTGCCACGGATTGATGATTTGTTTGACCAGTTGCAAGGAGCAACAATATTTTTGAAGATCGATCTGAGATTGGGATATCATCAGTTGAGGATTAACGAATCCAATGTTCTGAAGTCAGCATTCAGAACTCACTACGGACACTATGAGTTTGTAGTAATGCCATTTAGTCTCACTAATGCACCTGCCGTGTTCATGCAGTTGATTAATCGAGTGTTCATAGAGTATTTGGACAAGTTCGTAGTTGTGTTTATTGATGATATTCTGGTATATTCCGAGAGCCCGGAAGAGCATGCGCAACACTTACGGATCGTTTTGGACCTCTTGAGAAGCGAGCAACTATATGCCAAACTTTCTAAGTGTGAATTGTGGCTAAAAGAAGTGATGGTCCTCAGTACATAGTATCAGCGGAAGTAGTCCGAGTAGACCCCCATAAAGTTGAAGCAATTATGGATTGGAAACCTCCTAAGAACGTGAAGGAAGTTAGACGTTTCCTAGGACTTGCTGGGTACTATCGTCGGTTTGTGGAAGGGTTTTCCAAAATTACCTACCCACTTACTCGATTACTGCAGAAATCCCAAAAGTCTGAGTGAAACGAGATGTGCCAGACCAGCTTTGATGAGTTGAAGAAGAGATTGACGACGGCACTGATTTAGCACTACCACAGGGAACTGGAGGATTCATAGTTTACAGTGACACTTCAAACCAAGGTCTCGGGTGTGTACTGATGCAGAATGAGACAGGGATCGCCTACGCATCACGACAGTTGAAGCCCTATGAAGTAATTTATCCAACACATGATTTGGAGTTGGCAGCTGTGGTTTTCGCCTTGAAAATTTGGAGACATTATTTGTACGGGACTCACTGTCAGATCTTCACGGATCATAAGAGTCTCAAATACATCTTCAGTCAGAAAGAGTTAAACCTGCGGCAGAGAAGATAGCTGGAATTGATTAAGGACTATGACTTGGAGATTCTTTATCATCCATGCAAAGCAAATGTAGTGGCTGATGCACTGAGCCGCAAACCTATTTCTATTCGAATGCTGGAGACTCTCACCTCCCAGACCAGCATTCAACGAGAATTAATATGCAAAGGAATTGAAGTATAGCTGCAAAGAGTCCAAGGACATCTGTGTGTGATGGAATTAACTTCGTCGTTAACCGAAGAAATCATATCTAAGCAATTAGATCATCCTATGATGATTCGGTTACGTGATGAAGTGAGCAAGTGAAAGGCCCTAGGATTCGTAATTTATGATGATGGAGTTTTGAGATTCCAGAACCGACTTTGTGTTCCCGATGTCGTTGTTTTGAAGCAGACAATAATGAAGGAAGCTCACAGTACGCCCTATTCTATCCACCCGGACACCAGTAAGATGTATAAGGATCTGAAGCAGAATTTCTGGTGGGGCAACATGAAGAAAGGTGTAGCAGATTATGTCTCAAAATATTTTATTTGTCAGCAGGTTAAGATCGAGCATCAACGGCCTGACGGAATGCTGAAGCCGCTCCCGATTCCTGAATGGAAGTGGGAGGATATAACGATGGACTTTATCACTAATATGTCAAAGACCGGAATAGGGATGGACATGATTTGGGTGATAGTTGACTGTCTAACCAAATCGGCTCATTTTCTGGGCATTAAGGACACTTGGGGACCAGAGAAGTTGGCATGTGTGTTTATTGCAGAGATAGTCCGATTGCATGGTATGCCGAAGACCATTATTTCTGACCGAGACGGTCGCTTCGTGTCGCATTTTTGGAAAGCAATTCATAAAGCCTTGGGAACCGAGCTAAACTTTAGCACGACTTATCATCCGCAGACAGACGGACAGTCCGAGAGGACTATTCAAACAGTGGAAGACATGCTGAGAGCTTGTGCCTTAGATTGGTCGACTGAGTGGGAAGTTCACCTTCCATTGATTGAATTCACTTACAACAATAGTTGGCATGCTTCCATTAAGATGGCACCTTTTGAAGCATTATACGGAAGGAGATGCAGATCGCCTCTATGCTGGGACGATTCATCAGACTTGATTGGGATAGAACCGGAGTTGATCGTACAGACGCAAGAGAAGATAGCTTTGATTCGTGAAAGACTATTGACCACCAAGAGTCGACAGAAATCTTATGCAGACGTGCACCGTCGCCTGTTATAGTTCGGTATTGGAGATCACGTGCTTTTAAAGGTTTCTCCTACTCGGGGAATATTTCGTTTTGGGAAGAAGGGAAAGTTGAGTCCAATATATATTGGACCGTTCAAGATTCTTGACAGAGTTGGAGAGTTGGCGTACAGGTTGGCATTACTGCCATCGTTGAGTCATGTTCATAATGTGTTCCACGTATCTCAGTTACGGAAGTACATATCAGATCCCAATCATGTAATCGATTTTAGTGAGATCGAAGTCGCTAAGGATGGCACGTTTGAAGAAAAACCAATCAAGATACTCGAAAGTCGAGTCAAACAATTGAGAAATAAACCAATCATTTTGGTTAAGGTTCAATGGTCGCGCCAAGTAATTGAAGAAGCTACTTGGGAGACGGAAAATAGTATGAAGTCTAGATACCCGGAATTATTTTCATCTTGAGTTTCGGGACGAAACTCCTTTTTTAGAAGGAGAGTATGTAATATCCGGATAAATTGTTGAGTATTTTCGTCCGTATTTGACTTGTATTATTCGAATTTGTGATATCAATAAACGAAGTATGATCTTCCCCGTATTCGTATCCACATGCATGATCATATCAACCTTGTAAATTTATACATGCAACTACGTCATAACATACGCTAGCTAGTAAGCATAACGTACTTTACGAGCCACAGATAGTGTACGCTATGAGAAAGGCATAGCATACATAAGGCAGTCAATAATTGATCAAGGTGGCTAGCACATGGGCCAGTTGGTTGATGGGCCCGGATAAGATTCCCGTGGCATGAATCTGGACAACTTTGGGTCAACGGGGATTAACGTACGCTAAGTGATGTATATAGCATACGCTAAGTATAGTTGATTACGTACGTAACCCTGTTGATGTAGCGTACGTAAGAGAGTACAGAAATGAGACAGTAAGCTACCATTGAACGGTAGCATACTCTATGTGAATAACGTACGTAAAGCACTAATGCTAACGTACGTAAAGCCCGGGACATTATATATATGGGACAACACCCATTCCACTTCACTTCGTTTCCTTTCATTTCTCTTTCATGTCCTTCAAGTCCAGAGAGCTCCCTTTGATACTTAGACACTTGTTAACATCCCTACTTAGCCATTGAAGTTGAGAAACACCTTGGATTGACACTCAAGCATCTGGAGTTGGATTCTACCTATTGCCTCGACGTTTTCTTCATATTAAGGTATGTTAATGCTATCTCCAACCTTGAATTCGTGTTCTTAAGGATGTTATGAACATAATACCTAGATTATTAGGTTTCATAAATGACTTATTTAACCAAACATCATGTTTTAGGAAGTTGGAGTATTTATGCTTAAGTTACCATTGTTATGAACATTATAGTTTTAATCTTGTTATGATGAACAAGTGAAGGGAGTTTTTTGATATTGATAATCCACATTGGATGGTGTATTTGTAATGATCATAGACTTGGTATTAATAACACTTTTGTTAGACGAACCTAGGAGGATGAACGTTGAAGGTTTTGACATATCTTGTAAGTTGGATTTACTAGCTAATCTTCATGATGGAGTTTGAATGAAACGATGATATTGGTAACAAGTGTATCAACCATAGATTATCCGAACTGCGTATATGAACTCATAATCGAGATTGGAGTAAGATATTATGATGACATGTTTATCCTTGAAATTCGAAGATATCAAACACCATTGGATCATTCTTTTTCGTATGAGAAATATGTTTGTGAGTATAACGTACGTTAAGCATCACGCATTACGTACGTTATATCATCAGACGAGTCAGTCATCTGATCAGAGAAGAGAACTGCCAAATTCATGCTTAGCGTACATTAGGCTTCGTAGCTTACGTACGCTAACATACAAACTTAACGTACGCTATGTGGGTGCGTACGTTATGAAGAGTACAGTCAGGATTCGTATTGTTGAACTTTCGGCCGTAGTTTGGAATGTTAGATGTTCGTACGTTAATTACTCGATGTAAGATGAACTCTATATTATTTCTTTTGTTTAAGGTCCGATTTTTACTATGTGATTGATCGAAGGGGCGACCTTCGAGTGTGTTGATACTTGTCGAAGTATTATCCTTGTCGTCAAATCGAGGCAAGTGTTTTAATTATAATTGTTCGTATTATGTCGGTTATGTTATTGTTGTACTGTGCATATGTGCTGTGATTAATTTTCCACCATGCGTTGGTCCGACGAGATCATCATGGGAATCTATAGCTGTGTGCGCTGGATCGTTGGACAGGTAATTCTACCATGCATTGGTCCGACGGGATCATCATGGGAATCTATAGCTGTGTGCGCTGGATCGTTGGGATACCACGAGTATGTTGAGATTGTCATGATGTGTTATGTGCTGTTATTATTTCTTGTTGGAGAAACTTGCCATGATTATTGTTGTATAATTATCGTACTTGTACTAGCATCGTTGTGCTAACCCCTTCGGGGGTGAACATTTGTTTTATGTTCAGGATCCAGGAGAGCGAAAAAAAACCACCGGAGCTGCATGACAACGAGGGTGTAGAGTGATGTTCTGGACGGGTTTAATTGTCAGATGTTTTTGTTGATTTAATTAAGTACTCGAGTACGTGGTCGCTGTTGTGATATTTCTTACACGCAAGTGCACGTTATCGTTTACAAGTAATAAAGTGATGAGTGAGTATCGTTCCCACGAGGACTGAATCACTAACTACCAATTTTGTGTATTCTAGTTTTATTCGAACAATCGAATATGGTTTTTGCAATTAATTACTAACAGAGTTATTAAAAAACTAAGCAGTAGAAAACGATAGCTTGAATAAAGGGAAATCAAATGATGAATAAGTCTAGGATTCTGAATCCACCTCGGTTTATCCGAATTTACTCTCGATTATCCGTAATAAATAATTTTCCCAATTTATTGAAGGCGGAGATTGCTAATATATTCTACCGCCTCTCCCGAGTTCAATAGATTTGTCTAAAGGCGAATAACGCACTCTATCCCTAGGTGAATTAATTCGTCAATAGGCGAAAAGCATAAAATCTCCAAAAGGCCACGTAGTTCCTATGAGTATATTCCTATCTCACAGAATAAAACGGTCCTCACCAATTCTCCTCTCCCGATTCGAATTGAATGATTAAATCAATACAACTATTGGCCAGATAATTGCAAGCATTAAACACGATTGGGAAAACTCAACAAAAAGGTAATTAATTAGATAATCTCAAGCAAAATCCGTCAAAACGTAAGTTTCATCAAAATCCTAGATTAGGGTTTTAGCCTGACATACTAATAAATAAAAATACAGAGTAAATGAATGAAAGCATTAAAATCAAACACAGATGAAGCTCGGATTCCTCCGTTCTTCGGCTTCCGCCCTCTGCTCTTGAAGTCTTCTGCTTCCCTCCTCTTCTGCCGTCTCTCCTCTCTGATTCCAAGCTTAAGATCCAAAAGATAAAAGCTCCAAGATCCTTAATTAGGGTCTTAAACCCTTATTTATAGCTTTTACATCCTCCACATCGCGTCCGTATGAGTAGGTCGAAAACTGGCTTCGAAACGGCCCAAATCCGCGCGGACATACAAAAACCGCCTAGTGTGCCGCAGCGCACTAAATCTGTGTCGCGGCACAGAGCCTTCAGCTGGATGCCTGGGCGTCATTTAATTCTTCTGTGCCGCGGCTCACCTGGACTGTGCCGCGGCACAGAGTACAGTTTACTTTGTACCCGGCTGGGTGTCTTCCTGTGCCGCGGCCCTGCTTCCTTGTGCCGCGGCTCATAGCCAAAATTTGCCGTTTTTGCCCGTTTTGCCTCGTTTTAGCTTCCGGACTTCAATTTCCTGACAAACATACAAAATTAAGGCATTAAAGACTCATTTAAACAATTTCACTCTCCAAAATAATACAAAATAATGATAAATAAGCGTATAAAAATACGCCTAACAAATACCCCCAAACTTAAGCCTTTGCTTGTCCTCAAGCAAAAAGAATTAATTTCAATAAAAGAATGTCGTGAATAATCGTGCAACTCATAGTGCTCTACCTAATCAATACTATCCTGAAAAATTCTCTGAATAATACGAGTATCGTAATAGCGAGCTACACTCAGAACACTGATTCCACAAAGTAATCAAGTTCAGTCCTAATTACTCGTTCATGAAGAAAATCCAGCTCAAAGATTAACAAACGTGAGTTAAATCGACCGTCAATATGAAAGGCTAAAATAAACAAGCTAGTTCGTCCCTTTCGACAGTCTAATGGCAAAATTTTCATGAGTTTCATAAAAAATAACCCTCGGACAGTATTCCCTTATATAAATATGCTCAAGAAATTTATTCGAGTTGACCACTAGGTTCGGATCTCGGGATGTTTCATCGGGATAATCCTAGGGTGGAACTCCATTCTCATGTATTGGGAAACCGTTTGATGTAAGAGACACTCATGGGGCACATGGATGCTTCTAGTTACTAAGTTCCCTTCTACAGTGGAGAAACAACTCGAATATATAATTCCCGCATGTCCGAATCAAGGTCGCCGTTTTACGCGAGAGTAAACAACGGGTCACGTGAATACCCCCGATTACTAGGCTCCCTATCATCGGCACTTGTGAAATTTATAAATTACTAATTAGGGTCGTCGTTTTACGCGAGAGTAAACAACGGGTCACGTGAATACCCCCGGTTCCTAGACTTCCCTTCATAGAACAAAATTATCTCGACTTTGGGAAAAACTGACCGACTCTAAACTCAATCTAAGTGCCAACACGACTAATATAACTGGACGACTAACAAACCGAAAAATGTAACCAAACGTATCGACGGTGATTTTAAAACAAGTATGTATCCTCTCTTATCCGCCAAGACCTCTACAATCTCGAAAAAAAATTTGGACCTAAATGAATACTAAGCAGAAACAGAAATCACTGACTACAACGCGACTAGAACTCGATCGTTTCTTCAGAGAGAAAAACAGTGTCGTAACATCAGTATTACACAAATAGAAGCACGAAAAATTCACGAATAAAGAAGAATTAAGACAAGCAAGGCTATCGAAAAAAATAACGCAAAGTAATGAAAAGTGCAACAAAATCAGTACATCAATGAATGTAGCAACTGAAAGTAAACCCCCCCAAACTTAGGACGTACATTGACCTCAATGGACAAAATATGATATGCAATAAAAATAAAAGGTCAAGTACTCCCCTCCAGTCCTCTCACGAGCTGGTGCCGGCATCATCCGGTGAGCTTGCACGCTTCTTGACTACATCATGCGAAGTGTGAATAAATGAGCTTGCATCGTCAAAAAAGAAGTTAAGTACGAGCTCTCAAGTTTAACATGATGTAAGGGTTGGGGATAATGTAATTTCATAATGAATACGTTGCACAAAGATTCAAAAGATTGCTTTAACAAAGAAAATTTTTCACTTAGACAATTCATCAAACACCTTAAGGGCATCCTATTAATTGAAGAACACATATGAATAAAGCATCATTCAATCCCCAAAAACAATCAACACGAGTCATATCTGATGACAAACGACATTATCCATTCATTCATAACCACAGATGAACATTAACAATCGATCAAAACTTCATATCCTCCAATTAACTATCCTAGAACTTTTTAAGGAAATAAGAATATTCAATCCATCCAATGCATACACAACTTCAAATTTAAATTCATAAACAAGTAGAGATTAGAGATTGGAACATACCTTGATTGGTTTTGTGAAGAGTGCAAGAAAAAATCGCAAGAATAAAACTGGAAGAGTGTTTCGGCCGGTCGCGCGCGCAAGGGAGATGAACAGGAAGGGAAAACTTACCTGGGGTGTTCGGCCGATTTCGGGTTATAAGGTACCTGGCCTTTCCAATTCCGCATAGTGTGCCGCGGCACAGCTCAAGTGAGCCGCGGCACCGAGTACAGTTTCGTTTTGCCTGTTCGTTCGTTTTGTCGTGCGCCGCGGCACAGATTTCGTGTGCCGCGGCTCAGTGCTCAAGTGTGCCGCGACTCATTTATGCTGTGCCGCGGCACAGGGTACAGTGGGTTTAGCTCATCTCCTTCGATTTGTGTGTGCCGCGGCTCACAATACTTGTGCCGCGGCTCAGGCATCAGTTTCTCCCTTGGGACTTTCCTGCACAGAATTTTGAGAAGAACACGTTAAAAGCGAGAGGCAGAAGCAAATTGAAGCACAAAAATGATGAAAAATAAAAATCAAGAATGCAAGGAAAATAAAGAAACGCAAAAATCTACAACTACGAACTCGGGTTGCCTCCCGAGAAGCGCTAAGTTTATAGTCTTCAGCCGGACCTATTTGAAAATATTAGTTCACTTTTCGCAAACTCCATTTGGTTTCCGCCCCGTTCATCGAACCGTTCATATGGTTTTCAAAATTATGACCATCGGTCGTTAACGATTCGACTTTCGGTTCGGACATCAAATGTTGTTTGCGAAAAGGTTTCGACGTGAACAACTTCCCGAAACACCCATTTTTCTCATGATTAGATATCCGTTTGAATTCCGGCTTGTTTCCCTCCTTCAAAAATGACTTCATGACCCCAGCAGACCTGTCTGAGTGCTCAAGAAATGCTACTCGTTCTACATCGTTCTTAAAAATTGGACCATCTGACACAGAATCTGAATTTTTCGACCGACGATGTGTTCGGTGCTTTCCTCTTTCAACGGCATCTACACTTTCAATTTGTGACCTTTTATCAACACTTCCGGGACATGGAAAAGATTTGAACACTTGGAACGTGACATGCTCCTCTTGAACCCGCAGAGTTAATTCTCCTTTTTCCACGTTAATAAGAGTTCTGCCGGTCGCCAAAAATGGTCGTCCCAAGATAATCGGAATATCTTCATCTTCCTACATGTCAAGAACGATAAAGTCCGCTGGAAAGATAAATTTATCCACCTTTACCAAAATATCCTCAATCACTCCCCTCGGATACTTAATCGAACGATCCGCTAATTGCAAGGAGACCGTCGTCGGTTTGGCTTCCCCAATGTCCAGCTTTTTAAAAATCGACAGAGGCATGAGGTTAATACTAGCACCGAGATCGCACAGTGCCTTATTAAAAGAAAGATTCCCCATGGTGCACGGTATGTTGAAGCTTCCCGGATCTTTCAATTTTGGTGGGAGCTTCTTTTGAAGAATTGCGCTGCATTCCTCCGTCAAGGCGACAGTTTCAAACTCCTCGAGTTTTCTTTTCTTCGACAATATCTCTTTCATGAATTTAGCGTAGCTCGGCATTTGTTCCAACGCTTCGGCGAACGGAATGTTAATGTGAAGCTTTTTGAACACGTCAAGGAACTTAGAAAATTGTTTGTCCGCCTTTTTATGCTGTAATCTCTGCGGAAACGGTATGGGGGGCACACATGTCTTCGGGTTATCCGGCAACGTTATTGAAGGTTTCAAATCTTGTGACTCCTCTGTCTCTAAATTATTCTTTTCCTCAATTTCCTTCTTCTTTTCACACCGCTCGGGCTGGTCCAACACCTCTTTCCCGCTTCTCAAGCTGATTGCGTTTAGACTCTCTCTAGGATTTGTCTCTATTGTACTTGGCAATGCTCCCTCCGGGCGGGCTGTCAACACATTAGCAATTTGGCCCAGCTGGACCTCCAAGTTTCGAATGGAAGCGGAATGATTTTGCAATGTCGCTTCAGTACGGGTCATGAATTGACTCGTATTCGCTGCCAATTTCGCAAGTGCTTCCTCGAGAGAAACTTTTGGAGCGGGAGGGGACTGCTGTTGGTTCTGAGCGAACGGGGGCTGGTTTGAGTTCTGTCCGTTTCTCCACGAAGAGTTGGGATGATTACGCCACCCCGGATTATACGTGTTGGAGTACGGATTGTTTTGTCGATTTCCGTTTCCCACAAATTGAGCTTGCTCCATCGGATGTTTTTCGAACGGATTTTCGACTTGACACTCCGCGCTCGGGTGAGATCCGTTACACGAATTGCATGTCTCAATGGTAACGGGGGAAGGTGCGTGCGAAAATGCTTGGAGCTGCTGAGTCAAGGCGGCGACTTGAGCAAACAATGTGGAGATCGGATCATTACTTGAAACTTCCATAACTCGCTTCGGCGTCAATCTTTCCGATGGCTATTGATATGCATTTGCGGCCATAGCTTCCAACAGCGAGTGTGCCTCGGCCATAGTCTTTCCCATCAAGGCCCCACCGGCGGCTGCATCCACGAGAGTGCGGGTAGAGGCACTCAATCCATTGTAAAACGTCTGAATTTGAAGCCAGTCTGGGAGGCCGTGGTGTGGGCATCTCCGTAACAAATCTTTATATCGCTCCCAAGCCTCGTGGAGCGATTCTATATCATACTGACCGAAAGTGGTGATCTCGTTTCTCAATCTCGCCGTCTTCGAAGGTGGGAAGAATTTGGCAAGGAAGGCTTGCGCTAACTCTGCCCATGTTGTGATCGACCCCGGCGGTAAGGAATTTAACCAAAATTTTGCTTTATCCCTCAAAGAGAAAGGGAAAAGCCGTAGTCGGATAGCATCGTCGGTGACACCATTATTCTTGAACGTGTCACAAATTTCAAGGAAAGAAG
The DNA here is from genome assembly GCA_033398695.1 of Orobanche coerulescens. Lineage (NCBI taxonomy): Eukaryota > Viridiplantae > Streptophyta > Magnoliopsida > Lamiales > Orobanchaceae > Orobanche > Orobanche coerulescens. The sequence goes on from CM065801.1 coordinate 65,293,248, forward strand.
CAATATGAGCATTAGGGTCGTCATTCGGCAATCCACAGAATTGGCTCGCCTGCACCATCTGAATGATAGCAGGCTTGATCTCAAAATTATTGGCTTGGATAGTGGGACGCCGAATTCCCGAAAAATTAGCATTGATCTGCGGCATGGCATAGTCTCTAAGAGCTAGTGCCAGTTGCACTTGCTGCACATGGTTATCTCCTCCTTGAATCTCGATATTCTCGGCCATGATCACCGTCGTCTGTAATTCTCATTTCTCCTTCTTGTTCCTTCTCAGAGTGCGCTCGAGCTCGGTGTCCAAAGGTAGTAGGCCTTCGTTACCGAGTTTTCTCATGCACTACACGAAAGATCCTGAAAGAAAAAAAAACAAATAAACAAATAAAATTAAATACACAAAAATAATAAAATAAAACGTTCAAACTAAGACTAGAAATACTGAAATCGATATTAGTAAAATTTCAGTCCCCGGCAACGGCGCCAAAAACTTGTTGCGATATTTCTTACACGCAAGTGCACGTTATCGTTTATAAGTAATAATGTGATGAGTGAGTATCGTTCCCACGAGGACAGAATTACTAACTACCGATTTTGTGTATTCTAGTTTTATTCGAACAATCGAATATGGTTTTTGCAATTAATTACTAACAGAGTTATTAAAAAACTAAGCAGTAGAAAACGATAGCTTGAATAAAGGGAAATCAAATGATGAATAAGTCTAGGATTCTGAATCCACCTCGGTTTATCCGAATTTACTCTCAATTATCTGTAATAAATAATTTTCCCAATTTATTGAAGGCGGAGATTGCTAATATATTCTACCGCCTCTCCCGAGGTCAATAGATTTGTCTAAAGGCGAATAACGCACTCTATCCCTAGGTGAATTAATTCGTCAATAGGCGAAAAGCATAAAATCTCCAAAAGGCCACGTAGTTCCTATGAGTATATTCCTATCTCACAGAATAAAATGGTCCTCACCAATAGTTCCTCACCAATTCTCCTCTCCCGATTCGAATTGAATGATTAAATCAATACAACTATTGGCCAGATAATTGCAAGCATTAAACACGATTGGGAAAACTCAACAAAAAGGTAATTAATTAGATAATCTCAAGCAAAATCCGTCAAAACGTAAGTTTCATCAAAATCCTAGATTAGGGTTTTAGCCTGACATACTAATAAATAAAAATACAGAGTAAATGATTGAAAGCATTAAAATCAAATGCAGATGAAGCTCGGATTCCTCCGTTCTTCGGCTTCCGCCCTCTGCTCTTGAAGTCTTCTGCTTCCCTCCTCTTCTGCCGTCTCTCCTCTCTGATTCCAAGCTTAAGATCCAAAAGATAAAAGCTCCAAGATCCTTAATTAGGGTCTTAAACCCTTATTTATAGCTTTTACATCCTCCAAATCGCGTCCGTATGAGTAGGTCGAAAACTGGCTTCGAAACGGCCCAAATCCACGCGGACATACAAAAACCGCCTAGTGTGCCGCGGCGCACTAAATCTGTGTCGCGGCACAGAGCCTTCAGCTGGATGCCTGGGCGTCATTTAATTCTTACGTGCCGGCTCACACTGGATCAGGCCGCGGCACAGTACGCTTTATTTTGTGCCCGGTGGTGTCTTCTGTGCCGCGCCCGGCCTTCCTTGTGCCGCGGCTCATAGCCAAAATTTGCCATTTTCGCCCGTTTCGCCTCGTTTTAGCTTCCGGACTTCAATTTCCTGACAAACATACAAAATTAAGGCATTAAAGGCTCATTTAAACAATTTCACTCTCCAAAATAATACAAAATAATGATAAATAAGCGTATAAAAATACGCCTAACAGTCGCTTGTGATGTTGTATTTGATTATGTATTAATGTTCTTCGTTGGACGTTTGTATTTTCAGTACTAATTCAGAACCGTTGTATTTATCTTAGTTACTTTCGTTTGTTGGTATTTGTTATTGTCATTTCATTTCATCAGTCTTGTAAATTCTTACGTAAAGGATTTACGGTGCTGTAATATTCCTGAATATATCGGGGGTGTTACACTACTAGTATAGCTAGCGTGCGCTACTCTCAACACATAGTGTGCGCTATAAACTCTCAATTCTAGTTCAGTTCCTATCTTGACTGTCCGCCCCCACACCGGTAGTAGCATGCGCTAATATTGAAATATAGCATGCACTATCAGTACACAAATAACATTCGCTATGAAGAAAACATAGCGTGCGCTACGCCTCACGCACATGTGATAGAATCGCATCAAAATCCAATGTAACAATGATCCGAACAAGAAAGAGTAGATTCCAAATGATATGAACTCAAGGATCAACAACAACCCCACCAAAATGGAAAATTTACAAAAAGTACGAGTATCACATCCTCCCCCTCTAAAAGAAAGATTCATCCCAAAACTTAAGAAATGAATAGCTCCGGGTATCTAGCACGCATTCTCTCTTCGGTTTCCCATGCTTCTTCAACTCCGTGCCTCGACCACTGTACTTTAACCAATGGATTGATCTCTTGCCGGAGTTGCTTTTCACGAGCCTCCAGGACCTTCACCGGCCTTTCTTCAAACGTGACATCATCTGCTATCTCAATAACCCTGTAATCAATGATATGACTCGGGTCTGGGATGTACCTTCTCAGTTGTGAAACGTGAAATACATTGTGAACGTGACTAAGGGCTAGAGGTAACGCCAACTGATAGGCCAACTCACCGACTCTGTCGAGAATCTCAAACGGTCCAATATACCTCGGGCTAAGCTTGCCCTTCTTCCCGAATCTATAGACTCCTTTCGTCAGTGATACTTTGAGTAGGACATGATCTCCCACATCAAATTCTAAGGGCCGACGATGAATGTCAGCATAAGATTTTTGTCGACTCTGATAAGTCAACAATCTATCTCGAATGATAGAGATTTTCTCTTTAGTTTCCATCAACATATCGGGCTTTGTTCCATCTAATTCCGAAGCTTCATCCCAGTAAATTGGGGATCTACACTGCCTACCATATAATGCCTCGAAAGGTGCCATTCTGATCGATGCATGCCAACTATTATTGTAAGTGAACTCGATCAATGGTAGGTGCATTTCCTAATCACTACTTGGACTGATTGAAGACAATATTGTAACAGTTTACCTTAGATCGATCGAAGACAAGGCAAAAGGTTTATCTTGAACCTATAGAAAAAGATAAGGAGAGAGGATGTAGGCACTTTTCTGAACCTCTATATATCGCTTTGTCTTTTACATTCCGCACTTTATCGCTTCCACAATCGCAAAAGAATTCAATATTCCTAATCGCACTATTAAAACCCCCTTCTAGTGGCGGAACTAGACTCAACACCCCCACTTTTAGTTCTCCACCGCCGTATGTAAGAACCAAGTCTTTAGTCCTATTAAGGTACTTAAGAATGTTCTCCACAATAGTCAATGTTCCTGCCCTAGATTTGACTGATACCAATTCACCATACTCACAGCATAATCAATATTCAGTCTAGTGTAAATTATACCCACTGCCGAAGCATAGGGTATCTTACTCATTTACTTTCTGTCTTCCTCACTTTCAGAACACATATCTAAGGAAGGTTTTATACCATATCGCATAGGTAGGAACCCTCTTTTAAAATCTTCCATCCTAAATTGCTTTAGGATTTTTTCTATATAGAGGGCTTGGGGAGGGACCTAACATTCATTTCCCTCTATCCTGGTAGAGACGAATTCCCAGAATATATGTAGCTTCTCCCAAGTCTTTTATTAAGAACTCACTAAAAAGCCGAGCTTTCACAGAAATGAGCATTCCTACGTATTTTTCCTATAAGTGGAATGTAACTATCAAAATTACCACTTTAGCCGACGACTGGCCGGAGAACGACCGACTGCCGGCCGGCATCATCGGCAAAAGGTCGAAAGTCTAGCCGATGGGGGATGGGTTGTTGGCTAAACTACTTTAGTCAACGACTTTACTTTATGTCGTCGGCTAAATTCATGCGAGCCGTCAGCTAAATTGGAGTAGTTTAGTCGACGGCTACGAGACTTTAGCCGACGACTTAGAATTGTTTAGCCGACGACTACCATACTTTAGCCGACGGCTTGTCGTCGGCTAAAGTTTTGCCTGTTTTTCTGTGCAGAATATATCACCATCTCACACTTCAAAACACACCATTTTTTGTGATATATGAATTTTTTTATATATATTTATTATTAAATTTAAATATATAAAATATCATTATATAAATATATAATCATAATATATATATATATATATTGAAAGATATATATATATATAGATAGATATATAATATATATTATTAAATTCAAATATATAAAATATCAGTACATGTATAAATATAAAAACTGTCTATAAATGTACGAATGACAAACATGACTTGGTGGCAAACAACCATATTACCTATGCAAATGGCCCGGGTTTGAATCCCGGCAGCCACTGAGTCATGTTTTTTTAATAAGTATAGCCGGCAACAGTCGTCGGCTAGAGTCCTGGGACATGCGGAACCCCCTGTCCACAGACATGATCTTGTCAATTAATATAACACGGTTGTGTCACCTTTAGCCGAAGACACCTGTTGGGGTTTTGCTAAAGACCCATATTGGTGTTTAGCTGACGACATCTTCTCGGTCGTCGGCTAAAGTTGGTTTATAAAAAAAATGAGTTTCTGCAGTCCCATTTCTCCTCTTTCTTAACCCTCCCCTCGAAAACTCCAAGGACCCCACCGCACCCAGCACCAGAACCTGACCCCGAGCCCCTTCCCAGCACCGGACACCAACCCCGAGCCCTAACCCAGCATCGAACCCCGAGCCTGCCGCACCCAGCATCGGACCCCGAGCTCGTCGCACACAACACCAGATCCTGAGCCCGCCGCGCACAGCACCAGACCCCGACTCCAACCCTGAGGACCCCGCCGCACCCTCCAGTGGACCCCGAGCACAGGTCATCAATACATCTTTTTAGATTTCTTTTTGTCATTTAGGGTTATTTATTGATTGTGTTGGAATGATTATTGAACTTGTTGGGATATTAATGTTGATTGTTGAATTTGTTGATATTATTTGGTATTCTTTTGTTAGTATTTTTATTAGAATTATATATATATATATATGGGCGCGTTTTATGTACTACCTATATTAGATGCAGTACTTTATAGTACTAATTATGCATGAAATATATGCATTTCGTGCATCAAAATTTCAATACATTAAAATATGTAATATATTTGATACATATAATCTAATATTTTAATGCATCGATATTTTGATGCATATATTGCATATTTTAGTGCATTGAAAATTTGATGCACGAAATGCATATATTTCATGCATAATTAGTACAAAAATGATGCATAAATTAGTACTGTAAAGTACTGCATCTAATATTGGTACTGCATAGAACGCGCCACTATATATATATATATATATATATATATTATATATTATATATTTCTTTATTTTGCGTTATATTTTATAATATTTTTTTATGTGTTTGCATTATTTCACTTATAGTATAATATTTAGGAATTATGTGTAATTTTTATTATATTAATGGGAATTAAATTTTATCTGCAGATTAGCACACCGGGTGAAGACATATCTGTCATTTTAGGGGCGATATTTTTAAAGATTCTAAATATATTCATGAGTGGTCTCGTTTTATTCGTCTCATCGAGATGATCATTTTGAAAAAAAGTTCATTCGAATCCGAGTTCGTATGAAGAAGTTATGGCCGTTCAAAGTTTTGGAGGAAAATTAAAATTCATGGACCACTAATATTAGGACAAGTGGCGGAAGCAGATTCATCGGATGACGTCACGGCACATGCCAACCGAGTTCCATGTCATTGCACACGTGTATGGACAGTCCAATAAGAAACTGCAACGTGTCTCGCCACGTCAGCCCACCAGCCGCACAGCCAGCGCGTGAGATACACGGGCCAGCCCAGAACCCTCTGATTGCCACGTGGATCTCACGTGCACGTGAGGATTTTTGCCACATCATAGATGACGTGGCGGATCAGATAACACTGCAGATAACTTTTCCTTGCCATTTCCTCTCCCATTCCCTTACCTGCTGATTGATTGATTTTGAGCAATGCAAAATTATTGTAGATAAGATGCTGCAATAATGAGAAGCATCTTTCAAATTTTAGGGTTGATGTACTGCTGTAAATAGCAGTACCCTCTCAACGTAAAAAAAGGAGAGTAGAGAGTAGGAGAGTACAGTGCGAAGCAGAATGTAGAGTGTGATATAGATTTTTATAATTTAATTTTTATATTTATTTCCTATATTTATGTTTTATATATTTGTATTGTAATACACATAAATAAATACTGCACCTCAAATTATATTCTAAATAAAGCTTAGTTAATATTATTTTTATCAGATAAAATTCACCTTTATTTTTTTATTTATTATTATAATTTTGTAATTTAAGTTCGCACGTTACATTCAAGCTGCTTGGACCAATTGGCGTATTGGGATAAGTCTCTCTCTATCAGTTTCAGCATTTTCCTTTCAATTTAATTTATCTACATCAAGTAAGTTCTTTTAATTTCTGCTGTATTTATTCTGAATTTGTCAATAATATTTTGTCTCGTAATTTTACTAGTCAATATGAATATGAGCTAAATTTTATATTCTAGGGTTACGATGACTTAAATAAAATACTCGAGCTTATATTAAAATTATTAATGTGCCTTATTTAATTTAAATTGATATTAATCACAAATGCAAAAATAGAGACCAGAAGGAAATATTCTTACAAATCTAAATTTAATTAAAAAAGGCTAATTATTAATTTGGAAGGTAATATTTAGCCAGAGGGACTAAATATGAATCCGAAATGTATTATTAGTTGGATTAAGTAATTAGATTATTTAAATAAAAACTTCTATTAAAGTGATTCGTGAATACGAAAGTTATCGAATTATTTTTCTGAAGATGTAATATTTATCTAATTATTAAATCTCACAGTTAACAAATTGATATAATGCTCGAGTTATTTATTTAATAATCTGAATCCCTAGAATCTTTATTATCAAATACATCATAATTCTACATTAAAGTCATTTTTATTCTTACTGCCTTATCGTATTTAAATTATTGTACTTAAAGTCTTAAATAGAATTTATTTCCTGTATATGTATTTATGCAAATTAGCTAAAATCCAAAAAAAAATTATTTAGAATATTTAGATATTATCATTTTGTGAATTCATAATTATTGTAATTTAAACAAATAAAAACGATACTCAAGTGAAACGACCTTGGTAAACTCATCACACTACAAACGCCTCGCATACTTGCGAGTCGATATTTTATTTACAAGTACATTTTGAGCGAACAGATATTGGTATTTAAATTTATTGGGATATTGTTGTGTTGATTGTGTTGAACCACTAGCACGACGCCACGTGTCACGCCACGTGTAACACCCCGAGATATTCAGAGTATATTACAGCGTCGTGGACCCCTACATGGGACCCACCAGGCTACAAACAAGAAAACTCCACTCGACTAACCATCTCGGTTAGCGAGGACACACATTTAAATGATATGACATAAAAAGTTACGCCCGGAGCAACCGGAGAAATGAGCATCAACCGACAATGTAACAATTTTAAAGTAATACAATACGGAGTTTGAAATGAAAAGCCTAAGTACTCGCGAGTACCATCTATAAGTTTCAAAAGTGGACAACAACCATATCGAAATAGACAAGAGAAATCAGAGGACCAAAATGCACATGTCAACGACCCTGGCCAACGTCCTTGTACTGTACCAGTGCCCGCTCGTCCGGAAGAACATAACCTGAAATCCATAACAAGAATTTCCCCAAAACGGGTCCCCCAAATGGGTTAGCAATTACGCTAGTACAAGTAATCAAGGCAAACCAATCGCTTACACATTTCATAGTACATGCACCAATATCAATTTCAAAAGCCAAAAACCAGACATTTCTTTTCTGGAAACAAATAGTCAAATAATCAATTTCCTAGGACCAGGACGCCACCATGAATCCCACCCGAGGCCTCTAAGGACCCCTTCCGGGCTGGCTACTTTATAAAAACAAATCACGCACAGGCATCGCCTAGGACCAGGACGCCACCATGAATCCCACCCGAGGCCTCTAAGGACCCCTTCCGGGCTGGCTAACGAAACAAACTAGTGAATCCAGAGTGAAGTCATAGATTCCCCCGAGGCCCCGTCGGACCCTCCCAGGGTGAGTAAAGCACACACAATATACATTACCATTTCACGTTAAGCATAAAGTTTTCCAAAAATACTTGCCTTGAATTCTTGACGACGTAACGAACGGAAGGATAATCACCAACGGACGCTAGAATAAACGGAACTGAACCTAACGATTCGAAGAGCATAATCACAACCAACTCTAGACGAATACGGAAATGGAATACACCCGAAAACCCGCCTACGATTCATGTATATTCTTATAAAAATAACAACGAGGGCGGACCATAACCAAACCCTCTCGATTTCGCAAAACCATGAAAATATACCATGAATCCGTAGGGAAACTAAGAATACCAACAAGATTAATCATATTCATCATGGATTAATCAACAAAATGGAACGAATCGGACGAAAATCCCAAAACCCCAAATTTATCAAAAATCAGGGTTCTAAGAGATTTTACCTTGATTCGAAGATGAACGATGGATGATTAGTGATAGGTAGATGATATGATACTTGAATATGCCCTTACAATGGAGTTTGGATCAAAATCGGACGAAGCCTAGCCTCAGTCGTCGTTCCCGTCGCGAAGAGAAAAGAGAGATGTGAGAAATGATGAAAATCGGGCTGCCGGTTTATATCTTGTGAGCGTTTGGCCGTAACTCACAACACATACGGCCGTAACATAGGAACATTACGGCCGTAACCTGACCCTCTTACGGCCGTAACTGGCCTCTGGAGAGAATTGGGAAAATTTGACGAATGACACATACGGCCGTATCAAGAATGCCATTACGGTCGTATCAATACTTACGGCCGTAACTCAAACATGATACGCCCGTAACTCAGGACTGGACCAGGAGGCAAGAAACGAAGCCTTGTTACGGCCGTATGAAGGAAGCTTACGGCCGTAACTCTCGATTATTACGGCCGTAACATATACGGCTTACGGCCGTAACATGGCCTGTGACAGCAGGCCATAGTCTGACACACTGCCCGACGAGGAGACGATCGAAAAGAGAGGAATAACAAGGTGTATCCACGACCAACGGATACACTCACCACGGATTTAAGTCAGAAACCAAAACATTACGATGAAGCGTGATTCCAAATGCCCGAAGGCTCAGGAACGACAAAGATAACAAGAATACCCTAAAGTTAGGGAAATTACGAAACGGCCCAAACGTTCAAAATCCGCGATACGACGTCGGATTAACAAACCGAAACTCCCAACACGAACAACACAACTATACGAACTCGTGAAACCAAAGAAATTACAAAAGCGAACGAGTTCCACGAGAATCGAACGTCCATGCCATAATACATGACATAAAACAGAATAATATCAAAACATCACCACGATCATTCCAGATGGAGAAACTCCAAGAGTAACATAGATTCAAAATGTCGACAAGGTTACAAGCGAACTACTAAAACTAAAAATACACCAAAATGGGAATATCGGAAAAAGAAGAAAAAAAATGCGGATATTACATTCTACCCCTCTAAAAACAAGTTTTGTCCCGAAACTTAAGAAACAAACAGCTCGGGGTATCTAGCACGCATGCTATCCTCGGTTTCCCAAGTTGCCTCCTCGACACCATATCTTGACCACTGCACCTTGACCAAAGGGATGGTCTTACGCCTTAGTCGTTTATCACGGTGCTCCAAAATCTTCAAGGGACGCTCCTCGAAGGTAAAGTCCTCGGCAATATCGATCTCACTATAGTCGATGATATGGCTAGGATCCGGGACATATTTCCTTAACTGGGAAACATGGAAAACGCTATGCACGCGACTCAAGGCCGGAGGTAACGCAAAACGGTATGCTAACTCACCAACTCTCTCGAGAATCTCGAAGGGTCCAATAAATCTCGAACTCAACTTCCCCTTTTTCCCGAAACGAAAAACTCCTCTCGTCGGTGACACCTTCAGCAAAACGTGGTCTCCCACCTCGAATTCTAAGGGTCGACGACGGACATCGGCATATGATTTCTGTCGAATCTGAGCAGTCAACATCCGCTCCCGAATTAAGTCTATCTTCCGCCTCGTCTCTAAAACGACATCCGGCTCGGTCCCGACCAAATCGGACGCCTCATTCCAACAAATCGGTGATCGACATCGCCGCCCATAAAGTGCCTCATACGGTGCCATCCGAATCGACGCGTGCCAACTGTTGTTGTACGTAAATTCGATCAATGGCAAATGCTCCTCCCAGCCATTGCTCCAATCGAGAGCACAAGCACGCAACATATCCTCAAATGTCTGGATAGTGCGCTCCGACTGCCCATCTGAATGGGGGTGAAAAGAGGTGCTCAAACGCAAACGAGTACCCAACGCCTTATGCACCGCCTGCCAAAAGTGTGATACAAAACGGCCATCACGATCCGAAACAATAGATTTCGGAGTACCGTGAAGCCTCACAATCTGCGCGATAAACACACGAGCCAACTTCTCCGGGCCCCAAGTATCCTTGATGCCCAGAAAATGTGCCGACTTGGTCAGACGATCAACAATCACCCATACCATTTTCATGCCCGACCTCGATCTTGGCAAACTCGAAATGAAATCCATCGATATATCTTCCCATTTCCATTCCGGAATGGGAAGTGACTGCAATAACCAAACCGGTCGCTGATGCTCGATCTTGACCTGCTGACAAGTCAAACATCTCGTTACAAACTGTGCGACCTCCTCCTTCATATTATTCCACCAGAAATTCCTCCTCAGGTCCTTGTACATCTTACTCGAACCAGGATGAACGGAGTAAGGCGTAGCATGGGCCTCGCGCAAAATACTCTGTCTCAACTCTGAGTCGTTCGGTACACAAAGCCGACTCTGGAATCTCAAAACACCATCCTCATGAATCACAAACCCAGGAGACTTTCCTTTAAGAACGTTCTCTCGGATTTGAGTAATCATCGGATCCTCTAACTGCTTCAGCTTAATTTCATCGATCAAAGACGACGAAACCTCTAAAGCACAAAGTTGCCCGACAGCCCCAGGCAACAAAAGCTCAACATCAAACTCAATCAAAGCCCGCGAAGCTCAGACTGAGACATAAGGACCTCGAGCATTCGCAAGGCAATCGGTTTCCGACTCAAGGCGTCGGCCACGACGTTCGCCTTGCCCGGATGATAAAGGATTTCGAGGTCATAATCCTTAATCAGTTCTAACCACCTCCTCTGCCTCATATTCAACTCCCTCTGGGTAAATATGTATTTCAGACTTTTATGATCGGTAAAAATCTGACACGCAGAGCCGAAAAGATAGTGACGCCAAATCTTAAGCGCAGAAACGACTGCCGCTAACTCCAAATCATGAGTAGGGTAGTTCAGCTCGTACGGCCTCAACTGTCTCGACGCATATGAGATGGTCTTGCAGTGCTGCATCAATACGCACCCAAGACCCTGACCCGAAGCATCACTATAAACAGCAAAACCCCCGTTGCCACACGGCAACGCTAAAATCGGGGCTGAAGTCAAACGCCTCTTCAGTTCCTCAAAACTCGACTGCCTCTCGTCATTCCAGACGAACTTCTCGGATTTCTGGAGCAACTGTGTAAGTGGTCGAGCCAGTTTCGAGAATCCCTCGACGAACCTACGGTAGTATCCAGCTAAACCCAAGAAACTACGGATCTCCTTCACATTCGTGGGCGGTGCCCAATCCAACACTGCCTCAATTTTCTGCGGATCCACACGAACTCCCTCGGCTGAAATCACGTGACCTAAAAACATCACTTCCTTCAGCCAGAACTCACATTTCGAGAACTTCGCATAGAGTTGCTCGGTCCTCAAAATGTCTAACACTATCCGCAAATGATGGGCATGTTCTTCCTCATTCCTCGAATAGATAAGAATATTGTCAATGAAGACGACGACACACTTATCCAAATACTCGATAAATACTTTGTTCATCAACTGCATGAACACCGCCGGCGCATTAGTTAGCCCGAAAGGCATAACTACAAACTCATAATGTCCGTATCTCGTCCGAAAAGCTGTTTTCGGCACATCGGACTCCCTCACCCGGAGCTGATAGTACCCCGATCTCAAATAAATCTTTGAGAATACCGCCGCTCCCTGCAACTGATCGAACAAGTCATCAATCCTCGGCAAAGGGTACTTGTTCTTGATGGTCACCTTGTTCAGTTCGCGATAGTCGATACACAAACGCAGTGAACTATCCTTCTTATGCACAAATAGGACCGGTGCGCCCCAAGGCGAAGCGCTCGGTCGAATATAACCCGACTCAAGGAGCTCACTCAACTGCTTCTTCAGCTCGGCCATCTCTGAAGGTGCCATGCGATACGGCGCCTTCGAAATCGGAGCTGCGCCCGGCTCTAACTCTATAGTAAACTCAACCTCACGATCCGGTGGCAATCCCGGTAAATCGTCAGGAAATACATCAGGAAAGTCACTAACGACTGGAATCGATGAAAGCTCGACTCCACCATCCTCTGCCTTCAAGGCGTAACACCAATAACCAGTACACCCCTTTCGCAGGAGTCTCATCGCCTTCAAGGCGTTAATAACGAACATCTGGTTTCTCTTTCGCCCCGTGAAAGAATGTTCGGTGCCGTCCTCAGCTAGCATGGTAATGATCCTCGTGCGGTAGTTCATGATTGCACCATGCCGTTCGAGCCAATCATCCCCGAGAATTAAATCCTCAACCTCGATACTCACGACAATAAGATTAGAGAGCCAAGCCCTCTCACAAATAGACACAGAACAGTCCCGGACTTCTCGATCACCGACAATTCTATCACCGCTAGGAAGTTTAACGATGAAAGGCTCGCAAGGTGACAAGTAGTCGAGACTCAAACGGCGTACACACTCTAGAGAAATGAATGAATGCGTAGCACCCGAATCGAAAAGCACACTGACAGGATGAGAATGGATATGAACGGTACCTGTCGCCACAGTGGCTGCTGGATCATCGGCCCTCCTCATCTTGTAGATACGCGGCTGGGCAGAGCCGACACTGGAAGCTCCCCCTCTAGCGGGCTGGCCCCGACCTCTCCCTCGACCGGCACCCGGCGGAGGCTGCGGAGCAAAAGAGCCCTGATTCACACTCGGCTCCATAGGTGCTGGAAAAGAAGTCTGAGTACCAAAAAGCCGCCTTGCCCGCTCACAAAAGGAAGCCTTGTGGCCCGACTGACCACAAGTATGACAAATCAGAGGCGGACGAGGACACTCCCGGTTCCGATGGCCCGTCTCGCCACAGTTAAAGCATTTGGTATCCCGAACGAGGGCACTGGCAGTACCTCGATAGCCCCCAGAGAAACGAGCCGAATTACCACCAGGAACATTTGCAGACTGAGACTTGTGCTGACCTCCACCCTTGTGACTCGAGAAATTTCCGGTGGATTTCTGTTTCTTACTCTCTCGAACCGCCGCACTGGCCGTCACCGACATATCATAGGCAAGAGCTCGACTCTAATAATCCTTCAGGGTAGTGCAGACAAGTCCAGACATGTAGTCCCGAATCGACAGTTTCATACGTCTGGAGAAATGAAAAATTTTGTTGCTCTCCTCGACAACTTGGGTCTTCACGTAACCCAACTCCTTGTTAAAATCGGCAATAGCTTGGGATACGGGAATATCCCGCGGTTGAGCATCGTAGAAAGCATGGACTCGAGCCTGTCTAACTGGCCATAGACAATATTCAGTTTCCATCAGATCCTGAAATTCGGCCCACGAAGCAACATGATCTTTGGGCCCAACGGCCTCCCACCAATCCGTAGCATCCCCAGTGAGAAAGTACTAGGCAATAGGGACCTTGCGGTCCTCGGGACAGTTGGTGGCAACGAAGACCTTAGATATCTCCTTGATCCACCCCTCCCAGCCGATCGGGTCTGATGCCCCCGAAAACTGAGGAGGATGCATCTTGATGACATCTTGGAGCCAACGGTCTGCTCCGCCCCGATTAGCATGGGCCTGATCGGGGTTTTGAACCACTTAAGCTATCGTCGCCATCTGGTTAACCATTTGCTGCATAACGGCTGCAATACCAAGGTCGGCGCGCTCCTGAGAAGAAGCATGACTGTGACGGTCACCGGTACTGCCGGCTCCCGAAGAATGCGACGTGGCCGCCCCACCGGCTGCCCCACGTCCTCGGCCGCGTCCACGACCATGACCACGACCACGACCACGGTTTCCTCCGGCATCCATACTGATGTTAAAAGATCACAGAAGTATATTGATGATGAGTAAGGGAGGAAAAAGCAACTACAATTCGAAAAGCAGAAATACAATGCAAGAAAACAAAGGACTGAATAAGAAAACTTACGAGCACTGGAAGTACCGAGATGCTGGCAGCGGTGTGACAATGTGCAAAACAAAACATGACTAGACCCAAATAACCAACAAGCCTAGGTATCCATAAACCTAGAGCGCCGATACCATTTTCTGTAACACCCCGAGATATTCAGAGTATATTACAGCGCCGTGGACCCCTACATGGGACCCACCAGGCTACAAACAAGAAAACTCCACTCGACTAACCATCTCGGTTAGCGAGGACACACATTTAAATGATATGACATAAAAAGTTACGCCCGGAGCAACCGGCGAAATGAGCATCAACCGACAATGTAACGATTTTAAAGTAATACAATACGGAGTTTGAAATGAAAAGCCTAAGTACTCGCGAGTACCATCTATAAGTTTCAAAAGTGGACAACAACCATATCGAAATAGACAAGAAAAATCAGAGGACCAAAATGCACATGTCAACGACCCTGGCCAACATCCTCGTACTGTCCCAGTGCCCGCTCGTCCGGAAGAACATAACCTGAAATCCATAACAAGAATTTCCCCAAAACGGGTCCCCCAAAGGGGTTAGCAATTACGCTAGTACAAGTAATCAAGGCAAACCAATCGCTTACACATTTCATAGTACATGCACCAATATCAATTTCAAAAGCCAAAAACCAGACATGTCTTTTCCGGAAACAAACAGTCAAATAATCAATTTGCTTAGGACCAGGACGCCACCATGAATCCCACCCGAGGCCTCTAAGGACCCCTTCCGGGCTGGCTACTTTATAAAAACAAATCACGCATGTGCATCGCCAGACCGTGACGCCACCATGAATCCCACCCGAGGCCTCTAAGGACCCCTTCCGGGCTGGCTAGCGAAACAAACTCGTGAATCCAGAGTGAAGTCATAGATTCCCCCGAGGCCCCGTCGGACCCTCCCAGGGTGAGTAAAGCACACACAATTTACATTACCATTTCACGTTAACCATAAAGGTTTCCAAAAATACTTGCCTTGAATTATTGACGACGTAACGAACGGAAGGATAATCACCAATGGACGCTAGAATCAACGGAACCGAACCTAACGATTCGAAGATCATAATCACAACCAACTCTAGACGAATACGGAAATGGAATACACCCGAAAACCCGCCTACGATTCATGTATATTCGTACAAAAATAACGAGGGCGGACCACAACCAAACCCTCTCGATTTCGCAAAACCATGAAAATATACCATGAATCCGTAGGGAAACTAAGAATACCAACAAGATTAATCATATTCATCATGGATTAATCAACAAAATGGAACGAATCGGACGAAAATCCCAAAACCCCCAATTTATAAAAAAGTAGGGTTCTAAGAAATTTTACCTTGATTCGAAGATGAACGATGGATGATTAGTGATAGGTAGATGATATGATACTTGAATATGCCCTTACAATGGAGTTTGGATCAAAATCGGACGAAGCCTAGCCTCAGTCGTCGTTCCCGTCGCGAAGAGAAAAGAGAGATGTGAGAAATGATGAAAATCGGGTCAGCCGGTTTATATATCGCAAAGCACGGCCGTAACTCACACACATACGGCCGTAACATAGGAACATTACGGCCAGAATTCGACTCTCTTACGGCCGTAACTGGCCTCTGGAGAGAATTGGGCAAATTTGACGAATGACACATACGGCCGTATCAAGAACGCCATTACGGCCGTATCAATACTTACGGCCGTAACTCAAACATGATACGCCCGTAACTCAGGACTGGACCAGGAGGCAAGAAACGAAGCCTTGTTACGGCCGTATGAAGGAAGCTTACGGCCGTAACTCTCGATTATTATGGCCGTAACATATACGGCTTACGGCCGTAACATGGCCTGTGACAGCAGGCCATAGTCTGACACACTGCCCGTCGAGGAGACGATCGAAAAGAGAGGAATAACAAGGTGTATCCACGACCAACGGATACACTCACCACGGATTTAAGTCAGAAACCAAAACATTACGATGAAGCGTGATTCCGAATGCCCGAAGGCTCAGGAATGACAAAGATAACAAGAATACCCTAAACTTAGGGAAATTACGAAACGGCCCAAACGTTCAAAATCCGCGATACGACGTCGGATTAACAAACCGAAACTCCCAACACGAACAACTCAACTATACGAACTTGTGAAACCAAAGAAATTACAAAAGCGAACGAGTTCCACGAGAATCGAACGTCCATGCCATAATACATGACATAAAACAGAATAATATCAAAACATCACCACGATCATTCCAGATGGAGAAACTCCAAGAGTAACATAGATTCAAAATGTCGACAAGGTTACAAGCGAACTACTAAAAATAAAAATACACCAAAATGGGAATATCGGAAAAAGAAGAAAAAAAATGCGGATATTACACCACGTCAACGAGACACAGGCCCTACACACGCCCGTCCACCGTGGCAAATGAAGGCCAGCCGTACAGCCAGCGCGTGAGATACACGGGCCAGCCCAGAACCCTCCATTGGCGCGTGGATCTAACGCGCCCGTGAGGATTTTTGCCACGTCAGATATGACACTGCAGATAACTTTTCCTTGCCTTTTCCTCTCCCAGTTCCTTACCTTCTGATTGATTGATTTTGAACGGTGCAAAATTATTGTAGATAAGATGCTGCAATAATGAGCAGCATCTTTCAAATTTCAGGGTTGATGTACTGCTATAAATAGCATTACCCTCTGAGCGTAAAAAAGGAGAGTAGAGAGTAGGAGAGTACAGTGCGAAGCATAATGTAGAGTGTGATATAGATTACGTATCAGTTTTTAGAATTTAATTTTTATATTTATTTTATGTATTTATGTTTTATATATTTGTACTGTAATACAAAATAAATACTGCACCCCAAATTATATTCCAAATAAAGCTTAGTTAATATTATTTTTATCAGATATAATTCACCTTTATTTTTTATTAATTATTATAATTTTGTAATTTAAATTCGCACGTTACATTCAAGCTGCTTGGATCAATTGGCGTATTGGGATAAGTCTCTCTCTATCTGTTTAAGCATTTTCTTTTCAATTTAATTTATCTACATCAAGTAAGTTCTTTTAATTTCTCCTGCATTTATTTTGAATATGTCAATATTTATCTATCTCTAAATTTTACCTGTCAATATGAATATGAGCTAAATTTTATATTCTAGGGTTAGAATGACTTAAATTAAATACTCGAGCTTATATTAAAATTATTAATGTGCCTTCTTTAATTTAAATTGATATTATTCACAAATGCAAAAATAAAAACTGGAAGAAAATATTTTTGTAAATCTAAATTTAATTAAAAAAAGGCTAATTATTAATCCGAAAGGTACTATTTAGCCCAAGGAACGAAATATGAATCTGAAAAGTATTATTTAGTTGGAAAAAGTAATTAGATTATTTAAATATAAACTTCTGTTAAAATGATTTGTGAATACGAAGGTTATCAAATCATTTTTCCTGAAGATATAATATTTATCTAATTATAAAATCTCATAGTTAATAAATTGATATAATGCTCGAGTTATTTATTTAATAATCTGAATTCTTAGAATCTTTATTATCAAAAACATCATAATTCTACATTAAAGTCATTTTTATTCCTACCGCCTTATCTTATTTAAATTATTATACTTAAAGTTCTTAAATAGAATTTATTTCCGGTATTTGTATTTCTACAAATTAGCTAAAATAAAAAAACCCACTATTTAGAATATTTAGATATTATTATTTTGTGAATTCATAATTATTGTAATTTTAACAAATAAAAACGATCATCAAGTGAAACGACCTTGGTAAACTCATCAACACTACAAACGCCTCGTATACTTGCAAGTCACTATTTTATTTACAAGTACATTTTGAGCGAACAAGTTTTTGGCGCCGATGCCGGGGATCGGTGTTAAAATTACTATTTTGTGATATTTTCTATGTTCTTTACTTTATTTTTCTCTCGTACTTCTGTTCTTTTCTTTGAATGCAAGGGCATAGATCCCTTAAAGAAGATCTCAAGTCATATATTAAAAATATTAATCAAATTCAACAAGAACCGAGAGAGGAACCAGAAATAGAAGAAAATAAAAAAATACCTCTCGAAATAGTACCTGAAGAACTTGATATGTAACGCCCCGATTTTGCATATACATTTATTATGAATTATAGAAAATATGTTCAATTTTATTAAATTAATGCCCGAATAATTTTATCATTTAATCCAGTTTTATTTCATGATCATGCAAATCCATTTACGTCATTTTAATTCATGTCAAGTCATGCGATTCATTCGTTTCATTTCTCATTTTATTTCATGATTTCATCTCGTCATTTCTAGGCCCGAGTCAAATTTTAAATAATATTAATTATGCGCAAAATATTATTTAGCTGATTACTATAATAATTATTATTATGAATAATTTTCTATTATTATAGTTATCATTATTATTTTAGTTTTATATAAGCCAACTATTTAATTAGTCCAATATTATTATTATTATTATTATTCTTATTATTAATATTAATATTATTGTCTATTAATTTAATGGCCCAAGTCTTTTCTTAGCCCAATTCAGATTTTCTTTCAAAAACCTAACCCATAACTTCCTATACCCTAAACCTAATATCTATTGTATAAATACGGTATTTTATACTGCAGCCAGTATACTCAATACACTCCTACCTTGTCATTCCGTCGCAATTCTGCGTTCGCTTGCAATTTGTGTTCTTCAAACCAGCAGCGCAACTCCCTTACTTCAAAGGTAAATTTATTCCTTTTTCTTTTCAATTTTTTTTTTCATA
Organism: Orobanche coerulescens; assembly: GCA_033398695.1. NCBI lineage: Eukaryota > Viridiplantae > Streptophyta > Magnoliopsida > Lamiales > Orobanchaceae > Orobanche > Orobanche coerulescens. The sequence continues at coordinate 65,312,515 of CM065801.1, forward strand.
CATGACTTCTACGGCACCATCCTTATCAAATAGCATATTTTATCTACTCAAGAACATACACACAACACAGGTAAATTCTTCTATAAGTTCCTTCGATTACAAACACATTTCATCTCAATTTTTTTTCACAGAAATTCGGTCTCCCAATTTCCTTCTTCGGTCGAACCCCGAACATTAGATAAGAAGAAAATAATCCTGCCATCGTTCACCCCAAAATTTTTCACTGGACTCGGCTATTTTCACAAACACGGAGACAATATGTGAGGAAATCGCCATAACCAAACTGTTAATCTCAAACTGATAATATCACCATCAGAAACCCTTTTTTTCCTTGGAATCAGAATCGAAAATTTATAGAAAACTCACCTGAGTTTTTCTGGCCGAAGCTATTTTAACCCGAATCTGAAACCAGAAATCAAATCAAAACCCAAACCATTTTGTTGAATTAAATTCAGAGCTGAAGAAACAAACCTTTGTTTTCGGCCGAAACCAGAAATCCTCAGCCACGGTCACCTTTTTCCATTGATTCTGTCTGCTCTCCTTTACATCATCAGCCGACCTTCGCCGCCGCCGCGAAACCCTGTTGCTAAACCAGTCGCCGCTCATCTGCCCATTTTTAATATTCATCTCCCAGTGTGTTTGTGTGTAGCAGAGAGAAAATAAAATAGAGAAGTGAGATGAGTCATTGGGGAAGATGAGAAAAGGGATGACTCTCCTCGGTGTGTATTCTATATCACAGACCTCTCCAAAATCTCTAATTTAACCCTCTAATTTATTTTATCCTTCAAATTAACCCAATCATGCTTCTAGTAATTTAAATTCAGACCCCCATTTGACTACTGTTGATCCTTTCAATTACTATTATTGTTCACTTCTAATTTATTTTTTAGCCTATTATAAAAATAGATTATTATTATTAATTGTAGATAATATCGAGAATTTACGGGCCTAGAATTGTCGAGTCAAGAATTTCATCACATTCAAGTTCAGAACTGCAATTTTATCTAGGTGTGGGGATTTATTACGCTTTTGTTTATTTTAATTGCTTTAGATATTGTCTCGTATCTGCACGTAAAATCAGTCAGAAGCATTTAAATGTGCAATCAGTCAGAAGCACTTAAATGTGCAAATCAGTCAGAAGCACTTAAATGTGCAAATCAGTCAGAAGCACTTAATTGTGCATAAAGCCTTCGGGCTAGCCGACGGGCTTCATAATTTATCAGTCATGTTGTTTATATTTGCTAAAATATTTAGTAATTAACGTAGACATATTGCGTACTCTCCACACTGAGCGAGTTGGAAGCTCACCCCACTATTTACCCCTTTTCAGGTTGAGGAGCTCGATGTGGCATGTACTTGAGTGTGGGATGATCAAGCTGATGATCAAATATTTATTTGTTAAATGTTATTTCTCTAAGACTATATTTTTGAACAATGTTCGACTTGTTTTAATTTCACGTCGAAGTGTGTATTTATTTAATGGTGATTTGGGATTATTACTTGCGATTATTAAGTTCGTCTTTTTAAAATGTATTTCCGCTGCAAAATTTTTATTTATTCTTCTTAAAATTAGAAGAATTATATTTTAGAAAAGTGGTCGCTACATAAGTGGTATATTTTAGAAAAGTTGTCGCTACATGATATGGCAAACGAACCACCACCAAGAGTAACTTATATGCGTGATTTTGCACGGCCTGTTATAGGTATATCTACATCTTGTATTGTATTACGGGAATTTGCCAGAAACTATGAATTAAAACACCTTCACTTTAATCAATTGCCCTCATTTTACGGAATGTCAAATGAAGATCCTTTGAACTTCATTCGGGAATTTTATTCCGTAATTCAATCTTTTCCTTTACAAAATCTAAATGAGTATCAATTGAGATTGCAATGTTTCTCCTATACTGTAAAAGATCGAGCTAAAACTTGGTTAATGTCATTGGCACCTAACTCTTTATCAACCTGGGAGGCTATATATAATAAATTTATGAAGCTTAGGAAAAATTCAAATAGACGGCGAACCTTTCTATGGAGCTTGGGAAAAATTCAAAGGTCTTCTTACACAATGCCCTCATCATCATTATTCACCTGAACTTTTAAACCAGTTTTTCTATGATGAATTGGGACAAACTTTCCAATACATGATAGACAATGCTGCAGGTGGAGATGTTGGTACACTTACTGCACAAGAAGTGTATGATTTATTTGAAATAATAGGGAATAATTCACAACAGAAAAGTGCACGAGCTGAAAAGACTCAAGACAATGAAATTATCCCTAATAGCGAATTTTCACAAAGATTAGAAGAATTGATCAAGGAAATTCAACTTCTTAGAAGTAATTCTCCGACCAAACGATCTGCTGAAACTTGTGGCGTGTGTGGAGTGTACGGTCATGGAGCTAATATGTGTAATGCAGTTCTTGAATTAGCACAACCTGTTGAGCACGTAAATGTTATTCAAAACTATCAACCTCGCCAACCTCCCCAAAATGATCCTTATTCAAACACTTATAACCCTCGATGGAAAAATCATCTAAACTTTGGATGGGCTAACACTAACACCCCTCCACCAAAACCAAATTCTCAGTTTTTATTAAAGGCAAATTACCCTTCAAATCAACCACCAAACCAAATTGTGTACCCAATGAATCCACCAACTTATCAAATAAATCAACCTTCAAACCTACTGTAATATCCAGATAAATTGTTGAGTATTTTCGTCCGTATTTGAACCTTGTATTATTCGAATTTGTGATATCGATAATTGAAGTATGGTCTTTTCCGTATTAGTTGTAATATCCGCAATTTTTGATTTTCGGTAAATTTCTTTTTTCGGTCGGAGTCCGTTTTGATGACTCGCTCATGACCGTTTCGTCATTCTGAGGATGATTAATTCTACACTTTTTGACATACGAGTTTGTTTCGGTGTCGTTTTGTTGAGTTCCGTGCTTTTTAGTGACTTTTCCGCGCTTGAGTTCGATTCTTGCGAATCTCGTTTGAAACTGCTTTTTCGAGTTTCCTGTAAGTCCGTTTAACTTTGTTATACGTGTTGTGAACTTCTGTTTGGTTATTCGATCACGTATTGTGATTTCTGGGCGTTTTGGGCCATTTTGTAATTTCTTGAAAGTTACGGGTATCCGTATCTGTAATTGATGTCTCGACCCGTTTCTTGGTCGCGTATGACTAATTATGGTATTATGTTTTCATTCCGGGTCGTTGATGTTGTCCGTGAACTTTTCGTCGTGTTCGTTCCGTACGTTTTCGGAAATCGGGTCGTTGAGCCCTGGTGGTCGGGTACTGGCCGGACGGTTGCGGGACTGGCCGGACGATTGCGGGCACCGGACGGACAGGTGCGGCAGGAACCGGCGTCGCGCACGCTACGGCCGGAAGGCTGCGCGCACTAACAAGCAGGTATAGCGTACTGTCACGGGCTTAGAGTTTGCTATGCTCCTAAGCGTCGTGCGGCCTAGCAACCCTATTGCTAGTCAGCCTTAAAATCCCCGAATTTGGCTAAGTATGAAAGTTGGCACAATGAAAGAGAGGCAATGGGTTGAGGGAAAATTACTTCCACTAAGTAACAAAGAGTTTACAAAGTCTCTTACAAAGTTTTCCCAAGGATGGCTGCAAATGAGCCCCAACTTTCCTATTTATACTACCTCCTATCACTAGAACCTTCCTCCACCTCCTCATTTGGAGGCTTCTAGACCCTCCTACACTATTACAAGTTCTAGAGTATTCTAAGTACAATACAAGTCTTTGTACAATGTCTAGAAACGTCTCCTAAATTACAAGTCTCTTGACTCATCCAAGAGTCTCTAGCACCTTCCACATATTTCCGGGTCCTTCTGGCTTGTTCGACCCGACCCGGCCCGCTCGGCCCGTCTCGGCCCGACTCCATGTAACCCGACCCGATCCGGCCCGGCATTCCACACATGCCTCCGGATTAATCTTTTATGTTCTGGACCATCCCGGTCCGTTTCTGGAATATTCCGAGTACAACTTCCGCTCAGTGGACTCCTCAGCTTTCCAATGTCCACTGCCCTCACAAGGCTTTATCCCGCTAAGCCTATTATAGGGGGAGGGAGCTCCGTGTGTCCCTCGCGCGCCGCCCGCGCGCGTGCCCAGCGCCTCGCGCGCACCCCTCGCGGGTGTCCGTCGCCCGTGTCCGAGTCTCGGCCCTCGGATGTGCCTCATCTAGTCATCTTGTCCCGCATAGTCCCGAAGCGGCGCGCCTGTCCGCTGCACTCGTCCGTTCGGTTCCCGGCGTGCCTTGTCTCGCCGCCCAGGTTGTCCCGCATCTGGCCGAATGGCCTTGTCCCTCGGTCAGGCACTTTGTTGCCCGGATGGCCTGCTTGCTCGGCCATACATCCACGCATGCCGCGCCACATGGCTAAGTCCCTCAGTCGGTTGTGCCGCTCCACACGGCCTTGCTGTCCCGAACATGCCCCGTGCACGTTGATCTGCTGAACCTCGCACCCCTCTGTGCGGGTCTGTCCGAGCACCCTGTCGGTCATTTCTCTCGGGGCGTGACACTCTCCCCCGCCTGTTCCGTCGACGTCCCCGTCGACGTGTGCTGCCACTCGGTCCTTCGATGTACCGCATTGATCCCAGACAGTACATCGGCATTTCCTCTTCGGTCAACTTTTTCTGAAATCGAAGTGTCGTCATCGCTGCGTAGGGAAGTTGCTCCACTGTCAAGGGGATAGTGATGGGTTTGTTCGGACCGTTCACCCATAGTACCTTTGCTTGTGGGAAAAAGGCAAAATCGTTCTTCTCCAGGAAGTCCATTCCCAAAATGAGGTCCCGATCATCCATCGTGGTGACCTTGAAGTGCACTCGACCTTCCCAGTTTCCGAGCACGATTCGCACCCCGTTTGCTGCCCCTGTGACCGGTACTGCTGGTCCGTTGTTGGACTTCATCCAGCCCTTGCATGGCTGCACAAGTAGTCCCAATCTCTTGGCTTCGGCCTCAGTGATATAGTTGTAGTCGGCTCCCGTGTCGACCAAGGCCTTGATGGGTTGGTGGTTGATGGTTCCTTCCACGAACATCAACTTGCTTCCTCGCGGTCCCTCGCTGCCTGCACTGACGACAGAATTAAGTTGTTGAATCGTGCTTACCTGTTGCACGTCCGTGTGATCAATCGTTGGCCCCTCACATTCGGCCATGGCGTTGAGCTTCCCCATTTTCGGACAGTCCTTCATCCGATGAGCTCCGCCGCACATAAAGCATCCTCATTGGTCGGGAGCGCCCCTGCGTTCTCCCGAGTAGTATGGCTTGTCCGCGTCGTGTTGCGGTCTCGTCCCGAATCTTCCACGTGATGGTTGGGCTGGTTGCTGTACTGACGTGCGGGTGTCTCCCCCGCCTTTGGTTTGACCCTCAGCTCGCGGCTCCTTCCTTTTCTCAAATTCGGCTAGGGACTCTGCCACTTTGATTGCCTCGTTGACAGATTTCACCTCGCGGCTTTGTACTCTATCCTTGACCCAACTCGGTAGTCCATCCAGGAACAAAAATAGTCGATCATCCTCGGTCATGTCCGGAATCTGGACCATGATCGATGTAAAGTCCCGAACATAGTCCCGAATGGTAGTCTTATGCTTGAGCTCGCGGAGTTTCTTCCTTGCCTCATACCATGTGTTCTCGGGATAGAATTGTGCCTTGAGTTCCGACACGAACTCGTCCCAAGTCCCGATTGGTTGGCAAGTTCCTTTCGTAACACCGGCCTGTCGATGATGCCACCACAGCGCTGCATCGTCGGCAAGATATAGTGTAGCCTGCCGTACCTTGGCCTTCTCGTCCGTCAGTCCCAGACCATCAAAGTAAAGTTCCATTCGCCATAGGAACTCCTTGATGGACTTGGCATCTCTCTTGCCAATGAATTCCTTGGGTTTGGGGACCTCAACCCTTGGTCCCTCGAACCTCGCCCCGCCAAATGTGCTGTTCCAGCTCGGCCCGCCCTTTGAGTTGGTGCCCGAGTTGCTTGCCCGACAGATTTTATCACAAAAATCTTCAAAATGTTTGGCACTTACCTCGCAAAACTCGGCATACTGCTTGCGTATCTCCGTGATGCTGGCTGCCACATGATCCTCGATCGTTGCTAGTTCCTTGCGCAATGAGAGTTGTTCCCTCTTGAAGGTCTCGAGCTGGCCCAACGTGTGCCCTTCCAGTTGTCCAACAGCTTTCTCGAGAGTACCCACGCGTTCCTCCGTGCTCAATTGGGTGTTAGTGATGCGCTGCCCAAGAGCTTCGATGTCGTCCTCGATGTCGGGTAGGCGGTGTGCTAAGGTGAGTATGATCTTTCGGATGTCTTCATCCTCAAGAAGTCGGCTTCGTGGCGGGTTCTCCTCGTGTTGCGGCGGCATCACACCGCGCGCCTTGCTCTTGCCACGCTTGGCTTTCCCTTCAGCTGGGACTTCTCCACGTCCCCGGACCTTGTCAGCCTCTATGACTCGTCCGTCCTCCACATTGATGCCTGCCTCGATCTATCCGTCGGCCATGATGCCTGCTGATCGTTAGCATCGACTCCCACAGTCTTGCACACCTCCTTGTGTGGCTAACGATGGCTCCGATACCACTTGTCACGGGCTTAGAGTTTGCTATGCTCCTAAGCGTCGTGCGGCCTAACAACCCTCTTGCTAGTCAGCCTTAAACTCCCCGAATTTGGCTAAGTATGAAAGTTGGCACAACGAAAGAGAGGTAATGGGTTGAGGGAAAATTACTTCCACTAAGTAACAAAGAGTTTACAAAGTCTCTTACAAAGTTTTCCCAAGGATGGCTGCAAATGAGCCCCAACTTTCCTATTTATACTACCTCCTATCACTAGAACCTTCCTCCACCTCCTCATTTGGAGGCTTCTAGACCCTCCTACACTATTACAAGTTCTAGAGTATTCTAAGTACAATACAAGTCTTTGTACAATGTCTAGAAACGTCTCCTAAATTACAAGTCTCTTGACTCATCCAAGAGTCTCTAGCACCTTCCACATATTTCCGGGTCCTTCTGGCTTGTTCGACCCGACCCGGCCCGCTCGGCCTGTCTCGGCCCGACTCCATGTAACCCGACCCGATCCGGCCCGGCCTTCCACACATGCCTCCGGATTAATCTTTGATGTTCTGGACCATCCCGGTCCGTTTCTGGAATATTTCGAGTACAACTTACGCTCAGTGGACTCCTCAGCTTTCCAACGTCCACTTCCCTCACAAGGCTTTATCCCGCTAAGCCTATTATAGGGGGAGGGAGCTCCGTGTGTCCCTCACGCGCCGCCCGCGCGCACGCCCAGCGCCTCGCGCGCACCCCTCGCGGGTGTCCGTCGCCCGTGTCCGAGTCTCGGCCCTCGGATATGCCTCATCTCGTCATCTTGTCCCGCATAGTCCCGAAGCGGCGTGCCTGTCCGCTGCACTCGTCCGTTCGGTTCCCGACATGCCTTGTCTCGCCGCCCAAGTAGTCCCGCATCTGGCCGAATGGCCTTGTCCCTCGGTCGGGTACTTTGTTGCCCAGATGGCCTGCTTGCTCGGCCATACATCAACGCATGCCGCGCCACACGACTAAGTCCCTCAGTCGGTTGTGCCGCTCCACAGGGCCTTGCTGTCCCGAACGTGCCACGTGCACGTTGATCTGCTGAACCTCGTACCCCTCTGTGCGGGTCTGTCCGAGCACCCTGTCGGTCATTTCTCTCGGGGCGTGACAGCACGCTAGCTTGGTCGACCGACGCACGCTATCAGGCCGGACAGTGGGGTTTCTGGGGTTCTGGACTCGGGCAGGATCGGCAGGTAGCGCACGCTACGCCGAGCGTAGCGCGCGCTAGTCGGCAGGCGTAGCGCACGCTGTCGGCCGGCTAGCGTACGTTACTGGCGGGCGATTCGATCGAAGGGTTACGGGCCGGTCGGATAGCGCACGCTAGCGTCCGCGCAGCGCGCGCTATCGCGGTCGGGTAGGCAGGATCCGTCGGCAGATTGAGTCTTCAGTACAGGGCCTTGCGGGCCCCGACCGAGGGTTATCGGCCGAGGCTGCCCGTTAGCGCGCGCTAGTCCGGAAGGTGTAGCGCACGCTAGGCCGTGCCTGTTTAAATATGACAGAGTAGCCATATTTTCACCCGTTTTTCATTTCCATCTTTTCCTCTCCGCGGCTGGAGACTTGGCGATCCAGGAGACATGTTGTCAAGCAAATAATCCACGAAGATTGGGAGTTCATATCATCGATTAATCCCTCCATAACCTCCTTTGATCCAGCGAATCAAGGTGAGATTTCCTAGAACCCTACTTTGGGAAAATTTGGGGTTTTTGCGTTTTTATCCGAGTTGTTCCGTGTTGTTGATTAATACACGATGGGTATGATTAATTTTGGTAGTATTCTTGTGTTTAATATCATTTAATCCATTGTTCTTCGTCGAATCGAAGTATATTTCTTGATTTCCTTCGAATTGACTTTTTGGGGGATTTGTCCTCGATCTCGTTTTTCATCCGTTTTCGATGGATTGATTATGGTTAAATGATGTTGTTAAACATATTCTATGGATTTTATATCCATATTTCAACTTGGAATTCCGTTTTCGTGATTTGACGGAACGAATCGTGTTCTTGGCCGTTTTGGGGGAAATCCTTGAACCGTCGTCATTTGTTCTTTGAATTCAGCGGCTTTGGGTCGTACTTTGGAATTCATTTTCATTGTTATTGTTTTCGTTCGTAGTTCATTGTTGTGGATTATCGTTCGGTGGAGTCGGCGAGTTCGTAGTCGGTTCGTGCCAACCTACTTCGGCCGATTCTCCGCGTTGTGGTTATTCGAGGCAAGTACCTTGCCCATACTTTTCTCGTTTTATGGATATGATGATCGGTGGTCGTCTTCATGTATTTGTTTGGTTATTTGAAATGAAGTTTCAAAAGATTTCGGTTTGGCCTCGTTAAAGGCTCTCTTTCAAAACGCGTGTGTATTTTGTGAACGTTGTGTTTTGGGAATTGATTATGATTTGATTATTTTGAACGTTGAAGTCTATGATGATGATACTCCTGTGTTTAAAGTTATGGAATCGTGTATTCCGTATTTAATCTTGTTATTGTGTTTTGAAGAGTTTGATAATGGTGTCGGATTAGTGGCCATCTCTAGTAAGTATTCTTGATGAACTTACATTCTTAGCATATTAGTATTGCATGAGTAACGTGTGTGTGTATGCTCACTACGGGTTAGATCCGACGGGGTCTCGGTAGGGGTCCACAAGAGACGTGGATCGACGAGCTTGCTTTTAACCACTACGGGTTAGATCCGACGGGGTCTCGGTAGGGGTCCACAGAGACGTGGATCGACGGTTAATTGTGGTGCATTTTGCAAATGTGATTTGATTATGGCATTTCCGGAAATGAGTACTTTTGAACAGTTTTCATGATTGCATGCATTGACTAAGTGTGTAAGAGGTAAGTTGTTCGTTTGGCCTACTTGGCTAGGATGGAACTAGAGTACTTCGTTGTTTGTGTTAAATCCTTTACTTGTGGATTTTGATGTTGGGAGACGAACCTTGTGGTCGTTCTTGTGTACTGTGAGTTGATGAGATTGGGGCTAAAATCCCGATGTTTTTGTAAAGGTCATTTGACGGATTTGGGGCTAAAATCCCAACGGTTTGGTAAAGGTTATTTTACGGAAAGTAAACTTTTGGGGCGGTGACCCCTTTTGCCTTTTGGATTTTGAAAAGTAGGATTTGATAATCCTAAATTATTTTCTATTAAAACTCTCGATGCATTCTAAACCGTTTTATAAATTATTTCCATTGATTTATGATATTTCGATTTTGAAAGGTTTTCTCAAACTCTTGCCTCGGGAAGTACTTTTCGTTCCGTTTGGATCTTTGAGGATTCCTGGTTATTGTTATTCGTGGAATGTGAATTGTATGGCTCGTATTTGCACTTTGTTCTTGCACTAGCAAAACAGTGGAGTTTTGCTAACCCCCGAGTATTTGGGGGGTGGATGTCTGTTTTTGCATTCAGGTTTTGGAGCATAACACAGGGTCGGCACGAAGGATGATGAAAGATGATCGATACTAATCACATGAGGAACTGTACTTTGTTTATTGGTTCAGTTGTACTCTATTTTTCCGCTGCTATATTTTCCCGTTGTACGGGTGTGGTTGTATTTTGACCCCTGCGTGGGCATGAGTTGTATGTATTTGTTGAAAGACCAAATCAGTCTACTGAGTCATTTTAGCCTTAAAGGCATGGTTGAGTTGTTATATGTCGTTACCAGCCTGGTAGATCCTTGAGTAAAGGTTCTACGTCGTGTAATATCCTTGAGCGGATTGGGGGTGTTACATAAATGGTATCAGAGCTTAGGTCGTGGAAACCTAGGCTGTTGGGTCAAGTCGTGTTGTTTGAGTCTTGTTTCGTCGGATTTTATCTGACTGAGTCGTGTCGCAATGCGTCGTTTGAGTTTGTTGGTAGTGATTAGTATCGTGGGGCGATCATCATCTTCGTGCGACCCGTGGAAGTAAGTCTCCCTTCTTTGTGTTGTGCCTCGTGTGACACGAGCTATTTTTATGATTATTTGTTAAGTGGTGGAATCCTTATGTGGATTTTGATTTCACGATATGTATTTAGTCGACTCTCATATTTGATTTATACGAGGAGTGCCGTCGCTTGTGATGTCTTTTTATTGTTGTTTTTGTCCGTTGTTGATGATTTTCGAATCGATTTGCACGTTTTACAAGTTCTCTTGTGGAAGCTTAGTGCTTATACACGTACGACTTGTTCACTAGTCGGTGCGGGAGGGTCCTTAGAGACTTCGAATGGGGTCAGTGGTTTTGTTCTGAATCCTAGGTGGTCTTCGACTCTGGTATTTTATCGTTTATTTCCGTTTAAAGACATGTATTGTCTTGATTTTAAACATTTTGATGCGTGTACTAGGAGTTGTTTTAGTGAACATCGATATGTGTGAGTTTGGGCATTCTGGCCTATTGGATTTTTGAAAACCTTGAGTATCTTAGAAAAATAAATTTCGAGACATACTTTTCAAATGAGTTATTTTCTTGTGGTACATCCTAGGTGCCACAATATATTTCAAAAAAATTCTACTTCGAGGACCAAAATGCTTTGAGATATTTTCAATGTTTTAGAAACACTTTTATTTAGACCTGAGGGTCGAATATTTTGAAAGTTTTCACTAAGAGAAAGTGTCCTCATTTTTATCAAATGCGAAATGGTTCTCCAAAGTCTCGATAACGATGTTTCACGTTTGTATTTTTGTTGAAAGGTGATACTCAAGATCAACCAGTATTCTTCAAATTATTTTCAAAATGAGGTTTTCGTTTTTAAAACCTATCCATTCCCGTTTGAGGGCTGAGTATGTATGTATGATGTTCGCGTTGTCATTTTGATACTTTCTCCCGAGTATGATCGAATTGGCGGTGTGAGCGTTGAGTCACTTTCCACACATTGGTTGTGCTAGCCCCCTGTGAGAGGTGGGATGTTGGTGTTGAATGTTGTCGCCTCGTGGTGATTTCTGCGTTGTCGCGTATGTGCGAGCTGTTAGAGCATTGGTTTGGTATGACCGTGTGCATCGGTGATGGTTCCGTTATGTGTCGGTTGTTTAATGTCTTGTTACCTTGCTCCTGTTTTTGTGAATTTCGTGGACGAGGTCGGAGGTAATACCCGTACTATTTTGACTTCGGTATTTTCTCTTTCTCTAGTCTATCGATTCGCTCATGTTTGTTGATACTTTATGAACTTGTTCGGTATTTCAGTTTCATCGTCCGAACGAGCTGTGATCTTGTTTTGAGTCGATCTGGTTATCGCTGTGACTTTTTCGAGTTCGGTTCGATTCTTGTGAACCTTGTTCGGGAGTAACATCTTTTGGTTCTATTAGTTCTTTATTTGAAGTGGATCGGATTTTGAACTTCTGTATTTTCGACTCTATTGACTCGTTTATGCTCGTTAACATTTTCTGAGCTTGCCATGTCCCTTGCTTTTGTTGATCGAACAAGTGTGGTATTGTTTCGGAATAACTCGTTTGTCGTTGTGACTTTTCAATCGCTATTCCCTTTCCTGTGGATCTTATGGGAATACATGTCTTGTAGTTCTCACCAGATCATCGTGGGAGTTGTTGTTTGAATTTTATTATCCTTCGTGTTTCGGACATGATTGTTCGATCTTTGTTGTCTCGATCGTTCGCTTGTTCGGTTTTTGTTCTCGTTTCATGATTGTTGAGCATTCAGGCTCCTTCATAATTCCCGTAAGTTTGGGAAATTAGTCTCGTTTTCGATCTTCCAACCCTTGGGCGGTGGAATTCCGTATTTGTTTAGCGATTGGCTCGCGTTTTGATTGATGTACCGTTGGGTTGGTCAATCGTATTGATTTTCGTTCATTGTGTTTTGCGATTGTTCAGATAATTGACTTGATTGTATTATCCATTTGATGACGCTTGTCACTTGTTGGTTTTATTATATCCCTAACGGCGACGTTGTGTTGGTCGTCGTGGAGCGTGTTTTCACACCGTATATTCCGTTGCGTTGTTTGTAACGTTTCGCCGTTGGGCATTAGTTACGCGTTTCTTGCGTATCTCGTTGAGTTTTCCTGGTGGGATATTGCTTCTCCCGACTTGTTTTAAGTTTCGGGACGAAACTTCTTTTAAGGAGGGTAGAATGTAATATCCGCAATTTTCGATTTTCGGTAAATTTCTTTTTTCGGTCGGAGTCCATTTTGATGACTCGCTCATGACCGTTTCGTCATTCTGAGGATGATTAATTCTACACTTTTTGACATCCGAGTTTGTTTCGATGTCATTTTGTTGAGTTACGTGCTTTTTAGCGACATTTCCGCGCTTGAGTTCGATTCTTGCGAATCTCGTTCGAAACTGCTTTTTCGAGCTTCCTGTAAGTCCGTTTAACTTTGTTAGACGTGTTGTGAACTTCTGTTTGGTTATTCGATCACGTATCGTGATTTCCGGGCGTTTTGGGCCATTTTTTAATTTCTTGAAAGTTATGGGTATCCGTATCTGTAATTGATGTCTCGACCCGTTTCTTGGTCGCGTATGACTAATTATGGTATTATGTTTTCATTCCGGGTCGTTGATGTTATCCGCGAACTTTTCATCGTGTTTGTTCCGTACGTTTTCGGAAATCGGGTCGTCGAGCCCTGGTGGTCGGGTACTGGCCGGACGGTTGCGGGACTGGCCGGACGATTGCGGGCACCGGCCGGACAGGTGCGCGAGAACCGGCGTAAGCGCCGCCTTCTGGCCGGAAGGTCTTGCGCGCTTCTTGCGGTATTGCGCCACGCTAAGCTTGGTCGGCCAAGCGCCTTCTCGGACCGGATAGTGGGGTTTCTGGGGTTCTGGACTCGGGCAGGATCGGCAGGTAGCGCACTGTCACGGCCGACAGTCGACAACGAGATATGTGTGCGCAGACGATCGCACAGGGTGCCGAGGGACCGGCACGAGCAGGACGCCAAGGATGGCATCGGGCTGCAAGAGAAGAGTCAGCCTTCAGGACGGCGTGACCGGACGGAGAGTCACGCGTGGAAACCGTGGGAAGAGCACGGACGCCGCTGTGGGAAGCGGATCGCCCAAGGGGCATTCCGGACTGGACATGTTCGGGACTGTCCGGCAGCGCAGGGGGCGCGGGAAAGGCCGGACGAGCAGCAGTCGTGTGGGACAAGGCACGACGGGACAAGGCCGAGTCTGGGAACAGGACTCGAGCTGGGCGGCCGGACGCGGGCGTGGGATGCCGGGCGCGGCCGGCGTGCACGGGCGCGCGCGCGCGAGGTGCGAGAGAGACCCTCCCCCCTTATAATAGGCTTAGACGGAAAAAGCATTGTGGGGGCAGTAGACATTGAAAAGCTGAGGAGCCACTCGGCAGGAAAGACTCGACCGGAAGCAACTAGAAGCGGACCGGCTTGGTCCAGGAGGTTCGGGAAGAGTCTGGAACATTGTAGAGACGGGCCCAGATGGTCGGGCCGAGACGGGCCGGTGCGGGCCGGGACGGGCCGATGCGGGCCGGGACGGACAAAGACGGGCCGGGCGCCCGGAATGGAAGAGAAGCCTCTAGGAAACTCCTATAAGGATGTACTACTTGAAGAGTGTAGAGCATTCTAGATTTGTACTTAGTATTGTACTTGTAGAATACTCTAGAATGTGTGTAAGCCTTGTATGTGTAGACTTGTGTGGATAATTCTAGAGATAGGTTCTAGAATAGGATAGAAGTGTGTGGATTGTATAGGATGTTCTAGAGTCCTCCAAATGAGGAGGTGGAGTAGAAGGTTCTAGGTTCCTAGGAGTAGTATAAATAGGCTTGAGGTTGGCTCATTTGCCCAACCCTCAAAGACTCAACATTCTTGTGTACTTGTGAAGTGTTTGTGAAATAGTGAAGTGTTCTACTCTCAACTCCCAAGTGTTTAAACCCCTCCTTTCATACTTAGCAACCGAGTGAGTTAGGCTTACTATCTAGATCGAGGCAATTCTAGTCTAGTGCCGCACGGGTCCGAGGAGCTTTCGAGTGCTCAAACCCAACCCCGTGACAGCACGCTACGCCGAGCGTAGCGCGCGCTAGTCGGCAGGCGTAGCACACGCTGTTGGCCGGCTAGCGTACGTTACCTGGCCGGGCAGTTCAGTCCAGAGGGTTCTGGACAGATCGGCTAGCGCACGCTAGCGTCCGCGCAGCGCGCGCTATCGCGGTCGGGCAGGCAGGATCCGGCCGGCAGATTGAATCTTTAGTACATGGCCTTGCGGGCCTCGGCCGAGGTTTATCGGCCGAGGCTGCCCGTTAGCGCGCACTAGTCCGGAAGGTGTAGCGCACGCTAGGCCGTGCCTGTATAAATATGACAGAGTAGCCATATTTTCACCCGTTTTTCATTTCCACCTTTTCCTCTCCGCGGCTGGAGACTTGGCGATCCAGGAGACATGTTGTCAAGCAACTAATCCACGAATATTGGGAGTTCATATCATCGATTAATCCCTCCATAACCTCCTTTGATCCAGCGAATCAAGGTGAGATTTCCTAGAACCCTACTTTGGGAAAATATGGGGTTTTTGCGTTTTTGTCCGATTTGTTCCGTGTTGTTGATTAATACACGATGGGTATGATTAATCTTGGTAGTATTCTTGTGTTTAACATCATTTAATCCATTGTTCTTCGTCGAATCGAAGTATATTTCTTGATTTCCTTCGAATTGACTTTTTGGGGGATTTGTCCTCGATCTCGTTTTTTGTCCGTTTTCGATGGATTGATTATGGTTAAATGATGTTGTTAAACATATTCTATGGATTGTATATCTATATTTCAACTTGGAATTCCGTTTTCGTGATTTGACGGAACGAATCGTGTTCTTGGCCGTTTTGGGGGAAATCCTTGAACCGTCGTCATTTGTTCTTTGAATTCAGCGGCTTTGGGTCGTACTTTGGAATTCATTTTCGTTGTTATTGTTTTCGTTCGTAGTTCATTTTTGTGGATTGTCGTTCGGTGGAGTCGGCGAGTTCGTAGTCGGTTCGTGCCAACCTACTTCGGCCGATTCTCCGCGTTGTGGTTATTCGAGGCAAGTACCTTGCCCATACTTTTCTCGTTTTATGGATATGATGATCGGTAGTCGTCTTGATGTGTTTGTTTGGTTATTTGAAATGAAGTTTCAAAAGATTTCGGTCTGGCCTCGTTAAAGGCTCTCTTTCAAAACGCGTGTGTGTTTTGTGAACGTTGTGTTTTGGGAATTGATTATGATTTGATTATTTTGAACGTTGAAGTCTTTGATGATGATACTCCTGTGTTTAAAGTTATGGAATCGTGTATTCCGTATTTAATCTTGTTATTGTGTTTTTAAGAGTTTGATAATGGTGTCGGATTAGTGGCCATCTCTAGTAAGTATTCTTGATGAACTTATATTCTTAGCATATTAGTATTGCATGAGTAACGTGTGTGTGTATTCTCACTACGGGTTAGATCCGACGGGGTCTCGGTAGGGGTCCACAAGAGACGTGGATCGACGAGCTTGCTTTTAACCACTACGGGTTAGATCCGACGGGGTCTCGGTAGGGGTCCACAGAGACGTGGATCGACGGTTAATTGTGGTGCATTTTGCAAATGTAATTTGATTATGGCATTTCCGGAAATGAGTGCTTTTGAACGGTTTTCATAATTGCATGCATTGACTAAGTGTGTAAGAGGTAAGTTGTTCGTTTAGCCTACTTGGCTAGGATGGCACTAGAGTACTTCGTTGTTTGTGTTAAATCCTTTACTTGTGGATTTTGATGTTGGGAGACGAACCTTGTGGTCGTTCTTGTGTACTGTGAGTTGATGAGATTGGGGCTAAAATCCCAACATTTTTGTAAAGGTCATTTGACGGATTTGGGGCTAAAATCCCAACGGTTTGGTAAAGGTTATTTTACGGAAAGTAAACTTTTGGGGCGGTGACCCCTTTTGCCTTTTGGATTTTGAAAAGTAGGATTTTATAATCCTAAATTATTTTCTATTAAAAATCTCGATGGCATTCTAAACCGTTTTATAAATTGTTTCCATTGATTTATGATATTTCGATTTTGAAAGGTTTTCTCAAACTCTTGCCTCGGGAAGTACTTTTCGTTCCGTTTGGATCTTTGAGGATTCCTGGTTATTGTTATTCGTGGAATGTGAATTGTATGGCTCGTATTTGCACTTTGTTCTTGCACTAGCAAAACAGTGGAGTTTTGCTAACCCCCGAGTATTTAGGGGGTGGATGTCTGTTTTTGCATTCAGGTTTTGGAGCATAACACAGGGTCGGCATGAAGGATGATGAAAGATGATCGATACTAATCACATGAGGAACCGTACTTTGTTTATTGGTTCAGTTGTACTCTATTTTTCCGCTGCTATATTTTCCCGTTGTACGGGTGTGGTTGTAGTTTGACCCCTGCGTGGGCATGAGTTGTATGTATTTGTTGAAAGACCAAATCGGTCTACTGAGTCATTTTAGCTTTAAAGGCATGGTTGAGTTGTTATATGTCGTTACCAGCCTGGTAGATCCTTGAGGAAAGGTTCTACGGCGAGTAATATCCCTGAGCGGATTGGGGGTGTTACATTAGTATCCACATGCATGATAATATCAACTTGTAATTATTCACATGGAACTATGTCGTAATTGTAACACCCTGAGATATTCGGAGTATATTACAGCGCCGTGGACCCCTACATGGGACCCACCAGGCTACAACAAGCGAACACCCCTCGACTAACCATCTCGGTTAGCGAGGATACACAATCAAATAATACATCACATGAAAATACACCCGGAGCAACCGACGAAATGAGCAACAATCGACAACGTAGCAATTTAAAATAATACAACACGGAGTTTGATTTGAAAAGCCTAAGTACTCGTGAGTACAGTCTATCAGTTTATAAATATAGGAAACAACCATATCGAAATGGACAAAAGAAATAAGTAGACCCAAGTGCACATGTCAACGACCCTGGCCAACATCTTCGTACTGTCCCAGCGCTTGCTCGTCCGGATGATCATAACCTGAAATCCACAACAAGAATTTCCCCACAACGGGTCCCCATAGGGGTTAGCAATTACGCTAGTACAAGTAATCAAGGCAAACCAATCGCTTACACATTTCATAGTACATGCACCAATATCATTTCAAAAACCAAAACCAGACATGTCTTTTCCGGAAACAAACAGTCACAATTAATTTGCCTAGGACCGGGACGAAGCCACGAATCCCACTCGAGGCCTCTACGGACCCTCCCGAGCTGGCCACATTCATAAAACAAACCAAGCACCACACGTCACCTAGGACTGGGACGAAGCCACGAATCCCACTCGAGGCCTCTAAGGACCCTCCCGAGCTGGCTAGCGAATCAAACTCATGAATCCAGGACGAAGCCATAGATTCCCTCGAGGCCCCTTCGGACCCTCCCGAGGTGAGTAAAGCACACACAATATACATTACCATTTCATGTTAAGCATAAAGGTTTCCAAGAATTACTTGCCTTGAATAATTGACGACGCAACGAACGGAAAGGAAAGTCACCAACGAACGCTAGGAACCAACGAAACCGAACCTAACGATTCGAAGAATACAATCACAACCATTTCTAAATGAATACGGAATTTGAATACACCCGAAAACCCGCCTACGATTCATGTATATTCGTATATAAACAACAACGAGGGCGGACCACAACCAAACCCTCTCGATTCCGTAAAAACCACGAAATATACCATGAATCCGTAGGGAAACTAAGAATACCAACAAGATTAATCATATTCATCATGAATCCACCAACAAAACGGAACGAATCGGAAGAAAATCCCAAAACCCCCAAATTATCCAAAAGTAGGGTTCTAAGAGATTTACCTTGGATTTGGATGAAAGATTCGTGTTGATGTTGTTATAATACACCAAGAACTCAAGAAAGATGTTGGATGAGATGATTGGAGGAAGAAATCGCCAAGAAAATCGCCCGGAATCGCCTTAGCCGCGGAGAGGAGGAAGAAATGAGAAATTATGATTATCTCGGTCAACTCCCTGGTTTATATAACCAGGGAGTGTTAGCGCGCGCTAACTCCTCAAGGTTAGCATGCGCTAGCGGGATAAAATTACAATCCATACAGTTAGCGTCCCGATCCGGTGGCAGTTACGGCCGTTAGCGTGCGCTACTCCAAATGTAGCGTGCGCTAATAACCTATCGGTAGCGCGTGCTATCGAACAATAGGGGAAAAATGTTTTTTTAGGCCCGTAACTTTGGCCTAGTTGGGTTATAAGGACATTATCTTTTCGGGCCTGGAGAAGAAGGACATTAATTTTAAAAAGTGGGAAAACAAGGACAATTAAGCCCGAATGAGGTCCGATTTGGGCTTAATTGTCCTTGTTTTCCCACTTTTTAAAATTAATGTCCTTCTTCTCCAGACCCGAAAAGCTAATGTCCTTTTGATACTACCATTTATTTCTAAAGTTTCTAAATTACTTTTTATTTCTAAAGTTTATAAATTACTTTTTTATTTATTTTACCATTTATCTTTTCAATTATTATAATTTTATTAATATTTTTATTTCAATTATTTTGAAATATATTTTTAAAAATAAAAATATTTAAATTTTTAATAATTACATATCATTAAAATTTTAATAACCGAAATGTACTCAAAATTTAAGTTTTAAAATTTGAAAATCATCACAAAATTAAAACTATCAAATAATTTAAAATAAAAAAATTATGTATAAAATTTAAAATTTAGTATGCATCAAATAATTAACAGCAAAACAAAATATGTAAAAACATGAATATTTTGATATAGTTAAAAATAATATTGATATAGTTTTTTATTTATATTAATCAATTTGAAAAATTCTTTAGATGGGGTAAAATAATTAAACTAATCGAATTGGTTAACTCGATTAAATTTGATTTTATAATAAAAATTTATTGATTTGATTTAAAAAATTATAAATAATTGAAATATTTTTTTGATAAATTAATCAATAATATTTTTAAAATTATTTTTTAGTTCATATATTACGATATAAATATAAAAATTAAGAGAATTATAAATATTTTTTTGGACGGAAAAGATATCAAAATGTTCGTTTCTTTTATTTTTAAATAATTTTTTATTAAAAGATTTTGATGTTCACAGGAGCATTCGTTTGCTTCACATGACTGTTTTAAATAACTCTACAATACTCTTAACAAAAAATACATAATTGATATTTTAACAAAAATACATATTTGATTCTTAGTTTTTTGGTTTGGTTTCAGTTTAAACCATGATTTCTAAGAACTAATTAAATTCAAATTTTATTTTAAGTAATAATTATTTTTAAAAAAATTAACTAGAAATAAATTTTTTAAAATTTAACTAAATACTACATACACTAGAAAAAAAATATTTCAAAACGATCGTGATGCCCAACAAAAAATGGGTAAATTTAATTTTATTTTATTATAAGGAATAAATTAATGATAAATATAAGATATTAAAATTATGTCTGTATTAATATTTAGCGGACTCACTAGCTAATTTTGTTAAACTATGCTATGAACTAGCCCTAAATACAGTTCGGTTAAAACTTAAAACATGTAATTCTTAATAGTACATTCTTTAAGAATATATTTAATTTTCATGTTAGATGAGTTATTCCGAACAGCTGAAATATTTTTTTGGGCCCGTAACTTTGGCCTAGTTGCGTTATAAGGACAGTAGCTTTTCGGGCCTTGGAGAAGAAGGATATTAATTTTAAAAAGTGGGAAAACAAGGACAATTAAGCCCAATCGGACCTCTTTCGGGCTTAATTGTCCTTGTTTTCCCACTTTTTAAAATTAATGTCCTTCTTCTCGAGGCCCGAAAAGATAATGTCCTTATAACCCAACTAGACCAAAGTTACGGGCCTAAAAAAACATTTTCCCCCGACCAATAGCGTGCGCTACCTGGGCATCAGTCGAGTCTAGTGGCAAACTGTCCAGAACTCACCTGACCCATTAGCGCGCGCTATCGTACAAACGTAGCGTGCGCTACTTGGCACTGGAGTTCGGTAGTAAGCATCGGCCTTTGATCGATACCACGCTAAGCGCGCTAACGAACAACTTAACGTACGCTAGTCTCCCGACATTAGCGTGCGCTAGACAAAGTAGCGTGCGCTAATTCGATAGTCCAGAGGGCTGGGAACAGAATTGCCACTCCCAGGGCTAACTCGCTAGCGCGCGCTACGAAGTAAACGTAGCGTGCACTACTAAGGGACCTCTAGCGTGCGCTATGCAGAAAATTTAGCGTGCGCTAGATACCGAATATAAACGGTCCAAAACACCGGAATACGAACGAAACGTCAAACGGAACATCTCAAGACACATCAAAACATATGATGGATCCACGGCAACCCCGAAACAGCGGTTACGCACAACAATAACGAGAATCAGATCATTAGATGACGGGAAAGATACACCGAAAGATACACGAGGGTCTTTACGACCGAAAAAATACATCGAAAATAAAAAAAATTCAAAGGAAAAAAAATGCGGATATTACATTATACCCCTCTAAAAACAAGTTTCGTCCCGAAACTTAAGAGACAAACAACTCGGGGTACCTAGCACGCATGCTATCCTCGGTTTCCCAAGTTGCCTCCTCGACACCATGTTTTGACCACTGCACTTTGACCAAAGGGATGGTCTTACGCCTCAGTCGTTTCTCGCGATGCTCCAAAATCTTCAAGGGACGTTCTTCAAAAGTAATATCCTCTGCGACATCAATCTCCCCATAGTCGATGATGTGACTAGGATCCGGGACATATTTCCTTAGCTGGGAAACATGAAAAACGCTATGAACATGACTCAGGGCCGGGGGCAATGCCAAACGGTATGCCAACCCACCGACTCGCTCGAGAATCTCGAAGGGTCCAATAAATCTCGGACTCAACTTCCCCTTTTTCCCGAAACGGAAAATTCCCCTCGTCGGCGACACCTTCAGCAAAACGTGGTCTCCCACCTCGAATTCTAAAGGTCGACGACGGACATCGGCATAGGACTTCTGTCGACTCTGGGCAGTCAACATCCGTTCCCGAATTAATTCTATCTTCCGCGTCGTCTCTAAAACGACATCCGGCTCGGTCCCGACTAAGTCGAACGCCTCATTCCAACAAATCGGGGATCGGCATCGCCGCCCATAAATTGCCTCATACGGTGCCATCCGAATCGACGCATGCCAACTATTGTTGTACGTGAATTCGATCAATGGCAAATGCTCCTCCCGATCATTGCTCAATCGAGGCGCACGCCGCAACATATCCTCGAGCGTGCGGATAGTGCGTTACCGATCCCATCGGCGAGGATGGAAAGAGGTACTCAAATGCAAACGAGTACCCAACGCTTTATGCACCGCCTGCCAAAAGTGCGATACAAATCGGCCATCACGATCTGAAACAATAGACTTTGGAGTACCGTGAAGCCTCACAATCTGCGCGATAAACACACGAGCTAACTTTTTCGGGCCCCAAGTGTCCTTGATGCCCAGAAAATGTGCCGACTTGGTCAAACGATCAGCAATCACCCATACCATATTCATGCCCGACCTCGATCTCGGCAAACTCGTAACGAAATCCATCGATATGTCTTCCCATTTCCATTAGGAGCGAGGTATCGCAATAACCCAGCCGGTCGCTGATGCTCGATTTTGACCTGCTAACAAGTCAAGCACTTCGCTACAAACTGCGCGACCTCTTCCTTCATATCATTCCACCAGAAGTTCCTCCTCAAGTCCTTGTACATCTTACTCGAACCAGGATGAACGGAGTAAGGTGTAGCATGGGCCTCACGCAAAATACTCTGTCTCAACTCTGAGTCGTTCAGCACACAAAGCCGACTCTAGAATCTCAAAATACCATCCTCGTGAATCACAAACCCAGGAGATTTTCCCTTAAGAACGTTCTCTCCGATTTGGGTAATCATCGGATCCTCTAACTGTTTCATAATTTCATCGATTAAAGACGACGAAATCTCTAAAGCACAAAGTTGCCCGGGAGCTCCAGGCAACAAAACCTCAACATCTAACTCGATCAAAGTCCGCTGAAGCTCAGACTGAGATGTAAGGACCTCAAGCGTTCGCAACGCAATCGGTTTCCGACTCAAGGCATCGGCCACGACGTTCGCCTTGCCCGGATGATAAAGGATTTCGAGGTCATAATCCTTAATCAGCTCTAACCACATTCTCTGCTTCATATTCAACTCCCGCTGAGTAAATATGTATTTCAGACTTTTATGATCGGTAAAAATCTGACATGTAGAGCCGAAAAGGTAGTGACGCCAGATCTTGAGCGCAAAAACAACTGTCGCTAACTCCAAATCATGAGTAGGGTAGTTAAGCTCATACGGCCTCAACTGTCTCGATGTATAAGCAATAGTCTTGCCGTGCTGCATCAACACGCACCCAAGACCCTGTCCCGAAGCATCGCTATAAACAGTAAAACCCTCGTTGCCACATGGCAATGCTAAAACCGAAACTGAAGTCAAATGCCTCTTCAGTTCCTCAAAACTCGACTGTCTCTCGTCATTCCAGACGAACTTCTCGGACTTCTGGAGCAACTGAGTAAGCAGCCGAGCCAGTTTCGAGAAACCATCGATGAACCTACGGTAGTAGCCAGCCAAACCCAAGAAACTACGGACCTCCTTCACATTCGTGGGCGGCGCCCAATCCAACACTGCCTCAACCTTCAGCGGATCCACTCGGACTCCCTCGGCTGAAATCACGTCACCCAAAAACATCACTTCCTTCAGCCAGAACTCACATTTCGAGAACTTCGCGTAGAGTTGCTTGGTCCTCAAAATGTCTAACACTATCCGCAAATGATGGGCATGCTCATCCCCATTCCTCGAATATATAAGAATATCGTCAATGAAGACGACGACACACTTATCCAAATACTCGATAAAGACTTTGTTCATCAACTGCATGAACACCTCCGGCGCATTAGTTAAGCCGAAAGGCATAACTACGAACTCATAATGTCCGTATCTCGTCCAAAAAGCTGTTTTCGGCACATCGGACTCCCTCACCCGGAGCTGATAGTACCCCGATCTCAAATCAATCTTCGAGAATACTGCGGCTCCCTGCAACTGATCGAACAAGTCATCAATCCTCGGCAGGGGATACTTGTTCTTGATGGTCACCTTGTTTAGTTCACAATAGTCGATACACAAACGCAGTGAACCATCCTTCTTCCGCACAAACAGGACCGGTGCGCCCCAAGGCGAGGCGCTCGGTCGAATATACCCCGACTCAAGAAGCTCACTCAATTGCTTCTTCAATTCTGTCATCTCTGAAGGTGCCATACGATACGGCGCCTTAGAAATCGGAGCCGCGCCCTGCTCTAACTCTATAGCAAACTCAACCTCACGATCCGGTGGCAATCCCGGTAACTAGTCAGGAAATACATCAGGAAACTCACTAACGACTGGAATCGACGAAATCTCGACTCCACCATCCTCCGCCTTCAAGGCGTATCACCAATAACCAGTACACCCCTTTGTAGTAGTCTCATCGCCTTCAAGGCGTTAATAACAAACTTCTGATTTCCCCTCCTTCGCCCCGCGAAGGAGTGCTCGGTGCCATCCTCGGCTAACATGGTGATGATCCTCGTGCGGTAGTTCATGATTGCGCCATGCCGCTCGAGCCAATCATCCCGGAGAATCAAATCCTCACCCTCGATGCTCACGACAATAAGATTAGAGAGCCAAGCCCTCTCACAAATAAACACAGAACAGTCCCGGACCTCTCGATCACCGACAATTCTATCACCGCTAGGAAGTTTAACGATGAAAGGCTCGCAAGGTGACAAACAGTCGAGACTCAAACAGCGTACACACTCTAGAGAAATGAATGAATGCGTAGCACCCGAATCGAAAAGCACACTGACAGGATGGGAATGGATATGAACGGTACCTGTCGCCATAGTAGCTGCTGGATCATCGGCCCTCCTCTTCTCATAGATACGCAGTTGGGCAGAGCCGACACTGGAAGCTCCTCCCCTAGTGGGCTGACCCCGACCCCTACCTCGGCCGGCACTCGGAGGTGGCGGCGGAGCAAATGAGCCCTGGTTCACACTCGGCTCCAAAGGTGCTGGGTGAGAAGAACGGGCGGCGCGAAATTGTCTGAGCTTCTCACAAAAAGAAGCCTTATGGCCCGACTGGCCAAAAGTATTACAAGTCAAAGGTGGACGAGGACACTCCCGGTTCACGTGGCCTGGCTGGCCACAGTTAAAGCATCTGGGGTCCCGGACGAAGGTTCCGGCGGCACTCCAAAAACTCCCAGGGAAACGAGATGAACCACCCGTAGAATTATTTGCAGGTTGAGAATTCTGTTGACCTCCACCCTTGTGGCCCGAAAAATTTCCGGTGGATTTCTGTTTCTTACTCTCCCGAACCGCCGCACTGGCTGTCACCGACATGTCATAGGCAAGAGCTCGACTCTGATAATCCTTCAGGGTAGTACAGACGAGTCCAGACATATAGTCCCGAATGGACAGTTTCATCCTCCTGGAAAAATGGAAAATTTTGTCGCTCTCAGCGACAACTTGGGTTTTCACATAGCCCAACTCTTTGTTGAAATCAGCAATAGCTTGGGATAAGGGAATATCCCGAGGTTGAGCATCGTAGAAAGCATGGACTCGAGCCTATCTAACTGGCCACGGGCAATATTCAGTCTCCATCAACTCCTGAAATTCGGCCCACGAAGCAACATGATCTTTGGGCCCAACGGCCTCCCACCAATCCGTAGCGTCCCCCGTGAGAAAGTACTGGGCAATAGGGACCTTACGGTCCTCGGGACAGTTGGTAGCAGTGAAGACTTTAGATATCTCCTTGATCCACCCTTCCCATCCGATCGGGTCCGAAGCTCCCGAAAACTGAGGAGGATGCATCTTGAGGACATCCTGAAGCCAGTGATCCGCTCCGCCCCGATTAGCATGAGCCTGATCGGGGTTCTGGACTACCTGAGCTATAGCCGCCATTTGGTTAACCATTTGCTGCATAACGGCTGCAATACCAAGGTCGGCGTGCTCCTAAGAAGAAGCATGACTGTGACGGTCACCGGTACTGCCGGCTCCCGAAGAATGCGACGTGGCCGCCCCACCGGCTGCCCCACGTCCTCGGCCGCGTCCATGACCATGACCACGACCACGACCACGGTTTCCTCCGGCATCCATACTGGTGTTAAGAGATAACAGAAGTATATTGATGATGAGTAAGGGAGGAAAAAGCAACCACGATTCGAAAAGTGGAAATACTATGCAAGAAAACAAAAGACCGAATAAGAAAACTTACGAGCACTGGAAGTACCGAGATGCTGGCAGCGGTGTGACAATGTGCAAAACAAAACACGACTAAACCCAATTAACCAACAAGCCTTGGTATCCATAAACCTAGCGCTCTGATACCATTTTCTGTAACACCCTGAGATATTCGGAGTATATTACAGCGCTGTGGACCCCAACATGGGACCCACCAGGCTACAACAAGCGAACACCCCTCGACTAACCATCTCGGTTAGCGAGGATACACAATCAAATAATACATCACATGAAAATACACCCGGAGCAACCGACGAAATGAGCAACAATCGACAACGTAGCAATTTAAAATAATACAACACGGAGTTTGATTTGAAAATCCTAAGTAGTCGCGAGTACAGTCTATCAGTTTATAAATATAGGAAACAACCATATCGAAATGGACACAAGAAATAAGTAGACCCAAGTGCACATGTCAACAACCCTGGCCAACATCCTCGTACTGTCCCAGCGCTCGCTCGTCCGGATGATCATAACCTGAAATCCATAACAAGAATTTCCCCACAACGGGTCCCCAGAGGGGTTAGCAATTACGCTAGTACAAGTAATCAAGGCAAACCAATCGCTTACACATTTCATAGTACATGCACCAATATCATTTCAAAAACCGAAACCAGACATGTCTTTTCCGGAAACAACCAGTCATAATTAATTTGCCTAGGACCGGGACGAAGCCACGAATCCCACTCGATGCCTCTAAGGACCCTCCCGAGCTGGCCACATTCATAAAACAAACCAAGCACCACACGTCACCTAGGACTGGGACGAAGCCACGAATCCCACTCGAGGCCTCTAAGGACCCTCCCGAGCTGGCTAGCGAATCAAACTCATAAATCCAGGACGAAGCCATAAATTCCCTCGAGGCCCCGTCGGACCCTCCCGAGGTGAGTAAAGCACACACAATATACATTACCATTTCATGTTAAGCATAAAGGTTTCCAGGAATTACTTGCCTTGAATAATTGACGACGCAACGAACGGAAAGGGAAGTCACCAACGAACGCTAGGAACCAACGAAACCGAACCTAACGATTCGAAGAATACAATCACAACCATTTCTAAATGAATACGGAATTGGAATACACCCGAAAACCCGCCTACGATTCATGTATATTGGTATATAAACAACAACGAGGGCGGACCACAACCAAACCCTCTCGATTCCGTAAAAACCATGAAATATACCATGAATCCATAGGGAAACTAAGAATACCAACAAGATTAATCATATTCATCATGAATCCACCAACAAAACGGAACGAATCGGAAGAAAATCCCAAAACCCCCAAATTATCCAAAAGTAGGGTTCTAAGAGATTTACCTTGGATTTGGATGAAAGATTCGTGTTGATGTTGTTATAATACACCAAGAACTGAAGAAAGATGTTGGATGAGATGATTGGAGGAAGAAATCGCCAAGAAAATCGCCCGGAATCGCCTTAGCCGCGGAGAGGAGGAAGAAATGAGAAATTATGATTATCTCGGTCAACTCCCTGGTTTATATAACCAGGGAGTGTTAGCGCGCGCTAACTCCTCAAGGTTAGCGTGCGCTAGCGGGATAAAATTCCAATCTATACAGTTAGCGTCGATCCGGTGAGCGATTTACGGCGTTAGCGTCTTACTCCAAATGTAGCGTGCGCTAATAACCTATCGGTAGCGCGTCTTTATCGAACAATAGGGAAAAATGTTTTTAGGCGTAACTTTGGCCTAGTTGGGTTATAAGGACATTATCTTTTCGGGCACGGAGAAGAAGGACATTAATTTTAAAAAGTGGGAAAACAAGGACAATTAAGCCCGAAGGAGGTCCGATTGGGCTTAATTGTCCTTGTTTTCCCACTTTTTAAAATTAATGTCCTTCTTCTCCAGACCCAAAAAGCTAATATCCTTTTGACACTACCATTTATTTCTAAAGTTTCTAAATTACTTTTTATTTTTAAAGTTTATAAATTACATTTTTATTTATTTTACCATTTATCTTTTCAATTATTATAATTTTATTAATATTTTTATTTCAATTATTTTGAAATATATTTTTAAAAATAAAAATATTTAAGTTTTTAATAATTACATATCATTAAAATTTTAATAACCGAAATGTACTCAAAATTTAAGTTTTAAAATTTGAAAATCATCACAAAATTAAAACTATCAAATAATTTAAAATAAAAAAAATTATGTATAAAATTTAAAATTTAGTATGCATCAACTAATTAATAGCAAAAAAAATATGTAAAAACATGAATATTTTGATATAGTTAAAAATAATATTGATATAGTTTTTGATTTATATTAATCAATTTGAAAAATTCTTTAGATGGGGTAAAATAATTAAACTAATCGAATTGGTTAACTCGATTAAATTTGATTTTATAATAAAAATTTATTGATTTGGTTTAAAAAATTATAAATAATTGAAATATTTTTTTGATAAATTAATCAATAATATTTTTAAAATTATTTATTAGTTCATATATTACGATATAAATATAAAAATTAAGAGAATTATAAATATTTTTTTGGACGGAAAAGATATCAAAATGTTCTTTTCTTTTATTTTTAAATAATTTTTTATTAAAAGATCTTGATGTTCACAGGAGCATTCGTTTGCTTCACACGACTGTTTTCAATAACTCTACAATACTCTTAACAAAAATACATAATTGATATTTTAACAAAAATACATATTTGATTCTTATTTTTTTGGTTTGGTTTCAGTTTAAACCATGATTTCTAAGAACTAATTAAATTCAAATTTTATTTTAAGTAATAATTATTTTTAAAAAAATTAACTAGAAATAATTTTTTAAAATTTAACTAAATACTACATACACTAGAAAAAAAATATTTCAAAACGATCGTGATGCCCAACAAAAAATGGGTAAATTTAATTTTATTTTATTATAAGGAATAAATTAATGATAAATATAAGATATTAAAATTATGTCTATATTAATATTTAGCGGACTCACTAGCTAATTTTGTTAAACTATGCTATGAACTAGCCCTAAATACAGTTCGGTTAAAACTTAAAACATGTAATTCTTAATAGTACATTCTTTAAGAATATATTTAATTTTCATGTTAGATGAGTTATTCCGAACGGCTGAAATATTTTTTTAGGCCCGTAACTTTGGCCTAGTTGCGTTATAAGGACATTAACTTTTCGGGCCTGGAGAAGAAGGACATTAATTTTAAAAAGTGGGAAAACAAGGACAATTAAGCCCAATCGGACCTCTTTCGGGCTTAATTTTCCTTGTTTTCCCACTTTTTAAAATTAATGTCCTTCTTCTCCAGGCCCGAAAAGATAATGTCCTTATAACCTAACTAGACCAAAGTTACGGGCCAAAAAAAACATTTTCCCCCGACCAATAGTGCGCGCTACCTGGGCATCAGTCGAGTCCAGTGGCAAACTATCCAGAACTCACCTGACCCGTTAGCGCGCGCTATCGTACAAACGTAGTGTGCGCTACTTGGCACCTGACCGAGTTCAGTAGTAAACTGTCCAGCACTGGACAGTCACGCTAGCGCGCGCTAACGAACAACTTAATGTACGCTAGTCTCCCGACATTAGCGTGCGCTAGACAAAGTAGCGTGCGCTAATCCGATAGTCCAGAGGGCTGGGAACAGAACTGCCACTCCCAGGGCTAACTCGCTAGCGCGCGCTACGAAGTAAACGTAGCGTGCACTACTAAGGGACCTCTAGTGTGCGCTATGCAGAAAATTTAGCATGCGCTAGATACCGAATATAAACGGTCCAAAACACCGGAATACGAACGAAACGTCAAACGGAACATCTCAAGACACATCAAAACATAGGATGGATCCACGGCAATCCCGAAACAACGGTTACGCACAACAATATTGATGATGAGTAAGGGAGGAAAAAGCAACCACGATTCGAAAAGTGGAAATACTATGCAAGAAAACAAAAGACCGAATAAGAAAACTTACGAGCACTGGAAGTACCGAGATGCTGGCAGCGGTGTGACAATGTGCAAAACAAAACACGACTAGACCCAATTAACCAACAAGCCTAGGTATCCATAAACCTAGCGCTCTGATACCATTTTCTGTAACACCCTGAGATATTCGGAGTATATTACAGCGCTGTGGACCCCTACATGGGACCCACCAGGCTACAACAAGCGAACACCCCTCAACTAACCATCTCGGTTAGCGAGGATACACAATCAAATAATACATCACATGAAAATACACCCGGAGCAACCGACGAAATGAGCAACAATCGACAACGTAGCAATTTAAAATAATACAACACAGAGTTTGATTTGAAAAGCCTAAGTACTCGCGAGTACAGTCTATCAGTTTATAAATATAGGAAACAACCATATCGAAATGGACAAAAGAGATAAGTAGACCCAAGTGCACATGTCAACGACCCTGGCCAACATCCTCGTACTGTCCCAGTGCTCGCTCGTCCGGATGATCATAACCTGAAATCCATAACAAGAATTTCCCCACAACGGGTCCCCAGAGGGGTTAGCAATTACGCTAGTACAAGTAATCAAGGCAAACCAATCGCTTACACATTTCATAGTACATGCACCAATATCATTTCAAAAACCGAAACCAGACATGTCTTTTCCGGAAACAAACAGTCACAATTAATTTGCCTAGGATCGGGACGAAGCCACGAATCCCACTCGAGGCCTCTAAGGACCCTTCCGAGCTGGCCACATTCATAAAACAAACCAAGCACCACACGTCACCTAGGACCGGGACGAAGCCACGAATCCCACTCGAGGCCTCTAAGGACCCTCCCGAGCTGGCTAGCGAATCAAACTCATGAATCCAGGACGAAGCCATAGATTCCCTCGAGGCCCCATCAGACCCTCCCGAGGTGAGTAAAGCACACACAATATACATTACCATTTCATGTTAAGCATAAAGGTTTCCAAGAATTACTTGCCTTGAATAATTGACGACGCAACGAACGGAAAGGAAAGTCACCAACGAACGCTAGGAACCAACGAAACCGAACCTATCGATTCGAAGAATACAATCACAACCATTTCTAAATGAATACCGAATTGGAATACACCCAAAAACCCGTCTACGATTCATGTATATTCGTATATAAACAACTATGAGGGCGGACCACAACCAAACCCTCTCGATTCTGTAAAAACCACGAAATATACCATGAATCCGTAGGGAAACTAAGAATACCAACAAGATTAATCATATTCATCATGAATCCACCAACAAAACGGAACGAATCGGAAGAAAATCCCAAAACCCCCAAATTATCCAAAAGTAGGGTTCTAAGAGATTTACCTTGGATTTGGATGAAAGATTCGTGTTGATGTTGTTATAATACACCAAGAACTCAAGAAAGATGTTGGATGAGATGATTGGAGGAAGAAATCGCCAAGAAAATCGCCCGGAATCGCCTTAGCCGTGGAGAGGAGGAAGAAATGAGAAATTATGATTATCTCGGTCAACTCCCTGGTTTATATAGCCAGGGAGTGTTAGCGCGCGCTAACTCCTCAAGGTTAGCGTGCGCTAGCGGGATAAAATTCCAATCCATCTGATTAGCGTCCCGATCCGAGAACGGTTACGGCGTTAGCGTGCGCTAATAACCTATCGGTAGCGCGCGCTATCGACCAATAGCGTGCGCTACCTGAGCATCAGTCGAGTCCAGTGGCAAACTGTCCAGAACTCACCTGACCCGTTAGCGCGCGCTATCGTACAAACGTAGCGTGCGTTACTTGGCACCTGACCGAGTTCAGTAGTAAACTGTCCAGCACTGGACAGTCACGCTAGCACGCGCTAACGAACAACTTAACGTACGCTAGTCTCCCGACATTAGCGTGCGCTAATCCGATAGTCCAGAGGGCTGGGAACAGAACTGCCACTCCCAGGGCTAACTCGCTAGCGCGCGCTACGAAGTAAACGTAGCGTGCACTACTAAGGGACCTCTACCGTGCGCTATGCAGAAAATTTAGCGTGCGCTAGATACCGAATATAAACGGTCCAAAACACCGGAATACAAACAAAACATCAAACGGAACATCTCAAGACACATCAAAACATAGGATGGATCCACGGCAACCCCGAAACAGCGGTTCCGCATGACAATAACGAGAATCAGATCATTAGATGACGGGAAAGATACACCGAAAGATACACGAGGGTCTCTACGACCGAAAAAATACATCGATAATAAAAAAATTCAAAGGAAAAAAAATGCGGATATTACAGTAACATACGCTAGCTAGTACGTGTAACATACGTTACGAGCCACATTTAGCGTACGCTATGAGCAAGGCATAGCGTACGTAAAACAGCCAATAATTAATCAAGGCGGCTAGCACATGGGCCAGCTGGTGGTGGGCTCGGATAAGATTCCCGCGGCATGAACCTGGACAGCTTTGGGTCAACGGGGATTAACGTACTCTAAGTGATGTATATAGCGTACGCTATGTATAGTCGTTTACGTACGTAACTGGGTTGATATAGCGTACGTAAGAGAGAACAGGAATGAGATAATAAGTTACCATTGAACGATAGCGTACGCCAAGGACATCGGGTAGCGTACGGTAAGATAATAACGTACGTAAAGCATTAAGGCTAACGTACGTAAAGCTCAGGACATTATATATATGGGACAGCAGCCATTCCACTCCACTTCGTTCCTTTCATTTCTCCTTCATTTTTCTTCCAACTCCAGAGAGCCCCCTGCCACTTAAACACCTATATATCATCTTTACTTGATCATTGAGGATTGGAAGCACATTGGATTGGTACTCAAGCTTCCGGCGTTGGGTTTTCATCAAGTGTTCATCATTGTCTTCTACATTAAGGTATGTTGATACTTTCCAAACTCAAATCCTT
The DNA here is from genome assembly GCA_033398695.1 of Orobanche coerulescens. NCBI lineage: Eukaryota > Viridiplantae > Streptophyta > Magnoliopsida > Lamiales > Orobanchaceae > Orobanche > Orobanche coerulescens. Next base: position 65,345,153 of record CM065801.1, read on the forward strand.
GTTCTTAAGAAATGATATGAGCATGCTTCTGAGATCATTGGATTAGTGAGTAACCCTTTAAGTTGAACACCATGTTGTTAGAAGTTAAGATGAACTTATTTGAGACGTTCCTTGAGTAAGAAGATTATTAACCAAGCATTTTCGAGTTGAACCTATGATATAGTTTCTGAGATTTGTTACACATTTTGGATGTTGATTCTCAGTCACTTGTTTACTAATGTATTGTTAATACCATAACTAAGAATGGGGATATTCAAGGAAGATGAATTATTAGGATTTTCACCAAGAATATCCATGTGTGGTATAAAGTATTCTTCAAGCACAATTCATGACTCGTACTGATTTCTGGAAATGATGATGATGTTGATAACAATTGTATCAACCATAGATTAACCGAACTACATATGAGAATTTATAATCAAGATCGGAATATGGCGTTGTGATGACATATTTATCCCTTTAATTTGAAGACATCAAACACCGTAGGATCATTCAATTTTGCATGAGAAATGTATTTGTGAGTATAACGTACGTTAAGCATCATGCATTACGGATGTTATATCATCAGGTGAGACAGTCGTCTGATCAGAGAAAAGAACTTTCAAATACATGCTTAGCGTATGTTAGGCTTTGGAGCTTACGTACGCTAACATACAGACTTAACGTACGTTACGTTGGGTATGTAACGTACGTTATGAAGACATTAGGAAGGATACGTAATGTTGACAACTTTCGGCCATATCTTAGGAGGTTAGATGTTCGTATGTTAGTTGTATGACATAAGATCAACTCGATATTATTTCTTTTGTTTAAGGTCCGAGCTTTGCAACGTGATTGATCGAAGGGTCGACCTTAAAGTGTATTGATATCCGTCGAAGTATTATCCTTGTCGTCCATTTGAGGCAAGTACTTTAGTTATGTTTTACGCATTGATGTTATACATATTGTCGTGCATATGTGTTGTTGTTGTATGTCCACCTCGTGTTGGTCCGAAGAGATCATCTTGGATCTATGCTAGCATGTGCTGGATCATCGGATAGGTTTTTCCACCTCGTGTTGGTCCGACGGGATCATTTTGGGATCTATGCAGTGAACGCTAGATCATTGGAATTACCATGTGTATATTGTGATGTCATGTTGTGATTATCATTTGTGCATATTTGTGAGTCTTATCGTAGGAAGTGGCTCGTTGTTAGTGTCATTTATGTTATTACCATTATTCTTCATGAGACGTTAAATAACCTGTTGTGGTATAATTATTGTACTTGTACTAGCATCATTGTGCTAACTCATTTGGGGGTGAACAATTGTTTATGTTCAGGATTCAGGAGGGCAGGGAAACATCCACTAAAGCTGCATGACGACGGTGGTGCAGAGTGATGTTCCGGCCGGATTTAATTGTCAGATGGCTGTGTTGTTTTAATAAGTACTCGAGTACGTTGTCTTTTGTGATGTTATATTTGGTGATGTATTAATGTTCTTCATTGGACGTCTGTATTTTCAGTACTGATTCAAAACCGTTGTATTTTATTTCAGTAACTTTCGTTGTTGGTATTTGGTATTGTCATTTCGTTTTATCAGCCTTGTAAATTCCTACGTAAAGGATTTACGGCGTTGTAATATTCTTGAATATATCGGGGGTGTTACACCTACCACATCAATCATCTCTTGAAGAAACTTTAAACAATTTCGTACAATCTCCATCATGACGTTTTGAAATGATATAATCGAACTCAACTAAATTAGATATAACAGTAAAACGATTAGACACTACGATTGGACAATTGGCAACCCAAGTGGGAGATTTAGCCAGAAAAATCGAAAAAGGGAAACATCCTAGACAAACAGAACAAGCTCAAGCCATCACAATAGTCAGAAGTGGAAAAGAAGTCGATAACAAGATAGAACCTCCAAAGATGCTGGATGATAAGGACAAACTCGTGGTAGAGGATGCAGAAGAATATGATCCTAAAACAAGAAACGCTTTTCATAAATCTTCAAATCCTTATAAACCACTTATTCCCTTCCCTAGCAGATTAAGAAATGAAAAACAAGATAAGCAATTCCAGGCTCTTTACCAAATTCTTTCAAAAGTAAATGTCAATTTACCTCTAATTGATGTTATACAAAATGTTACTGCCTTTATAATTTATTTTAAAGAGTTATCATCTAAAAAACGAAACTATTTAGAAAATGAAAAGGTGATTGTCTCAGAAATAGCAAGTAAATTATTTCAAACTCACCTTCCTCATAAACAAGATGATCCAGGCATTTTTATAGCAAAAATTACTTAGGAAATGCTAATGAAACTTTTGGATTACTTGATCTCGGAGCCGGGATAAATTTAATGCCATATTTAATTTTTAAACGTTTCGGCTTCCGGACTCCGATTTCCTACAAAACATATAAGAATAGTGCATTAAAAGCTCATTTATGCTGATTTAGGCTCAAGATGGATATAAAATAATGATAAATAAGCGCATAACAATACGCCTAACAAATACCCCCAAACTTGAGCCTTTGCTTGTCCTCAAGCAAAAATCAATTTTAAACAAAAAGTATCGTGAATACTCGTGCAAGTCTGTAGTGCTCAACTTAATCTATACTACCCTGAAAATCTCAAAGAATAATACGAGTGTCGTAATAGTGAGTCACATCCACGGACACTGATTCCAAGAAGTAATCATTTTCAGTCCTAACCAATCGTTCATGAAGAAAATCAAGCTCAAAGATTAACAAGCGTGAATTTAACCGACCGCTAATACGAAGGGTTAGAGTAAACAAGCTAACTCGCCCAACCCCATAGTCTAGTGGCAAAATTCAAGAGTTTCATTATCAAAATTACTCCTCGGACAGCATTCCCTTATGTATGATCATAATAAAGATTCGAGTTAACCACTAGGTTCGGATCTCGGGATGTTTCATCGGGATAATCCTAGGGTGGATTTCCATTCTCACGTATTGGGGAACCGTTTGACGTAAAAGACACTCATGGGGCACATGGATGCTTCTAGTTACTAAGTCCCCCTCTACAGCGGAGAAAAAAAACTCGAATAGCAAGTCCTGCATGTCAAGGTTGTCGTTTTATGCGAGAGTAAACTACGGGTCACGTTAATACCCCCGGTTACTAGGCTTCCCATCATCGGTAGTGCGATATTTCTAAATTATTAATCTATTTAGGGTCGTCGTTTTACGCAAAAGTAAACAACGGGTCACGTGAATACCCCCGTTTACTAAACTTCCCATCATAGAATATGCATAATATCTCGACTTTTTGGGAAAAACTGTCTGACTCTAAACTCACTTTAAGTGCTCACACGACTTATGTTACTGGACGACTAGCTACGCGAAAAGTATAACCAAACGTATAGACAGTGATTTGAAAACACGTATGTCTCCTTTCTTATCTGCTAAGATTTCTACAAAAACGATAAAATTTCGGACCTAATTGAATACTCAACAGAAGCAGATATCGCTGACTGCAACTCGACCAAAAGTCAACAGTTTCTTCCAAGAGACATCAGTATCGTAACATCAGTTTTACTCCCAGAAGCACGAAAATATCACGTTTTTAACCATCGACGGCACGCAAGAAAAATAAAGCAATGATGAAATCGCAATTCCTAACCAAGAAAATTTAAGAAAATATCGCATGCTTCAATTTATTCCACTACACATAAAATCATCAATAATAGAACTCATGTGAAAATAAAAGAGATAAGGAAAAGTGAAACTTATTCCAAATGTCTTCTTGAAAGCCAGCACATGTCTGAGTGGAATCGTCTGTCAATCCATACAGGGACCCCCAAACTTAATCTCTAGTCATGAAATGACTGTAGACATAAAGTCAAGAAAGACTAGAATATGAAGGATAATGCTCATTGGGGTTATATAAAAAATATTAGAGAAATAAGGACCACAAGAATACACGAATCCAAACGAAATAACAAAAAAAAAAATCAAATAAAAACAACTATCTAGAAAGCAAGTAAAAATGATGGGCTGCCTCCCATCAAGCGCTCTATTTTACGTCTTGAGCACGACGTGGCAAAAATATTTAACGTAGCTTCTTTCTAGGGAGATTGCCAAATGCCCCCTTCTTACAATCTATAAGCCTCTTATTCCACAAGGGAGGCTTTGGTTCATGCTCGGTTGCCAAAAATAATGAGTAAGAATAATTATGCGGACAACTAAAAAATAATGGAAGAATATAATAATTGTAAGGCACGAAAAAATAAGCAGAGTTCGAATGGGTAAATAATAAAGACTTATCATGAACAACCTCATTAGAACTCAAAGAATCAGCCTCAACAAAATCAAAAGTAATGGGGTCAATCTCTCCCATTATGAATTTAGGAAAAATTATGCGTGGAACCGTTAATAAAATTTTAGGCACAAAAGTGTTCACCTTATTAGTCGAAGTTTGATGACAATTTAATGAAATTTCTTTGGAAACATCATCAATGGTAACTTCTTCTACAAGTTCATCACACTTTATGTAATTATTAGGTGCTGGGGGATCGACCCTAAAACTTAGCATGTCTTTCTTCTCAACCTCCCCCTCAACTTTTAAAAAAAAAAAAAAAAAACTCCCCCTCAACTTCACTACTAAAGCAATGAGCTGGAAAATAACCATAGTGAATCTCAAGACCACGACTCGCACATTCTCGCTCAACAGGGGTACTATCAGGATTTTGGAGAGCGTCTACACATTGTTCAAGCATGGTCTTTTGTTTCGGGGGAGGGGGCTGACTGACCCTATTTGGCAAATTATTAAGAACATCGAAATTTATGAAATGCCAAGGGCCACGATAATCAAAGGAAAACATAATAAAAATATAGAGACTAAAGAAAAAAAACTTCAAATTAAAATTAGAGTTGCTTGGTATTGATATTAGCGAAAAATCAGTCCCCGGCATGGCGCCAAAAACTTGTTGTGAGGAAAGCCCTCACACTATGCCGCAAGTGCACGGTGTCAACAAGTAATAAAGTGATGAGTAAGATATCGTTCCCTCGAGGACTGATTTCACTAAGTACCAAAATATAGTCGATTCGTAATTTTATTTGAAGAACAATTAAATAGAATTTATTACTAAACTAATTGCAGAAAAATAAATAAATAAATAATAATAATAATTATAATAATAATAATAATGGTGTAGGATTATGATTTTCATCTCAAACAATCAGGAATGATTTTTATTCAATTCAATTCACTTTTATTCAATTGATTGTAAGCTAGGAATTCCTAAATTATTCTAAAGCCTTTCCCAAGGTCGATAGAAAATACTACGAATTATTAACTCGATATATCCCTATTCGAATTAGATAATTAATAGCTGAAACAGTTCAAGAATCCCTACAATAAATAGGCTTCACAATTCCCATGAGTATATTCCTATCTCACGAAAATTATGATTCGTCTTGTAATATCCGGAATTTCTACTACTGATGTTTAATATTATTTTATCCGAGTTATATTGTACAGCGTGGAATCTGTACAGTAGAGATAAAACAAATAAAGGACTGAGATATCAGTATCGGTATAATTGTCGTATTTGGTCGACAATTACATTTGAGGATATTGTGTATCAGGTTGTCGTACTTTTGATATTGGGTATATCGTATGATGATATTATTGGATTCAGTGTTTGTGTTCAGTGTGTCTTATGTTCGCTTTTGGTATGTCGAGACGTTGGACAAGAACTGCGGAAAATGGCTAAGTATAGCCTTATTAGCGCATGCTGATATTCATGCATAACGCACGCTATCGTGCATGATTAGCGCACGCTACGTTTATAGGTTAGCGTACGCTAGTGCAGACAGATCGGAAGGAATCTGTGTGTGGACCCGGCTGCTTTCCGCGAACGTTCTGGTAAGTCAACGGTTGTTGTCCTGAAGTATTAGCGCACGCTAAAATATTAGGCTTAGCGCACGCTAACTATGTATCAGTCAACAAGGAATCTTATCCTTGTAAGATGCTGTCGGAATGTGGGGGCGAGAGGTAGGTGAACGCTGTAGTAAGTCAACTTCGGATAGCGCATGCTAAGAGTAAGGACTTGCGTACGCTAGACATGATGTTTTACGTACGTTAATGCATGGGCATTACGTACATAAGCTAGTTTACGAAGCAAGACAGTAGCCTCTGGACTGCGATAGCGCACGCTAACAAAGTCAGTTAGCGCACGCTAAGGCTAGCGCACGCTAAACATAAGGGTTTAGCGCACGCTAGTGGTGCATTCTATATAAAGGGACAAACGGGTGTCATGAAACATTTCGTCCATTTCTTTCCTTTCACCCGATAGAGACAACCTTGTGAGAACATTTGGAGTTCCTAAACACTGAGGGATGATCCTCTTTAACAAGATTAAAGATGGAAATCATGGAGTAAAGCTTCGTTCTTGAAATCATTGGTGATTCTTGGAAATCAATCTTTTCCTTCAAAAAGGTAATTACTCTTCACTTTGAGATTTCGTTTTGGATTGTATATGATGTTCTTGAGTTGATGATTATCATATAAACAAGTTGATGAGCATGACAACGAGTTGGATTACCGTACTAAGTTAGTGTTGTTATCAATATATGAGTATTGATATGTTTCGTATGGCTTTGGATGGAATTCAAGATATATGTTGATGGAATTCCCTTCTTCAATTCGGATTTTTGATATTTTGTCGTTGGTTACTTCGTATGGTAACGATTATGGTGATGCTACTGTGATTCTTGAAGTTATATGAATCGTATGTCGAAGAACATGATGAATAAGGATTTTTAGATGTTAGAACACATCGGATTTTATCATTTTATGGATCATGAACGTGAATTTGGATAATTCGTGTTCTTGAAGAGCTCTTAAATTATATGTCATGATTGTTATGAAATCCTTAATCTCGAGATGAGTTGATCATTGTCATGATGGAAGTGTTAGACGATGCTTGAAATGCATGCCACTGCACAGCATTAGCGCACGCTACGTTTACTGCCTAGCGCGCGCTAACGGGAGCAACTTAGCGCACGCTACGTTAGGTGATTAACGTGCGCTAAGTAGGCAGATAGTGCAGTATTTTTGTGTTTTGATTAGGAATTCGTGATGGTTTGACTTGGTTGGTTCTGACTGTGTCTATTCGAGGTTGTGTTAAACCGTTGAGTTCGATTGGTTAGTTTTCTCAGTTGTTGACCGTTATCGGATATGTGTTATTTGGTTTCTTCGATAGGTTGAGATTATTGATCGGTGATTATAAACGGATATTGCGGTCGTGTTCGAGTATGTCCATTGTATTGCGTTTGATCGAGGCTGAGGAGCTCGTAGATAAAGGCAATGTGTTCGGCAGCAGCTTCGTGGTATCGGTATCGAGGCAAGTTATTACTTGCTCAGCTATAATATTTGATGAATGGTTTCAGTTTCATTTCGTTTATAATGCATATAGCGATGATTATTATTGTGAACTCTGGGTATTCGGATCGCATATCGTTCTTTCGATTCTGGGAGGTAAATCATAATGTATATGCTTATCTCAGTTATTGGTATGTTCGAGTATCAAGGTTACATTATGGTAAAGACGAGGATATGAGTATCTATCGTTCATTGTTCGTATGGATCGCCGAGCATTGAGGATAATCGTCGGTGATGATTGGACATCGAGATTTCTCCCGAAGGACTCGGGGCAAGTATCTTATATCGATTCAATTAGAGTTAGTGATTTGATCATGCGTATTATCATTCATGTTGTCGAACATGAGGTCGTCTTAATTGATTTGTCATATTGTCATTCATGTTGCGTTGTTCATGATGATGAACATATTGTTTTGCATATGTGTATGCATATTGTGTTGTTTATGTTGTGTTGATCCGATGGGATCGCGCGATCTATGCTGAGGGCGCTGGATCGGATGTCCACCTCGTGTTGGTCAGAAGGATTCATCTTGGTATCTATGCTGAGGCTGGATCATTGGACGGGTTTTTCCACCTCGTGTTGGTCCGACGGGATCATCTTGGGATCTATGCTGAGGGCGCTGGATCGTTGGATTACCCAGTATTGTGTTATTGTTGTGCATATGTATATTGTTGGTTATCCACCTCGTGTTGATCTTGTAGGATCATCTTGGGATCTATCTTTGAGAACCTTTGGATCATGGGATTTCCATTGAGTATACATAGTTGTTATTGTTTTTGAGCATATTGACGTTGTCATATGAGTATGCATTTGTAGGTCTTGTGTTAGGACCTTGTCCGCATTGCATTGCTCTGATATCGGATCAGACTGATATGATTATCGTGGCACATCATATCTCGAGGTATGTTCCATATTTTCCTTGGTCTTGTCTTTGGTGGACAATTGGTTATCGTCTTGGGATTTGATGATTTTATTCGATGGATCGTATTGGTCAGAAATGGTAGATTTCCGTATCGTGAGTTGGTTATGATAGTTTGAGGATCTTGAGTATTGTTTAAGGTACAATACAGATATTATGTTCGAGTTTATTGGTTAATCGAGTACAGGATGTGAAATGTGATAATGGTTATTCTGATGAGAATTTCTTGAGTAAGTAAAGATTACGTTGGTCGTATTCTTATTCTGTTTTCTCATTGGTTTGTATTATTGATGTGATGTGATTGATATCATTGTTAGACGTTATGGCTGACCCCGTCGTGGGATTTCTTTTTAGGTTCTCGGAGTATCGAGCTTGTAGCGGTCGTGAAGAGATGAGCTTCCCGGAGGATACTGGCTAGGACATGTTGTGTGCATTGAGTTTCTTGATGGGTTCTTGTATTCCGTTGCTAGAGTATCTTTTTGGTTGGCCTTTTTCCGCTGCGTGAGTATTTGAAATGCTCTTTTGGTATCTAGTAACTGAGGTTACTTTGGGAATCGTTTTCTAAACTTTTGAGTGTCGGCTGTTTGGCCTTGCGTTTTCAAATGAGTTTTTACGACGGTTTTTGATAAATGGATTTTTATAAGTCTTTGTGAATATTTTTAAAGATAGTACCGTCGTTGGCCTCTTGGGCATTTGTAAATGTTTGCGAAAATTTCTTTTAGCCTTGTGGGTTCCATCTCGGGGCCCACGGCGCTGTAATATTTCCGGTTAAATCTGGGGGTGTTACACGTCTCACAAGAACTATGCCTAAATTTCATCTCCCGAATCCATAAAGACATTCAAAACAATTCAACTGTTGGCCAGACAATTAAAAAGCATTAAGAACAGTAAGAAGAATTCAATTCAATAGAATAACGAATGAATTGAAATAATAATAAATAAATCAAATCGTCATGTAATCGGCTACAATCAAAATCCTACTCAAATAGATCTAGGAACTAAGATGCAGAAAAATTAAGAAAAACCGTAGGGATCTGTGGTCTTGTCGTCGCCCAGAAATCTCCTCCTTATGTTCTTCTCTCTGTCTATCGATGCCCTTCCTCTTCCTTTCTGATCTCCCCCCTTTTGTCTTCAGCCCTTCGATGCTTATTTATAGCCGTCCTCAACCTCCAAAATGCATCCGAGAATTAGGTTGGGAATCGGCTCCAAAAACGGCCCAGGAACGCAGAATATTCAGCAAAACCACCCGGTGGGCCGCGGCTCACTTAATCTGTGCCGCGGCCCCTACTGCTCAGCGAGATGCCTGGGCGTCTTTTTTTCTTCCTGGGCCGCGGCTCACATAAGCTGTGCCGCGGCTCACGGTACAGTCCACTCGGGGCTCGCTGGTTGTCTTCGTGTGCCGCGGCTCATGACCAAAAACTGCTGTTTTCGCCCGTTTTTCATCGTTTCGGCTTCCGGACTCCGATTTCCTGTAAAACATATAAGAATAGTGCATTAAAAGGTCATTTATGCTGATTTAGGCTCAAGATGGATATAAAATAATGATAAATAAGCGCATAAAAATACGCCTAACAGTGATAGTGGGTTGTTTCTGCTCTCTGCTCTTTGTATGAGCAGCTTAGCGCACGCTACATTTATATATTAGCGCACGCTACGATTTCGATTTAGCGCACGCTGGGGTAACCGGTAGCGCACGCTAACTAGGCAATCCAGACAGGGCAGAATGTTTCTAGACTCGTTTTGGTGCCTAGGTAGTGCACGCTATGGCCCGATATCGCGCGCTATCGATGGACGTTAGCACACGCTATTCTCTAGTAGCGCACGCTAACGGGCCAAAACCGTAGGTTATGGACTGACTTTTGGATGGGTAGCGCGCTAGCCTTTATCGTTAGCGCATGCTACGTCTCCCTGGTTATAAAAACCAGAGAATTGACCTAGATTCTTCATTTCTTCATTTCTCACTCTCTTTCCGATCCGGGGCGATTCTTGGGCGATTTTCGAGCGATTCGAAGTCTTGTAACTTCAAGCTATCATTTTCCTTGAGATCTTGGTGTATATTAACAACACCAACACCTGTTCTTCATCCCTAATCCAAGGTAATCTCCTAGAACCCTATTTTGGGAAATTTGGGGGTTTTTGAGTTTTTGTCCAATTTGTTCCGTATTGTTGATTATTCCATGATGTATATGATTAATCTTGATAGTATTCTTGTTTTCCCTACGAGTTCATGGTATATTTCGTGATATTTGTGGAATCGAGAGGGTTCGGTTGCGATCTGTCCTCGTCGTTGTTTTGTACGAACATACATGAATCGTAGGTGGGGTTTCGGGTGTCTTCCGTTATTGTTATTCTTTTCGAATTGGTTGTGATGGTGTTTGACGAATCGTCTAGGTTCGGTGTGTCCAATTTCTCGCAACCGCGATTATTCCTTTCGTCTTTTCGTCGTAATATCGAGGCGAGTACTCTTATGAACTTACACTCTTAACATGGTAGTATTGCATGAGTAATGTATGAGTGTGTATGCTCACTACGGGTTAGATCCGATGGGGTCTCGGTAGGGGTCCACAGAGGCATGGATCGACGAGCTTTGCTTTTAACCACTACGGGTTAGATCCAACGAGGTCTCGGTAGGGATCCACAGAGACGTGGATTGACAGTTAATTGTGGTGCATTTTGTAAATGTGCTTTGGTTTATGGCATTTCCGGAAATGTGTGTTTCAAACGATATTTTCCTCATTTGCATGCTTTGACTATATGTGTAAGGTGTAAGTTGTTCATTTGGTTACTTGTACTAGCGTAATTGCTAACCCCTTTGGGGACCCATTCTGGGGAAATTCTTGTTATGAATTTCAGGTTATGTTCAGCCGGACGAGCGGGCACTGGGACAGTACGAGGATGCTGGCCAGGGTTGTTGATGTGTGCTTTTGTATTTCCTTATTTCAGTTGTCCTTTTCGATGTGGTTGTTTTCTAAATTGCAAACTCATACATAGTACTCGCGAGTACTTAGGCATTTTACTCAAATTGTGATTTACATCAGTAATTGTTATTTATGATTGTCAGTGATGATTGTTCCGCCGATCATATCGGGCATTCTATTCTATTTTCATCTTAGTGATGTGTGTTTCCTCGTTAACCGAGATGGTTAGACGAGTGGTATTTTCGTGTTTAACCTGGTGGGTCCCATGCAGGGGTCCACGGCGCTGTAATATACCCTGAATATCTTGGGGGTGTTACAATTTTGAGATCATATTCCACAAGGTCAAGATAATTCTCATTAATATCTGATTCTTCTCGAAAAATATCCTCGACGACAAGATCAATAACATCGATAAAAGAGCAATTTTCAGAAAAAGAGGTGGTAGGGATGGGATTAATATCTTTTATAGAAAAAATAACAGTTTCTCCTAAAACTGTCATATTAACTCTGCCATTTCTCACATCTATTAATGTGTTTGTGGTAGCCATGAATGATCTTCCTAATAATATCGTGTGTTCATTGTTATTATTATTCGATACTTCACCAACTTCGAGTACAACAAATCAACATGTACTATTAAACCACCTACTTTTACTAGAATATCTTCAATGACACCTGATGTTCTGGATGGGTTTAATTGTCAGATGTTTTTATTGATTTAATTAAGTACTCGAGTACGTGGTCGCTTGTGATGTTGTATTTGATTATGTATTAATGTTCTTCGTTGGACGTTTGTATTTTCAGAACTAATTCAGAACCGTTGTATTTTATCTTAGTTACTTTCATTTGTTGGTATTTGTTATTGTCATTTCATTTCATCAGTCTTGTAAATTCTTACGTAAAGGATTTACGGTGCTGTAATATTCCTGAATATATCGGGGGTGTTACACTACGAGTACAGCTAGCGTGCGCTACCCTCAACACATAGCGTGCGCTATGAACTCTCAATTCTAGTTCAGTTCCTATCTTGACTGTCCGCCCCCACACCGCTAGTAGCATGCGCTAATATTGAAATATAGCATGCACTATCAGTACACAAATAACGTTCGCTATGAAGAAAACATAGCGTGCGCTACGCCTCACACACATGTGATAGAATCGCATCAAAATCCAATGTAACAATGATCCGAACAAGAAAGAGTAGATTCCAAATGATATGAACTCCAAGATCAACAACAACCCCACCAAAATGGAAAATTTACAAAAAGTACGAGTATCACATCCTCCCCCTCTAAAAGAAAGTTTCATCCCAAAACTTAAGAAATGAATAGCTCCGGGTATCTAACACGCATTCTCTCTTCGGTTTCCCATGTTTCTTCTTCAACTCCGTGCCTCGACCACTGTACTTTAACTAATAGATTGGTCTCTTGCCGGAGTTGCTTTTCACGAGCCTCCAGGACCTTCACCGGCCTTTCTTCAAACGTGACATCATCTGCTATCTCAATAACCCTGTAATCAATGATATGACTCGGGTCTGGGATGTACCTTCTCAGTTGTGAAACGTGAAATACATTGTGAACGTGACTAAGGGCTAGAGGTAACGCCAACCGATAGGCCAACTCACCGACTCTGTCGAGAATCTCAAACGGTCCAATATACCTCGGGCTAAGCTTGCCCTTCTTCCCGAATCTATAGACTCCTTTCGTCGGTGATACTTTGAGTAGGATATGATCTCCCACATCAAATTCTAAGGGCCGGCGACGAATGTCAGCATAAGATTTTTGTCAACTCTGATAAGTCAAAAATCTATCTCGAATGATAGAGATTTTCTCTTTGGTTTCCATCAACATATCGGGCTTCGTTCCGTCTAATTCCGAAGCTTCATCCCAACAAATTGGGGATCTACACTACCTACGATATAATGCCTCGAAAGGTGCCATTCTGATCGATGCATGCCAACTATTATTGTAAGTGAACTCGATCAATGGTAGGTGCATTTCCCAATCACTACTCCAGTCCAGGGGACACGCCCGCAACATATCTTTCAATGTCTGGATCGTCTGTTTGGTGTGACCATCTGACTGCGGATGAAAAGAAGTACTCAATCTCAACCTGGTGCCCAAAGCCTGATGGACCAATCTCGATCAGAATTAATAGTCTTTGGCATACCATGCAATCTCACGATCTCCGCTATAAATATCTGAGATAATCGCTCTGGTCCGCAAGTATCCTTAATGCCAAGAAAGTGTGCCGACTTAGTCAATCGGTCAACAATGACGTAAATCTTGTTAATTCCAGTCTTTGTCCTCGGCATCCCAGTAATGAAATCCATGGTAATATCTTTCCACTTCCGTTCGGGAATAGAAAGAGACTTAAATAGCCCGGCTGGCCGTTGATGTTCAATTTTGACTTGTTGACATGTCAAACACCGTGACACAAACTCGGTGACATCTCTCTTCATATTACTCCACCAAAAATTTCTCTTAAGATATCTGTACATCTTACTCGTTCCAGGATGGATTGAGTAAGGTGTAACATAGGCTTCTCGGAGTATTCTTTATCTTAACTCTAAATCGTTCGGAACACAAAGCCTTCCCTGAAATCTCAAAATACTATCCTCGTGGATCATAAAACCAGGGGCTTTCCCCTTCTCCACATCCAACTTCAGTTGGACGACAATTGGGTCATTCTCCTGCTTCTTCTTGATGTCATCAACTAAGGACGAAGTAATCTCGAGAGTACACAATCGACCCTGAACCCGCTAAATCCATACTTCAATTTTCTGCTCAATCAACTCTCGTCGGATCTTCACTTGGTGTGTGAGGATCTCAAGCATCTGAAGTGATACTGACTTCCGGCACAACGCGTCAGCTACAACGTTGGCTTTTTCTGGATGGTAAAGGATCTCCAAGTCACAATCTTTTATCAACTCCAACCAACGACGTTGTATCATATTCAGTTCCTTCTGGATGAAAATGTATTTTAAGCTCTTATGGTCGGTATAGATTCGACATGAAGAACCGGCCAAATAATGACGCCAGATCTTTAGTGCAAACACTACGGCAGCTAGCTCCAAATCATGGGTGGGATAATTCAACTCATACGGTTTAAGTTGCCGCGAAGCATAGGCTATAGTCTTATTGTGCTGCAGGAGTACGCACCCAAGTCCTTGGCTAGATGTGTCACAATAAATCGAATACCCACTGATTCCCTGGGGCAGGGCTAAAACCGGCGCAGTAGTCAAGCACTTTTTCAGTTCCTCGAAACTCTGTTGTCTTGCTTCGTTCCATTCGAATTTATCGGACTTCTGGAGTAATTGAGTAACTCGTCGATCAAGTTTAGAGAACCCCTCGACGGACCTTCCATAGTACCCCAGCCAGACCCCAAAAAGCTACGAACATCATTTACATTCTTAGGCGGTGCCCAATCTAACACTGCCTCAATCTTCTGGAGATCTACTCGTACCCATTCACCTCAAAGATGCCGAAAAATATAACTTCCCAAAATATAACTTCCAAAAATACCCCTCCGATAAATATAACTTCCCTCAACCAAAATTCACCCTTAGAAAATTTTGCATAGAGATGCCGAGTCCTCAAAATTTCCAACACTAATCGCAATTGCCTAGCGTGCTCCTCATCACCACGAGAATAGACCAGAATATCGTCGATGAAGACGACTACACAATTATCAAGATGCTCAATAAATATTTTATTCATCAACTGCATAAATATTGCCGGTGCCTTGGTTAATCCAAAAGGCATAACCACAAACTCATAATGCCCGTGCCTTGTACGGAAAGCGGTTTTAGGAATGTCGGATCCCTTTATCTGAAGCTGATAGTACCCAGACCTCAGGTCAATTTTTGAGAATACCGTAGCTCCCTGTAATTGATCAAACAAATCATTGATATGCGGAAAAGGGTATTTATTCTTAATGGTCACTTTGTTTTGTTCCCGATAATCGATACACAAACATAATGAACCATCTTTCTTTCTTACGAACAAGACTGGCGCACCCCAAGGTGAAGCGCTAGGTCTAATATACCCCTTATCCAATAATTCTCCCAATTGTTTATTTAATTCCTGCATTTCTGAAAGTGCCATACGGTACGGTGCCTTAGAAATCGGAGTTTCACTTGATTCTAAATCAATTGTAAACTCAACCTCATGCTCCGGTGGTAGTCCCGGTAAATCATCTGGAAAAACATCCGAGAATTCATTTACTACAGGAATTGAGGAAAGTTCGACTTTCCCATCCTCTACTTTCGCGGCATAACACCAATACCCAACACAACTTACTCTAATAAGTTTTGACGCCTTCATGGCGCTAATTATGAATTTCTGACCTCCCCACTTGTGCCCTATAAATGAATGCTCGGTACCATCTTCGACCAACATCGATATGACCTTCATGCAATAATTCATTACCGCTCTGTGTCTATCAGGTCAGTCTTCGCCGAGGATCAAATCTTCATCAACGATATCCACGACGATCAAATTCGTAAGCCACACTTTTTTTGAGATTAACACCGGATAGTCTCTAACTTCCTTATTCCCCACGTATCTATCCCCGATAGGCATATTAACCAAAAAGGGCTCACAAGCGGGCAAACACTCAATATTCAAGCGACGCATACAATCCAAATAGATGAAAGAACGAGAAGCACCGGAATCAAAAATCACCCTAATTGGATGAGATAGAACATAAATAATACCTGTAGCCAGTGTAGCCTCTGGATCATCGACTCTCCTCATCTCGTAAACACGAGGTTGTATCGAACTAGCACTGGGGGCTCCCACTCTAGTGGACTGACCCTGGGCCTCTGCCCCGACCAAAAATCTGGGATGGCTGACGCACAAATGATTTCTGATTAACACTCGGTTCTTCAGGCATAGGAACGGACGCCTGAGCCCCACGTGTCTTTTCCTCTTCAGTACATAACGTATCTTTGTGGCCTTCCTGGATGCAATTATAACATTTCAAAGGAGGTAGGTTGCAATCACAGTTAAGATGACCCTATTGGCCACAATTAAAACATGTCACAACCCGATTGGACACACTAGTACCAGCTCTGAAATTTTGTTTACGTCCAAATGCATGGGAAGACCCTCTGACTAGATAATTTGCTGACAGAGACCCCCATTGCCGCTTTTACCACTAGAAAACTTTCCGGAGGTCTTCTGCTTCTTACTCTCACTTGCTTCTTCGGTCGCAGTTAAGGACATATCATACGCCAGTGCTTTGTCTTGATACTCCTTCAGTGTGGTGCAAGCAAATCCCAACATGCAGTGTCGAACTTTCAGCTTCATCCACATGTCATGATGGATTTTATCTCTCTCTTCCTTCACTTGACTCTTCACATGATTGAGCTGATGGTTGTATTCAATGATTGCCTGAGATACAGGAATATCCTGAGGTTTAGCCTCGTAAAAGGCTCGAATCCTGGCCTCCTGAATAGGCCATAGGCAAAACTCGTCCTCCATTAACTCCTTAAACTCATCCCATGAAACCACACGCTTCAGTTGCGACTGCCTGCCACCAACTAGCAGCGTCCGTCATTAGAAAATACTGAGCAACTGACAAGTGCCTCTGGACAACTTACGACCACAAAAACTTTGTTCATCTCATTAATCCAATATTCCCAGTCGATCGGATCATTTGCACCAACAAACTGGGGAGGGCGCATACGAATCACATCTTGTAACCATTTTTTTGCCTCGTTATCGATCGCAGGAGGTGGGTGGTTGTGCTGAACCACTTGGGTTAAAAGAGTCATCTGATTTGCCACTTGTTGCAGTATAGTGGCAACACCCACATCTGGGTAATTCCCTGCGGAAGTTCCCAAACTAGCCAACGGCTCCTGATGACTACCAGTACTAGGTTGAACCGAATCCAACAAATTAGGCATAGCCGAGCCTTCTACAGAACTGAGGGATATGGCCGCTCCGCCAGCTACGCCACGCCCTCGGCCACGACCACGACCACGGCCACGTCCACGTCCTCGGCCAGTTGACATTCTAAATAGAGAAAGAGGAAATAAACTCATAACTATAGCTCGTAACATGCCCATCATGGATATGGATTTCCCATGTCTCGAAGTCGAAACAAAATGAGGAAGTAAAGAGATTAAGGATGTTGAGGAACTTACAAGTACTGGTCGTACTGAATGACGGCAACGCGATGATACTGTGCTACTAGAACAACACAATTAGACCTAACAAACTTATAGCCTAGGTATCCATAAACCTAAGCTCTGATACCATTCTGTAACACCCCCGAGATTTTCGGAGAATATTACAGCGCCGTGAATCCCTTCATGAGACCCACTAGTCTAACTTTTACACAGAGCACATCCAATTTCACAATATCCAAACATGAATCAATAAATCCGAGACAGACAAAGAAACTCCAATCAATCCAACATCGAAGATCTCAAGGAAATATAAGAAAGTAATACAACAACCAGGAAAGGACCTCCTATAGTACTCGAGTATCATCTATTAATACATAGATAAAATAGTCCAAAAGACAACGCTCGAAAGAAAGAGAACACGATGTCACAGTATCACGCTTTGCCTCCATCATCATATCTCCCCGGTGCTCGTTCAATCGGATACTTCGAACCTAAAATACATGAAAAGAGTTTCTCCCACACAATATGGGTTAGAGCAAGTAATACAAGTGAAACGTCACATTTTTCACGTAAAAGTACATGCATCAATTTCAAAGTCATGATAATGATTTCCAGAAAATGCAATTATCCAAATATATATCAATAATTACAAATTCTCCCTGATTAACCATGGACCCGACAATGCGTGAATCCCTCCGAGGCCTCGTCAGACCCTTCCGGAGTGGCTAACCCAAATGTTCGTAGACCCAACAATGCGCGGATCCCTCCGAGGCCTCGTCAGATCCTCCCAGAGTGAACGAATATAACTCTCATACTCATATGCATTACTTTTTACATTTAAGAATATAACTTTCACAAGAATCACTTGCCTGGACGAGAGAAAAGGGTACGGACAAAAAGGTACCAAGGTTGAAGGAATCGACAACTCCGAACCTAGATAAGTTCGTAATCAACTATCAATAATCCATCGGCATGAAAATAAGTTGGAATCCATACAAAAATACTACCTACGATACATGTATTCCGACAACAAAGCTCCTAGATGGTGAATCACAATCAACCATCCCAAATTCTCAAAAATTCCAGAAATATACCAATAATCCATAGGAAAACATGTATCTAAGGTAGATAATCCATACTTCAACATATTCCCATCATGACAACAAGCTGAATCAAAGAGATTGGAAAAAAACCCCAAATACCAAAAATCTAGGGTTATGCGAAGTTTACCTCGATTTAGAGCGGTGGAGAAGATTAAACATTGAGTAATCCAATCTAGAAGCTTGAAGATGTTGATGGATGATGGTATCTCATGGGGATCTTCACAAATCGCCCAAAATTGCCCAAGGAAGGAGAAGAAATGGAAAAATGACTGATTAGGGCTGAAGTGTCCTATTTATACTAAATGGTGATTAGCGTGCATTAATCTCTGAGAATAACACGCACTAATGGGTTTACCGGGTAGTCCAGTAGCTTCCGCTTGGTATCGTTAGCGTGCGCTAGGAAATTTTTAGTGTGCGCTAACCGCTTTCTTTAGCATGCGCTAGTCGAGAATTAGCGTGCGCTACCTGGTAGTTGGTGTCCAGAAATTGAAGTCCAGAACCTACTGCCTTCTGCCATGCTCGAGCATTAGCGCGTGCTAATGTGTTGTTAGCGTGCGCTACCCTCAACATATAGCGTGCGCTATGAACACTTAATTTCAGTTCAGTTCATTTCTGGACTGTCCGCCCCCACAACACTAGTAGCGTGCGCTAATATTGAAATATAGTGTGCGCTATCAGTACCCAAATAGCATGCGCTATAAAAGAAATGTAGTGTGTGCTACGCCTCACGCACAGGTGATAGAATCGCATCAAAATCCAATGTAACAACGATCCGAACAAGAAAGAGTAGATTCCAAATGATATGAACTTCAAGATCAACAACAACTCGCTAAAAAGTTACAACGAGTGTCAAAATTACAGAAGCACCAAAATGTAAAATTTACAAAAAGTACGGGTATCACAAGGAGAGGCACTCTACTTGTCAAAGTTTACATTATGCAAGTCTTGTCTAAAATTAATGCCCAGTTATTATCGACTTGCGAACTTGTTAAGCGTTCGAGTCCTAAACACTTCCAGTGCCTATCTCCTTATCTTTTAAGAAGTGGAATGTTTGTTCTCTAATGTAAGAAAAATTATTGTATATATAAAATCATGATGCCGATGATATATAATAATTTAGCAAAAATAAATGTCTTATTAGATTTATGTTCATAATTATAATAAAATGCTCTCACTCTCTCATCCTCTGAGTGGCATTCGAGGGCATATTCTTAACAGTCTCTCACTTGCACTCAGTTCCACAAACTATGGCATCTAATACCCATATTCTCTAGATGTCGCTCTAAGACCATATGAGACAGTGGCCTGGTCAATGGATCAACAATGTTATTTGCTTTGTCTACTCTATGCAGTGTAATATTTCACTTTTTAACCATTTCTCTAACAAAATGATATTTCCTCTCAATATGTTTGGTATTGTGGTGAGCCCTAGGCTCCTTAGTGTTAGGAGTATGCCCTCGAATACCACTCAGAGGATGTTGAGTGAGGGCATTGTACTTGTTATTATGTAAATCATCAATATATAAGGCAATGGATGTTTTCTTTATTTACTGGTAGTTACTGACATTCCTAACTCATAAATATACATATAGAAACTAGTCCGTGTATTTGAGAGCAAAACGTTCCACTCCTTATTGGATAAGGGGGTCGGCACTGTAAAGGTTTATAGCTCAAATACTTAATCATTCGCAAGTCAATGAAACTTGACTGGGCGTTAAGTTTATGTGAAGACTTGTATGACGTGTTCTTTGACAAGGAGAGTGCCTGTCGAACACTAATGATTAGTGGGAGCACACGTTATAGGTATGCTAATTGGATTAGTATACTCGAACTGACTCATCCTTGATTCATCACACGGATTTCACTCCGGGAGAGTCAATGATGGAATCAAAAGGTTGTGATAGGTATTCGTGAACCTTCGAATTGAGGATTTAGTAGGGATGTGCTTGTGACGTCAAGATTGTCATTAGAGTAGTTCGACCCTATAAACCGGAAGGCGGGGGTCAACCTCGACGTGCATCTTGATGGGCAAGTAGCAGGTCCTACTGAATACCAAGATAGAATTCTTTCTCCTGTTAGTGAACGGGTTATATGTCCTATGCGATTATTGGAAGATGAGATCATAAGTCTTTGGCCAAAGCATTGGAACTAGCGGTATTAGATACACGAGAGCTCGATGATCTCGATTTGCATTAACGCATGCATAGCGTCAAGTACAGATGGGGTTTGACTGACCGTGACCCTATAACTTGATCGGGACATAAGAAAGAAGGGTTTATACGTATACTGGTATTCACGACAGAATGGTTCTTGAATGATCCCAATCATTCGTTCTCAGTCGGGGTACAGTGTAGGCCACCAGGCTGGCTAGGTGGTGCTACTACTCTTTGGTTCCTCCCATTACAGACTGAGACGGACCTACCGAGTCGCGCATTAGGATTGACGACGGAATAATCAAGCTTAATCTCTCATTATGAATATTAGATATTGGATATCTAATTTGGGACATTGGATGTCTAAATCGATTTATTGGATAAATTGATTTACGGCCTAATGGATTAAATAAATTACTGGGTGATTAATTTAATTCGTGAATATAATTATTTCTTGGAGAAATTAATTATGTTATCATGTATTTGATATGATTAATTGATTGGATTAATTAATCGATATAATTACATCGGAACGGAATCGGAGTTTATCTGTTTGGACTCTCGGGAGTCCGAAACGAACCGTACTCGTCCGATTTCATCTAGAGGCCGACCCCCACCTTGATTTCTTACCTTGATCATAGTCTTGTTTTCTTGTTGGAAGACTTATGACATATGAGATTTCATATCTCTTATTATAAGGGAAAAGGAGATTTTGTGGGAGGCATTATCTTGTGAATGATTTTGAAGACCAAAATAAAAACTCTCTTTCTCTTCTCCTTGTGGATACTCACGGCAGATTCATTCAAGAAAGAGGGAAGAGAAAACTTCGTTTTGTGTTCATTCACATTTTCTTAGAGAAAAATTATTGAGAGATATATTATACACTCAGAGTGTAATAATAAAAGCTTCATCACTTGATTCTAGCCGTAACCTTAGAGGTTAATCAAGTGTTGTTATTCCAGTCATTTTTCCGGCGCGTGGCAAGTAGAGACGCGGTGCTTTCGGCGTTGGATCGTTCAAGGGCTTGGAGCGGATCAGATACGTAGAGATCAAGCAAAGCTTGGGGAATAGCTCAAGAGAAGGTTATCCATCTAATCAATGGACTATAAGGGTGAGTTTCTATATCTCTTGTGAATTCGTTTTTGATATTCGTATATACATAGCTCGATCGATCCTCGTAGGGATTCGGATCGAATTAATTTTCGTTTTACCGCTTCCGTTGGGCCTTCGTTTTAGGCACCGAATCCCAACAGTGGTATCGGAGCGTAGGTCTTGCGATCGTATATACGATATTGGCATTTGGAATGCTCGATTAGTGGTGAATGATTTGGAATCATTTTAGTCATAATCGTGGTATATGTTTTTACGTTCGTTGTAGTTATATTTTTCGTAAGTTTATGTCTAAAAAGAAATCTTTATTTCTTCGAAATATGATTTATATTGAAGATATGAATGTTGGAGAATATAGATATTGGATATTCGGTCGAAAAACTAGCCCCGAATGGCCGTTGGACGGTCCGGGGGTGGCCCGGAAGTAGGGGGCCGTGGCCTAGGGCTCGGGGGCCGCGGACCAGGGCTCGGGGGCCGCGGACCAGGGCTCGGGGGCCGCGGACCAGGGCTGTTGCAGCCGGCACAGGCGCGCCCATCTTGGGGCCGCGGCCCAGCTCCGAGGCAGCAGCCCTGCATGCTGCCTGGTGGCGTTTTCGGGCGCGGTTCGGCCTATTTCGGACCCGTTTCGGGCTTGTTTGCTTCGTGTATTCCTAAAAATAATTTCCCTCATTTTAAATTGGATTTAATATGATTAAAATGATTTATGGTATTTCATTTTATAAGGGAAAATTGATTATTGGAATACTTGTGATCGACCGAATTATTTTGAACGTTTTCATATTACCGATTGTGTGAATCGATTTGATCGGTTCGTATTGTTGATTGGATCAATGTATCTCTACGCTTTCCATTTATTTAGTATCTATTGGATGAATGGTTTTGAATGGGGATGTGGTTCGTGGACTTAGTTTTTGAATCATTTGTTTTATTCGATTGGGTTGTAAAGGCAGTTTTGAGCCTATTTATTTTACTAGAAAAATTTGTATCTAGGATGCAATTTTCAATGTAAAATTTATATGTAATGACGAAGATCGGAGGAAGATCCATTTCGAGAAGATGAAGATTCAAGACGAAGACTTGTAATTAGATTACGGAGTTTTGTTTTCTAGGAATGGTCCATGAACCACATGTTGGTAGCAACTAGGTTGTGAATGGTTGTTTCATATTTTATGAATGCCACAAGCGCGCTTAAACAATTAATGTGCAAAGTGTAACGTTAATCGCGAAAATTCTCCCACGATAAATTATTAAGTTTATAAGGTTTCAAGGTTTTCCTTCCATCCATCGAGTTTTCGGGAAATTGAAATCCAAACCGGATGTGCTATGCTTCCGAGTTATCGGGATAGTCGTTCGGCGAGGACGGATAAATTACCGGGAGCGCATTGGATGCCTTCGGTTGGAGCAAATTTTATCCCTAGAAACCTGATAGGTTGCCGGATAAGATTCAATTGTGAAACTGATTTGCGTCGATGGTATAAACTTAACTTGTTCACGAACCATAGAAACCATATAAGTTGAGGGGAGTGAACAAGGGGAAAAAGAAGATCGAATCATCCATTACATGGGTTGGTGTTGGACATCACTTTATGAAAATTAATAGACTAGAAACCTGTTCGGTTGCCCTCTATTAAGATTTATAAAGAACTCGATCACCACTATGAAGTAGAGCGACGATACTTCCGGATTTCACATGGGAGTGTGTTATTCCGATAAAATAGTGGGAGCTGGGTAACAAGAATAGAAAAGACCTTAATTCTATACTCAGAACATAATTGAATGAGTCACTAATTAATCTATCGTACTTATTGCGGACTCAAATCTCAATATGACAATGAATCCACTCGCAATTCTGCTCGAAAAGAACACCTTAATGGGACCTAATTTTGTGGATTGGCTCCGCAATCTGATGATTGTCCTCAGTTTAGAGGCACTGGGATACGTCTTAGAGACGGACATTCTAGCGCCTTTTGTGCGGACCCAGGCCATTCAAGAAGAGATTGAAAACCACGAAAAGTGGGTTAAGGATGACGTGAAAGTCCGTGCTTACATGATGGCTTCCATTTCTAATGAGCTTCAGAGAACTCATGAGAAAATGACTTCTGCTAGGCAGATTCTATCTCACTTAACCGAACTTTATGGTGAGCACAGCAGAACTGCTAGATATGGGATATCCAAGCAACTGTTCGGTGCAAGGATGAAGGAAGGTGAGAAGGTTGGGGAACACGTCCTCAAAATGATATCCATGATCGAGAGATTGGATGCTCTTGATTTTAAAATGGATACTTCTCTCCAAACCGACCTTATCCTACAGTCTCTTCCTGATTCCTTCTCACAGTTTGTTATGAACTTCAACTACAATGAGATTGCATGTAATTTAGCTGGGCAAATGAACAAACTTGTGACCGCTCAGTCTCAGATGAAGACTCCGCGGATGAAGGAGTCTACTCTTGTGATTTCTTCTGGACCTCGGAGGTCTAAGAACAAGAAGAAAAAGACCAAGAAGCAAACTGGACCACAAGTTAAGTGTCATATCCGTAATTTTCCATTTTTAGCAGTTTCCATTTTTGGTGTATGTCTATTTTTATCGACTCTCTTGTAACCGTTTCGACATTTTGAATCTACTTTGTTCTTGGAGTTTTTCCATTTGGACGAGTTTTGATGATGTTTTCACGTAATTTCATTTTATGACATGTTTTGCCGTATGAACGTTCGATTCTTGTAAAACTCATTCGTTTTCAGTGTTTTTTGGTTTGTACAAGTTCGTATGGTTGATTTGGTCATGTGGAGACTTTCGGTTTGTAAATCCGACGTCGTTTCGTGATTTTCGGGCACTTGGGCCATTTTTGTAATTTCCTAAAAGTTTAGGGAATCTTATTTTCATTGTCGCATTACGGACCCTCCGGTGGTCGGAATTGTATTTTCATTCAGTGCTTAGCTCCTTCGTCTTGTATGCTTCGCGTTTATGTTCCTGGATTCTGGTCTCGTCGTGCGTTTCGTGTTTTGTACCCTCGACAGCAGCTTACTGCTGATGTGACATCAACAGTACTGAACTGCTGTGTAGGTAGCACACGCTACTCCTGTTACCTTGCGTGCGCTACCGATGTGCAGTTAGTGTACGCTAACGCCCTATTGTTAGCGTACGCTAGCGAATGGTGGCAGTAGCCACTGGACCTATCACGGCCCCGTTAGCGCGCGCTATATATGACAGTTAGCGTGCGCTAACTCCACAGAATATATAAGTCAGCGGGCAGTTTCAGAACAGCAGTTTTATTCTTTTCTCTTCGTTTCTTCGACGTGCGACCTCAGAGGCGATTTCCACCGGTTCTATTCGGAGTTCTCTTCAAATTCCATCACGGTAGAATCGAGCCATCATATCATAATCAGCATAATCACCCTTCATCAGCCGAATTAAAGGTAATTCCTCAGGAACCCTAATTTTGACGAATTTGGGGGTTTTTCGGGATTCTAGGGTTTAGTTCCGAATTGTTCATCTATATTACGATATTCTTTACCGATTGTGATTATTGAGTGATTCTTAATCCAATTTCCTTGATTTTAATCCGCGAATTATCAATACGGGGAGATTTTGCGTAAACCCTCGCCCGTATCGATTGATCGTTCATTGTCGTATCATGTAATCGGGGTTATGGGTGTATTCCAATAGAGTATTGTTGTCCGTGGGGACTGAACTATGTTGATCCTTCGTTAGAACCGCTGCTTTCCACCCTGACTGCTCGTAGTCGTGTTTCAACTCCGTTTCTTCAAGAATGTCTCAAAGGCAAGTACTTTACATTTGTTTACATGTTCTAGTATTTGAATTATGGCTGTATCGTGGTTGTTGTGGATGGTTATGTGTATGTTCACCTAGGGACGGTCCGACGGGCCTCTAGGGATACGTATTGCCGTGAGTGTGCGTATCGCGAACTGTGGTTAGCCACCCAGGGATGTCCGACGGGGCTCTGCGGGGTACGGTGGCCGTGAGTCTCGTACCAACGGTTAACTTTGAATTGTGATTTGTTGGAGATAATGTGTTTTATGATTGTACAATGTAAATATTCCGAAATATAAAATGTTTTCTAAAATGACTTTTTGGCGCATATATTCATCTGATTAGAATGTAGTTCAAATGGATTGTACTTGCACTAGCAGTTGTCGCTAACCCCTTAAATGGGGGAAATACTTTTTGTATTTCAGGTATCGATCGTGGGGACAAACGAGCACTTGAGCCGTATGAGGATGATGGGCAAGCGTGATACTGATTAGTAGTCATTTATTGGTGTTCAGTTCAGTCTATTACTTTTGATGTCTTGTTTTGGGACTTTTGTATTATAAAATTAGTTTAAGTACTCGAGTACTTCTTGTTTCAAAATTGTTAATGTTGTGTTCCTGTTTTGGGAAATGGAATGATGTCGGATTTTATTGTCGGATTGTAATCTTATTTGAATTGTCGTATTATTGATGATTGTTTGTCGTTGTCAAATGTCTTGTTGGTACGTTAGCCTGGTGGATTCCATAGTGTGGAGTCCACGGCGCTGTAATATGCCCTGAACGTCTTGGGGGTGTTACAGAATATGGTATCAGAGCTTAGGTTTATGGATACCTAGGCTGTCGGTTATTTGGGTCTAGTTAAGTGTCGTTTTTGGGACATTATCACTGCTATGCCATCATCTCAGTACGCCGGTGCTCGTAAGTTTTCCTAACTTGACTCGTTTCACCGTTATGTTCTATTCATGTCTTAGTATCTTGTTGCGTTTTGCGTTTGAATTGTACTTACCCGTTGCTTCTTCAGAATTCCTGCTGGTAGAGGACGCGGACGCGGTCGCGGATGCGGTAGGGGACGTGGCGCAGCCGGTGGGGCGGCCATGTCCGATCACTCGGGAACTGATTCGGCGATGCCTTCTTTGTCGAACAGTGTCCCCCCTAGTTCCGGAGGTCAGCAGGACCAGTCTGCTAGCTCCGGTAATGCACATGAGAATGTTGGAGTGGCCAACATTTTGCAACAAGTATCGAACCAGATGACGCCATCGACTCGAGCCGTTCTAAGCTAATGCCAACCCGGTTCCGCCTACTGGATCCGGCAATGATAAGCTACTTCAGGACGTGATTCGTATGCGTCCTCCGCAGTTTGATGGTGCTTCCGACCCTTCTGGTTGGGAGAATTGGCTATTCGAGATGGAGAAAGTATTTAAGGCTGCTAATTGTTCCGAAGAGAGGAAAGTACCCATTGCTCAGTACTTCCTTGCCAAGGAGGCAGCAACATGGTGGCAAGCGGTGAAACCGCATGACCAAGGCAAACTACGTGCGTAGTTTCGGGATCTGATGGAAGACGAATTCTGTCCTTGGCCAGTGAAAGAGGGGAGGATCCGATCCTTCTTTGAGGCTAATCCCCAAGATGTTCCTATATCTCAAGCTATCAAAGACTACAATCAACATTTGCATTATGTGAGAAACCAAGTCCGAGATGAGCTTGATAAGATCCGCCACTTTGATATGCGGATGAAACCGAGGGTGCGCCACTACATGTCTGGTCTGGGGTGCACGACTTTGAAAGATTATCAGAATAAAGCGATGGCTTATGAGATGTCATTTTCTGCGATAGAGACGGCAACCGAAGGGAAGAAGCAGAATACCTCCGGTCAGTTTTCGGGAGGCAAGTCAGGAGGGTATCCGAAGGCTCAGTCTGGTTCGCGAGTCTTCGGGAGCCAGTCGCCATCAGTTGGTCGAGGAAACGGTTCTAGGTCTGCTCCTACTGGTTCCGTCTGGGGTCCTACGTGCTTCAACTGTAGTCGTCCGGGCCACATGATGGGTGAGTGTGATAGGCCTCCGATTAAGTGTCTTGCTTGTGGTCGGATGGGTCATCGTGCTAAGTTTTGTACAGATGTAGCTCGGGCTCCAGTTACTCAGATATCAGCCCCAGCTGCGGGAGAGCCGAGTGTGAATCAGGCACCGACAGTTCCTCAGCCGCAGCAGAGTTTTGGTAGAGGTCGAGGACATGGTCAGCCTTCTAGAGGGGGAGCTTCTAGTGCGGGGTCTGTTCTGCCCCGAGTGTACGAGATGAGACGAGCAGGAGATCCTGACGCGACGGTAGCTACAGGTACCGTCCACATCCTTGAACATCCTGTTTCCTTATTATTCGATTCTGGTGCTACGCATTCTTTTATATCTATGGATTGTGTGCGTCGTCTGCATGTTGATTGCCTAGTTACCTGTGAGCCTTTTGTTGTTAAACTTCCTAGTGGGGATAGCATCGTGGGGGACCATGAGATTAGAGATTTTTCTATGAGTATCGCGGGGAGGGATTGGCCTTCTAATCTGATTGCGGTAGATATTAAGGATGAGGATTTGATTCTGGGTGAGGATTGGCTGGACCGTCATGGGGCGATCATGAATTATAGAACGAGAACCATTTCGATGTTAGCCTCTGACGGTACCGAGCATTCTTTTGTGGGGCGTAAGCGGAGTAGCCAGAGATTACTGATCAGCGCCTTGAAGGCGGTGAGGCTTCTTCGGGGAGGTTGCACGGGTTATTGGTGTTATGCCTTGAGATCGGAAGAAGGGGGAGTCGAGCTCTCATCTATTCTGGTAGTGTGTGAGTATCCTGATGTTTTTCCAGACGAGTTGCCGGGTTTGCCGCCGGACCGAGAAGTTGAGTTTACCGTCGATTTAGAGCCGGGTGCAGCACCGATTTCTAAGACGCCATACCGTATGGCGCCTGCCGAGATTCGTGAGTTGAAGAAACAGTTGGGAGAGTTGCTAGACATGGGGTATATTCGACCGAGCGCTTCACCTTGGGGCGAACCGGTCCTGTTTGTGAAGAAGAAGGACGGGTCACTTCGTTTGTGTATCGACTACCGAGAGTTGAACAAAGTGACCATCAAAAACAAATATCCGCTCCCGAGGATTGATGACTTGTTTGATCAGTTGCAAGGGGCAACCGTGTTTTCGAAGATTGATTTGAGATCGGGGTATTATCAGCTCCGAGTGAAGGATACCGATATTCCGAAGACGGCCTTTCGGACGAGATACGGACACTACGAGTTTGTGGTTATGCCTTTTGGGCTAACCAACGCACCAGCCGTGTTCATGCAGCTTATGAACAAAGTCTTTATCGAGTACCTCGATAAGTGTGTAGTCGTTTTTATCGACGACATCCTGATTTACTCGAGGAGCGAGGAGGAGCACGCCCGTCATTTGCATATCGTATTAGATATTTTGAGAACTCAGCATCTTTTTGCAAAGTTCTCAAAGTGCGAGTTTTGGTTACGGGAGGTTATGTTTCTCGGTCATGTGATCTCGGCCGAGGGTGTTCGTGTGGACCCACATAAGGTAGAGGCAAGGTTGGATTGGGCGCGCCAAGAACGTGAAGGAGGTCCGCAGCTCGGGATTAGCCGGTATTACCGCAGATTCGCCGAGGGTTCTCTAAGCTCGCTCGACCGCCGACTCGGCTTGTTACGTGTCATAGAAGTTAGTGTGTACCGTTGAGAGGCAGAATAGTTTTGAGGAGTTGAAGAAGCGGTTGACGACCGCTCCTATTTTGGCTTTACCGAGTGGTAATGATGGTTTCTCAGTTTATAGTGATGCCTCGGGCCAAGGGCTCGGATGCGTACTTATGCAGCATGGGAGGAAGATTGCCTATGCTTCCCGCCGCTGAAACCGCAGTTGAATTACCCTACACACGATCTTGAGTTGGCCGCAGTCGTATTTGCGTTGAAGATCTGGCGTCATTACTTGTATGGCTCGTCGTGTCAGATTTTCACCGATCACAAGAGCCTGAAGTACATTTTCACCCAGAAAGAGATTAATATGAGACAGAGGAGGTGGTTGGAATTGATTAAGGATTACGATCTCGAGATCCTCTATCATCCGGGCAAGGCTAATGTGGTAGCAGATGCTTTGAGCCGGAAATTGGTATCGCTTCGGGCGCTTGAGTTGCTTACGGCACAGTCGGGACTTCAGCGAGAGTTTACGAGGTTGAGCATTGAGGTTGTACTACCAGAGAGTTCTGGGCAGTTGTGTACTCTTGAGATTTCTTCATCTCTGGTCGATGACATAAAATCAGGACAATTGGAGGACCCGATGTTTATTCAGCTTCGAGAGAGTGTAGGGAAGGGGAAAGCCCCGGGATTCGTTATTCATGAGGACGGAGTGATGAGATTCCGAGGTCGGTTGTGTGTTCCGAACGACTCGGAATTGAGACACAGTATTATGCGAGAGGCTCATGCGTCACCTTACTCAGTCCATCCGGGCTCGAGTAAAATGTATAAATATCTGAGGAAAAATTTCTGGTGGAACGATATGAAGAAGGAGGTAGTTCAGTTTGTGGCTAAGTGTTTGACTTGTCAGCAAGTCAAGATTGAGCATCAGTGGCCAGCCGGGTTATTGAAACCACTTCTCGTCCCGGAATGGAAGTGGGAGGATATCTCTATGGATTTTGTCACGGGTTTGCCGAGGACGAAGACTGGTATGAATATGGTGTGGGTGATTGTCGACCGACTGACTAATTCGGCACAATTTCTGGGCATCAAGGATACTTGGGGTCCAGAAAAGTTGGCTCGTATTTTTATCGCACAAATAGTGAGGCTTCATGGTATGCCGAGGACCATTATTTTAGATAGGGATGGCCGGTTTGTATCGCACTTTTGGCAGGCGGTACATAAGGCATTGGGGACACGATTGCGTTTGAGTACATCTTTCCACCCTCAGACTGACGGACAGTCCGAATGTACCATTCAGACATTCGAGGATTTGTTGCGCGCGTGCGCGTTAGATTGGAGTAGTGACTGGGAGGAGCATTTGGCCTTAATTGAGTTTACTTATAATAATAGCTGGCACGCATCGATTAAGATGGCACCGTATGAGGCACTTTATGGCCGACGTTGCCGATCACCGATATGTTGGGATGAGCCGTCCGATTTGGTTGGCACCGAGCCGGACCTTGTGTTGGACACGAGGGAGAAAGTTGAATTGATTAGGAAGAGAATGTTGGCTGCTCAGAGTCGACAAAAGTCTTATGCGGATGTTAGGCGTAGACCTTTGGAGTTTGAGGTGGGAGATCATGTTCTGTTGAGAGTGTCTCCGACGAAAGGAGTTTTCCGTTTTGGGAAGAAGGGGAAACTCAGCCCGAGATATATTGGACGTTTCGAGGTATTGGAGAGAGTCGGTGAGTTGGCATACCGTTTGGCTTTACCTCCGTTGCTGAGTCATGTGCATAGCGTATTTCATGTTTCCCAGTTGTGGAAGTACGTTCCGGACCCATCCCGCATTATTGACTTTGGGGACGTGGAGATCGAGAAGGATGTTACGTTTGAAGAGAGGCCCGTCAGAATTTTGGAGCGTCGTGACAAGCAGTTAAGGCACAAAACCATTCCTTTGGTTAAGGTGCAATGGTCGAGGCACGGAGTCGAAGAAGCGACGTGGGAGTTAGAGGAGGATATGCATTCGAGGCATCCCGAACTTTTTGATTCTTAAGTTTCGGGACAAAACTTTATTTTAGAGGGGGAGAATGTAATATCCGTAATTTTTCATTTTTAGCAGTTTCTATTTTTGGTGTATGTCTATTTTTATCGACTCGCTTGTAACCATTTCGACATTTTGAATCTACTTTGTTCTTGGAGTTTTTCCATTTGGACGAGTTTTGATGATGTTTTCACGTAATTTCGTTTTATGACATGTTTTGCCGTATGAACATTCGATTCTTGTAAAACTCATTCTTTTTCGTTGTTTCTTGGTTTGCACAAGTTCATATGGTTGAGTTGGTCATGTGGAGACTTTCGGTTTGTAAATCCGATGTCGTTTCATGATTTTCGGGCACTTGGGCCATTTTTGTAATTTCCTAAAAGTTTAGGGAATCTTATTTTCGTTGTCGCATTACGGACCCTCCGGTGGTCGGAATTGTATTTTCTTTCAGCGCTCAGCTCCATCGTCTTGTATGCTTCGCGTCTATGTTCCTGGATTCTGGTCTCGTCGTGCGTTTCGTGTTTTGTACCCTCGACAGCAGCTTACTGCTGATGTGACATCATTAGTACTGAACTGCTGTGTAGGTAGCACACGCTACTCCTGTTACCTTGCGTGCGCTACCGATGTGCAGTTAGCGTACGCTAACTCCCTATTATTAGCGTACGGTAGCGAATGGTGGCAGTAGCCACTGGACCTGTCACGGCCCCGTTAGCGCGCGCTATATATGACAGTTAGCGTGCGCTAACTCCACAGAATATATAAGTCAGCGGGCAGTTTCAAAACAGCAGTTTTATTCTTTTCTCTTCGTTTCTTCGACGTGCGACCTCAGAGGTGATTTCCACCGGTTCTATTCGGAGTTCTCTTCAAATTCCATCACGGTAGGATCGAGCCATCATATCATAATCAGCATAATCACCCTTCATCAGCCGAATTAAAGGTAATTCCTCAGGAACCCTAATTTTGACGAATTTGGGGGTTTTTCGGGATTCTAGGGTTTAGTTCCGAATTGTTCATCTATATTACGATATTCTTTACCGATTGTGATTATTGAGTGATTCTTAATCCAATTTCCTTGATTTTAATCCGCAAATTATCAATATGTGGAGATTTTGCGTAAACCCTCGCCCGTATCGATTGATCGTTCATTGTCGTATCATGTAATCAGGGTTATGGGTGTATTCCAATAGAGTATTGTTGTTCGTGGGGACTGAACTGTGTTGATCCTTCGTTTAGGAACCGTCGGTTTCTACCCGGACCGTTCGTAGTCGTGTTTCAACTCCGTTTCTTCAAGAATGTCTCAAAGGCAAGTACTTTACATTTGTTTACATGTTCTAGTATTTGAATTATGGCTGTATCATGGTTTTTGTGGATGGTTATGTGTATGTTCACCTAGGGACGGTCCGACGGGGCCTCTAGGGATACGTATTGCCGTGAGTGTGCGTATCACGAACTGTGGTTAGCCACCCAGGGATGTCCGACGGGGCTCTGCGGGGTACGGTGGCCGTGAGTCTCGTACCAACGGTTAACCTTGAATTGTGATTTGTTGGAGATAATGTGTTTTACGATTGTACACTGTAAATATTCCGGAATATAAAATGTTTTCTAAAATGACTTTTTGCCGCATATATTCATCTGATTAGAATGTAGTTCAAATGGATTGTACTTGCACTAACAGTTGTCGCTAACCCCTTAAATGGGGGAAATACTTTTTGTATTTCAGGTATCGATCGTGGGGACAAACGAGCACTTGAGCCGTATGAGGATGATGGGCAAGCGTGATACTGATCAGTAGTCATTTATTGGTGTTCAGTTCAGTCTATTACTTTTGATGTCTTGTTTTGGGACTTTTGTATTATAAAATTGGTTTAAGTACTCGAGTACTTCTTTTTTCAAAATTGTTAATGTTGTGTTCCTATTTTGGGAAATGGAATGATGTTGGATTTTATTGTCGGATTGTAATCTTATTTGAATTGTCGTATTATTGATGATTGTTTGTCGTTGTCAAATGTCTTGTTGGTACGTTAGCCTGGTGGATTCCATAGTGTGGAGTCCACGGCGCTGTAATATGCCCCGAACGTCTTGGGGGTGTTACATTAAGGACCTTAAGGGTAAGGGCAAGGCCCCGATGGTTCCGAAGAACAAGAAGAAGAAGGATGCTTGTCTCAAGTGCGGTGAGCTGGGCCACTGGGCTAGAGACTGTCCGATTCTTCATGGCACTTCAGGTACATAACTTTTAGTTTTGGAAACAAATTGTTCTGCTACTGTATTTTCTACTTCCTGGATACTGGATTCTGGTGCTAGTTCTCATATTTGTACAGTAAATCAGGATCTGGGACAAAGTAGGAAGCTTGGAGGTGGAGAAGTTATGATCACAGTCGGAAGCGGGCATAGTGTCGAGGCGACCGACATAGGATCACTTCTTTTGGGTTTAGAATTCGGCTTTGTTTTGACTTTAGAAGATGTACTTGTTTTGCCCAAGGGGCACAAAAACATTGTATCCATTCCGGTCATGGACCGAAAAGGATTTTCATTTTTCATTGGTGATGGTTCCTGCAAAATTTATTTTAGAAATAAACTAGTGGGTACTGCTACATTGTTGAATGGATTGTATCATCTAAATCTCAGCAACAAAGTAGTTGTGAATACTATGACTAGAAAATGTGGTAGGGATGAACGAACGACTGAGGAGAATGTAACTATCAAAATTACCACTTTAGCCGACGACTGGCCAGAGAACGACCGACTGCCGGCCGGCATCATCGGCAAAAGGTCGAAAGTCTAGCCGATGGGGGATGGGTTGTTGGCTAAACTACTTTAGTCGACGACTTTACTTTATGTCGTCGGCTAAATTCATGCGAGCCGTCAGCTAAATTGGAGTAGTTTAGTCGACGGCTACGAGACTTTAGCCGACGACTTAGAATTGTTTAGCCGACAACTATCATACTTTAGCCGACGGCTTGTCGTCGGCTAAAGTTTTGCCTGTTTTTCTGTGCAGAATATATCACCATCTCACACTTCAAAACACACCATTTTTTGTGATATATGAATTTTTTTATATATATTTATTATTAAATTTAAATATATAAAATATCATTATATAAATATATAATCATAATATATATATATATAATATATATATTATTAAATTCAAATATATAAAATATCAGTACATGTATAAATATAAAAACTGTCTATAAATGTGCGAATGACAAACATGACTCGATGGCAAACAACCATATTACCTATGCAAATGGCCCGGGTTTGAATCCCAGCAGCCACTGAGTCATGTTTTTTTAATAAGTATAGCCAGCAACAGTCGTCGGCTAGAGTCCTGGGACATGCGGAACCCCCTGTCCACAGACACGATCGTGTCAATTAATATAACACGACTGTGTCACCTTTAGCCGACGACACCTGTTTGGGTTTTGCTAACGACCCCTGTTGGTGTTTAGCTGATGACATCTTCTTGGTCGTCGGCTAAAGTTGGTTTATAAAAAAAATGAGTTTCTGCAGTCCCATTTCTCCTCTTTCTCAACCCTCCCCTCGAAAACTCCAAGGACCCCACCGCACCCAGCACAGACCCTGACCCCGAGCCCCTTCCCAGCACCGGACCCCAACCCCGAGCCCTAACCCAGCATCGAACCTCGAGCCTGCCGCACCCAGCATGGGACCCCGAGCCCGCCGCACACAGCACCGGAACCTGAGCCCGCCGTGCACAGCACCAGACCCCGACTCCAACCCTGAGGACCCCGCCGCACCCTCCAGTGGACCCCGAGCACAGGTCATCGATACATCTTTTTAGATTTCTTTTTGTCATTTAGGGTTATTTATTGATTGTGCTGGAATGATTATTGAACTTGTTAGGATATTAATGTTGATTGTTGAATGTATTGATTGTTGAATTTATTGGGATATTATTTGGTATACTTTTGTTAGTAATTTTATTAGAATTATATATATATATATATATATATATATATATATATGGGCACTTTTTATGTAGTACCTATATTAGATGCAGTACTTTATAGTACTAATTATGCATGAAATATATGCATTTCGTGCATCAAAATTTCAATACATGAAAATATGCAATATATTTGATACATATAATCTAATATTTTAATGCATCGATATTTTGATACATATATTGCATATTTTAGTGCATTGAAAATTTGATGCACGAAATGCATATATTTCATGCATAATTAGTACAAAACTCATACATAAATTAGTACTGTAAAGTACTGCATCTAATATTGGTACTGCATAGAATGCGCCACTATATATATATATATATATATATATATATATGTTTGGGTTATTCTAAAAAGGGTCTTATAATAAAAAGTGTAGGAAGGAATGTGGGAGTGACATGTGTCATCCACATTCCATATCATATGACATGTGTCACCCCCACCCCCACCCACCCCACCCCCACACCCCACCCACCCCACCCCCCACCCCCCGAAAATTTTTTTTCCTGCCAAATGTTTTTTTTTTTGGGGCAAAAAATTTTTTTTCCCGCCAAAAAAATTCCCACCAAAATTTATAAGTGCATCACATTTATAAAGTTACTGCATCACAGTTATAAAAGTTATTGCATCACAATTATGATTTTAGTGCATTAAGGTTATAAGTTACTGCATCATAGTTGATGCACTTAATTATAAACTATGATGCAGTGACTTATAATAAAGACGCACCAAAACTTATTAGTGTGATGCACTAATGATATAAAAAAAGTGTAGTACTTGTATAAAAAAGAATCCTATTTAATTTTGAAGCAATTACATACATATATGATGCAGAGAAACTTAGGATGATGCAGTTTCCTATAACTATAATGCAGTTACATACATGATTCACTTACTTATAACTATAATACAGTTACATACATATATGATGCAGAGAAACTTAGGATGATGCAGTTTCTTATAACTATAATGCAGTTACATACATGATGCAGTTACTTATAACTTATAACTATAATGCAGTTACATACATATATGATGCAGAAAACTTAGGATGATGCAGTTACTTATAACTTATAACTATACTGCAGTTACATACATATATATATATATATATGATGCATAAAACTTAGGATGATGCAGTTTCTTATAACTATAATGTAGTAAACTTATAACTATGATGCATTAAAACCCAGGTGCATCACCGTTATGAAATTTGGTGCATCATAGTTATAATTAATTTTTATAACTGTGATTCACAAAAATAAAATGGTGAATCATAGTTATAAAATTTTATGGAAAAAAAAATTTGGCCCCAAAAAAAAAAATTTGGCGGGAAAAAAAAATTTCGGGGTGGGGGTGGGGTGGGGTGGGGTGGGGGTAGACTGGCAAATCGCCTGTGCCCACGGCCCAGCCCACCCATGAATAAATGGGCTTTGGGCTTTACTTTTTTAGCCCATAGAAACTTGGGCCTTTTTGGCCCGCCCATATTTTGGCCCAGCCCAGGAAGGCCCAGCCCACGGGCGCCCAGAGGCCCATGAAGAATTTATTAACTAATAAATATTAATTAATTAGGCTAAGGTTAATGGGTATAACCTTACACCGTAACTTATTTCAATTTAAAGTTGATTTTGTTTAGATTTTTGTATTGATATTTTGCTATCGAATACAGAAAATGGACCAAGTGATGAGCTACTTTCCGTACCGCTGGTTGTAGTGCAAGAATCTAACGGTTTTAATAGTATTGAAATGGATGTTTGAACTTTTTAAAATAGTTGAAAATATATTTCTATCATATTATTGATACTTTTAATATATTTTGGTTAATTAGGTTGGAAGCAAGAAAATCATGGCCCAAGATGGGCCCCGGCCTCAATATTTAGGCCCAAAAATCTGGGCCTTTTGGCCCACCAAAATTTGACCCACCTGGCTGAATTGCTTGCTGGGCCCACCATTTGCCTGTATAGGTGGGGGTGACACATGTCATATGATGTGGAATGGGGATGACACATGTCACTCCCACAATCCTTCCTACACTTTTTATTATAAGACCCTTTTTAGAATAACATATATATATATATATATATATATTTCTGTATTTTGCGTGATATTTTATAATATTTTTTCATGTGTTTGCATTATTTCACTTATAGTATAATATTTAGTAATTATGTGTAATTTTTATTATATTAATGAGAATTAAATTTTATCTGCAGATTAGCACACCGGGTGAAGACATATCTGTCATTTTAGGGGCGATATTTTTAAAGATTCCAAACATATTCATGAGTGGTCTCGTTTTATTCGTCTCGTCGAGATGATCATTTTGAAAAAAAGTTCATTCGAATCCGAGTTCGTATGAAGAAGTTATGGTCGTTCAAAGTTTTGGAGGAAAATTAAAATTCGCGGACCACTAATATTAGGACAAGTGGCGGAAGCTGATTCATCGGATGACGTCACAGCACATGCCAACCGAGTTCCATGTCATTGCATACGTGTATGGAGAGTCCAATAAGAAACTGCCACGTGTCTCGCCATGTCAGCCCACCACCCGCCTGGCACACGCATGTCACGCCACGTCAATGAGACACAGGCCCTACACACACCCGTCCACCGTGGCAAATGAAGGCCAGCCGCACAGCCAGCGCATGAGATACACGGGCCAGCCCAGAACCCTCTGATTGGCGCGTGGATCTCACGCGCGCGTGAGGATTTTTGCCACATCATAGATGACGTGGCGGATCAGATAACACTGCAGATAACTTTTCCTTGCCATTTCCTCTCCCATTCCCTTACCTGCCGATTGATTGATTTTGAGCAATGCAAAATTATTGTAGATAAGATGCTGCAATAATGAACAGCATCTCTCAAATTTTAGGGTTGATGTACTGCTATAAATAGCAGTACCCTCTTAGCGTAAAAAAAGGAGAGTAGAGAGTACGAGAGTATAGTGCGAAGCAGAATGTAGAGTGTGATATAGATTTTTATAATTTAATTTTTATATTTATTTCCTGTATTTATGTTTTATATATTTGTATTGTAATACACTTAAATAAATACTGCACCCCAAATTATATTCTAAATAAAGCTTAGTTAATATTATTTTTATCAGATAAAATTCACCATTATTATTTTATTTATTATTATAATTTTGTAATTTAAGTTCGCACGTTACATTCAAGATGCTTGGACCAATTGGCGTATTGGGATAAGTCTCTCTCTATCAGTTTCAACATTTTCCTTTTAATTTAATTTATCTACATCAAGTAAGTTCCTTTAATTTCTGCTGTATTTATTCTGAATTTGTCAATAATATTCTGTCTCGTAATTTTACTAGTCAATATGAATATGAGCTAAATTTTATATTCTAGGGTTAGGATGACTTAAATAAAATACTCGATCTTATATTAAAATTATTAATGTGCCTTATTTAATTTAAATTGATATTAATCACAAATGCAAAAATAGAGACCGGAAGAAAATATTTTTGTAAATCTAAATTTAATTAAAAAAAGGCTAATTATTAATTTGAAAGGTAATATTTATCCCAAGGAACTAAATATGAATCCGAAAGGTATTATTTAGTTGGAAAAAGTAAATAGATTATTTAAATATAAACTTATGTTAAAATAACTTGTGAATACGAAAGTTATCAAATCATTTTTCCTGAATATATAATATTTATCTAATTATTAAATCTCACAGTTAACAAATTGATATAATGCTCGAGTTATTTATTTAATAATCTGAATCCCTAGAATCTTTATTATCAAATACATCATAATTCTACATTAAAGTCATTTTTATTCTTACTGCCTTATCTTATTTAAATTAATGTACTTAAAGTCTTAAAGAGAATTTATTTCCTGTATATGTATTTATGCAAATTACCTAAAATCCAAAAAACCATTATTTAGAATATTTAGATATTATCATTTTTTGAATTCATAATTATTATAATTTAAATAAATAAAAACGATCCTCAAGTGAAACGACCTTGGTAAACTCATCAACACTACAAATGCCTCGTATACTTGCGAGTCGCTATTTTATTTACAAGTACATTTTGAGCGAACAGATATTGGTATTTAAATTTATTGGGATATTGTTGTGTTGATTCTGTTGAACCACTAGCACGACGCCACGTGTCACGCCATGTCAACGAGACACAGGCCCTACACACACCCGTCCACCGTGGCAAATGAAGGCCTGCCGCACAGCCAGCGCGTGAGATACACGGGCCAGCCCAGAACCCTCCGTTGGCGCGTGGATCTCACGCGCGTAAGGATTTTTGCCACGTCAGAGATGACACTGCAGATAACTTTTCCTTGCCTTTTCCTCTCCCAGTCCCTTACCTTCTGATTGATTGATTTGGAACGGTGCAAAATTATTGTAGATAAGATGCTGCAATAATGAGCAGTATCTTTCAAATTTCAGGGTTGATGTACTGCTATAAATAGCATTACCCTCTCAGCGTAAAAAAGGAGAGTAGAGAGTAGGAGAGTACAGTGCGAAGCATAATGTAGAGTGTGATATAGCTTACGTATCAGTTTTTAAAATTTAATTTTTATATTTATTTTATGTATTTATGTTTTATATATTTGTACTTTAATACAAAATAAATACTGTATCCCAAATTATATTCCAAATAAAGCTTAGTTAATATTATTTTTATCAGATATAATTCACCTTTATTTTTTATTAATTATTATAATTTTGTAACTTAAGTTCGCATGTTACATTCAAGCTGCTTGGATCAATTGGCGTATTGGGATAAGTCTCTCTCTATCTGTTTAAGCATTTTCCTTTCAATTTAATTTATCTACATCAAGTAAGTTCTTTTAATTTCTCCTGTATTTATTCTGAATATGTCAATATTTATCTATCTCTTAATTTTACCCGTCAATATGAATATGAGCTAAATTTTATATTCTAGGGTTAGGATGACTTAAATTAAATACTAGAGCTTATATTAAAATTATTAATGTGCCTTCTTTAATTTAAATTGATATTATTCACAAATGCAAAAATAAAAACTGGAAGAAAATATTTTTGCAAATCTAAATTTAATTAAAAAAAGGCTAATTATTAATCCGAAAGGTACTATTTAGCCCAAGGAACTAAATATGAATCCGAAAGGTATTATTTAGTTGAAAAAAGTAATTAGATTATTTAAATATAAACTTCTATTAAAATGATTTGTGAATACGAAGGTTATCAAATCATTTTTCCTGAAGATATAATATTTATCTAATTATAAAATCTCATAGTTAACAAATTGATATAATTCTCGAGCTATTTATTGAATAATCTGAATTCCTGGAATCTTTATTATCAAAAACATCATAATTCTACATTAAAGTCATTTTTATTCCTACCGCCTTATCTTATTTAAATTATTGTACTTAAAGTTCATAAATAGAATTTATTTCCTGTATTTGTATTCCTGCAAATCAGCTAAAATAAAAAAACCCACTATTTAGAATATTTAGATATTATTATTTTGTGAATTCATAATTATTGTAATTTTAACAAATAAAAATGATATGATCATCAAGTGAAACGATCTTCGTAAACTCA
Source organism: Orobanche coerulescens (assembly GCA_033398695.1). NCBI lineage: Eukaryota > Viridiplantae > Streptophyta > Magnoliopsida > Lamiales > Orobanchaceae > Orobanche > Orobanche coerulescens. The sequence continues at coordinate 65,385,896 of CM065801.1, forward strand.
TCAACACTACAAACGCCTCGTATACTTGGGAGTCACTATTTTATTTACAAGTATATTTTGAGCGAAATAGTTTTTGGCGCCGCTGCCGGGGATCGATGTTAAAATTACTATTTTGTGATATTTTCTATGTTCTTTACTTTGTTTTTCTCTCGTACTTCTGTTCTTTTCTTTGAATGCAAGGGCATAGATCCCTTAAAGAAGATCTCAAGTCATATATTAAAAATATTAATCAAATTCAATATGAACCGAGAGAGGAACCAGAAATAGAAGAAAATATAAAAATACCTCTCGAAATAGTACCTGAAGAACTTGATATGTAACACCCCGATTTTGCATATACATTTATTATGAATTATAGAAAATATGTTCAAGTTTATTAAATTAATGCCCGAATAATTTTATCATTTAATCCAGTTTTATTTCATGATCATGCAAATTCATTTACGTCATTTTAATTCATTTCAATTCATCCGATTCGTTCGTTTCATTTCTCATTTTATTTCATGGTTTCATCTCGTCATTTCTAGGCCCGAGTCAAATTTTAAATAATATTAATTATGCCCAAAATATTATTTAACTGATTACTATAATAATAATTATTATGAATAATTTTCCATTATTATAGTTATCATTATTATTTTAGTTTTATGTAAGCCAACTATTTAATTAGTCCAATATTATTATTATTATTCTTATTATTAATATTAATATTATTGTCTATTAATTTAATGGTACAAGTCTTTTCTTAGCCCAATTCAGATTTTCTTTCAAAAACCTAGCCCATAACTTACTATACCCTAAACCTAATATTTATAGTATAAATACGGTATTTTATACTGCAGCCAGTATACTCAATACACTCCTACCTTGTCATTCCGTCGCAATTCTGCGTTCGCTTGCAATTTGTGTTCTTCAAACCAGCAGCGCAACTCCCTTACTTCAAAGGTAAATCCATTCTTTTTTCTTTTCAATTTTTTTTTCATACATGACTTCTACGGCACCATCCTTATCAAATAGCATATTTTCTCTACCCAAGAACATACACACAACACAGGTAAATTCTTCTGTAAGTTCCTTCGATTACAAACACTTTTCATCTCAATTTTTTTTTCACAGAAATTCGGTCTCCCAATTTCCTTCTTCGGTCGAACCCCGAACATTAGATAAGAAGAAAATAATCCTGCCATCGTTCACCCAAAAATTTTTCACTGGCCTCGGCTATTTTCACAAACACGGAGACAATATGCGAGGAAATCGCCATAACCAAACTGTTAATCTCAAACTGATAATATCACCATCAGAAACCCTTTTTTTTTTCTTGGAATCAGAATTGGAAATTTATAGAAAACTCACCTGAGTTTTTCTGGCTGAAGCTATTTTAACCCGAATCTGAAACCAGAATTCAACTCAAAACCCAAACCATTTTGTTGAATCAAATTCAGAGCTGAAGAAACAAACCTTTGATTTCGTCCGAAACCGGTGTTGGAAATGGTTTAGTAATTAACCATTTATTAAGAATAAATATTATTAATTAAATAATTATTATTTAATTAAAATATTTATTGAATGTTAATCTACGTCATGAGTAGATGAACGTGGTATATTTAATATTTCTAAACCGATTTCCGGTGAGTGAGATATTATATGTTAAAGTTGGATGTTGGAGTAGGAACTAACATGATGTTAGTTATCCCACATTGATTGTGGATGGATGTTTTGACTTGTATTTAATGTCTTTGCCTTTATGGGCTTAATAACGAGTGGGTTGGTGTGTATGGGTGTCCTCGCGCGCGCACACACACACACACACACACACACACACACGTGCGCGCCGCCGCCGCTGACCGACCGACCGTCCATCCGTCCGGGTCGGGTCGGGCTCGGGCTCGGGCTCGGGCTCAGTCCAGGCCCAGGACTTGGATCTTGGCAATTAGTGCTTTGGGCTGGTGTTTGGGCTTATCTTTTTTTGGCCCAAATCGGTAAGTCCACTAGTCTTTTTGTATAGACAAGACTCTTGAGTTGGCTTGACTCTTGAGTTGGCATGACTCTTCATCCGACCAGCCCTTTGGGCGTTTGAAACCGCCAGCCATCATGGCAGGATTAATGGCGATGAGTCCCTTCACATGATCAAGGAGTGCTATATATTTGTCATCATTATGTTCATTGCAAACACACGAAAATCAGTGCATTTTAGCATATCATATACAGTTCAGTGCAAACACACGAAAATCAATTTTGGTTGCTAAGCTCCAAACTGAAGCTCAAGTCCGTGATCAAGACTTGAGAACCAAAGCTCATATGGATGCTAAGGCTAATCTGACTGAAGGTAGGGGCGGACCATCCAAAAAGCGTCCACTTCCTACCAAAGGCAAGGGAAAGGATGTGGCACCTCCGACGAAGTTTACCGGAACGTGCTACAACTGTGACAAGCCCAGCCATATGGCGAAAAACTGCCGAAAGCCGAAGAAGAACAAGGGAAAAGGCAAAGTCAACCATGTCGAGAAGGACATTGACTCTTGGGACAAAGATGATCTTGCTGCCATGATCACTGAGGTAAATCATGTCTCGGAACCTAACCTAGTTACTTGGATTCTTGATACAAAGCATCGCTCACATCTGTGTGAACCGAGACTTGTTTTTCACTTACAAGGAGATTCAAGACCGCTTCATCACAGAGGCAAGTGATCGTACCTCTCCAGTTCTTGGAATTGGAACTATTGTGCTTCAATTCACCTCCGGTGTGGAGATAACTCTGAAGGATGTGCTGCATGCTCCAGCAATCCGCAAGAATTTGGTGTCTGGTGTCAAATTAGTTAGAGCTAAATTTGATGTAGACCTTCGTAGCGATTTTATGATAATACGCAAGTTTGGCAAGACTCTCGGGAAAGGTCATATTGTCGAGGACATGTTCAAACTTAGCGTTTGTACTTGTAAGCCTCCAAAGGCAGTTGCTAATAATAATGCTACTACTTCTGCTTATTTGCTTGAGTGCTCAAATTTATGGAATTGTAGATTAGGTCATGTGAATCTAAATGCTATAAAAAGATTAGTAAACTTAGATTTACTAAAATTAAATGTAATCAAAAATCAAAACAAATGTGAGATTTGTGTTGAGGCAAAAATGACGAAACTACCATTTCATTCGGTAAAACGGGACACAAAACCCCTTGAATTAATTCACACAGACGTGTGTGATTTAAAATTTGTGCAAACTAGAAGTACTTTATCACTTTCATCGATGATTGCACAAGATATTGTTATCTTTATCTTTTGAGAAGTAAAGATGAGGCTATTGAAGCCTTTAAGAACTTCAAGAATGAAGCCGAGAATCAATTAGGCTGTCATATTAAGATGGTTCGAAGTGATAGAGGAGGTGAATATGTAGCTCCATTTGAGGAATTATGCAACGAAAGTGGTATAATTCATCAAACCACGGCTCCATATGCTCCACAATCTAATGGCATTGCCGAACGTAAGAATCGAACACTTAAAGATATGATGAATGCCTTATAAATTAGTTCAGGGTTGCCCCAGAACATTTGGGGGGAAGCTGTCTTGACAGCCAACTACATATTGAACAAAATTCCACGCAAAGGTAAGGATGTTACTCCTTAATAGTTGTGGAAAGGAAGAAAACCATCATACAAATATCTCAAAGTGTGGGGGTGTTTGGCGAAAGTTGAGGTGCCTCTACCTAAACAAGTTAAAATTGGTACTAAGACGATCGATTGTATCTTTATTGGTTATGCACTTAACAGCAGCGCCTACGTGTTTGTTGTACACAAATCCGAGATACCCGACATTCATGTAAATACAACGATTGAATCAAGGAATGCTATATTCTTTGAAAATATCGATCCTTATAAGAATAAGGTTGATCCTAACTCTAGCAAGGGAGTTGATGATGAAGCTACAAGTTCTAAACTTGTAGATGAGCCTATGTGTTATGAAACCATAGATGAATCATCTAGCTCGAATCCAAAGGTTATCCGAACGACCAATGTAAAGCGACCTAGGTCTACGCCAGTCAATGTAGAACCTAGACGAGGTACTAGAATACGGAAAGTAAAGATATATGGACCCGACTACGTCGTTTTGATGTTAGACGGTGAACCAGTATCTATAAAAGAAGCTTTATCCAGTCCAGATGCGGCTTTTTGGAAAGAGGCAATAGACATTGAGATTGAGTCTTTTATGCTGAATCATACTTGGGTGTTAGTTGAACTACCACAGGGTTGTAAGGCTTTAGGATGCAAATGGATCCTAAAGAAGAAGTACAAGTCTGACGGTACTATTGACAAATATAAGGCCCGACTTGTAGTTCAAGGCTTTAGGCAAAAGGCTGGTTATGATTTCTTTGATACCTACTCGTCCGTGACAAGACTTACTTCTATTAGGGTGCTACTCGCTATTGCTGCTTTGCGCAATCTCGAGATTCATCAAACGGATGTTAAGACTGCGTTCTTGTATGGGGAGCTGGAAGATGAAATCTATATGAAACAACCGGAAGGGTTTGCAGTACCTGGGAAAGAGCACATGGTATGCAAACTACAACGGTCTTTATATGGTTTGAAACAAGCACCTCTGCGGTGGCATTTGAAATTTGACGAAGTGATGTTGTCAAATGGTTTCAACATCAATGAGAGTGACAAATGTGTCTATGTTAAGAAAACGGGTGATAATTATGTCATTGTTTGTCTATATGTAGATGACATTTTGATAATGGGTAGCAACTCTCGTGTGATTGGTGAAACGAAACGAATGCTAAGTAAGAATTTTAGCATGAAAGACATGGGTTTGGCTGATACTATTCTTGGAATTAAGATTCTGAAAACGCCTAACGGAATTGCTTTGACGCTATCTCATTATGTTGAGAAAGTGTTAAGGAAATTCAACGCTTTGATAAACCCATTGCTAAGACTCCTTGGGAACCGAATGTTCATCTGAATTATTATAAGGGTGAACCTGTGGGTCAAGATGAATATGCTAAGATCATTGGGAGTTTGATGTATCTGTCAAATTGTACCCGTCTTGATATAGCATGTTCGGTTCACAAGTTGAGTAGCTACACAGCTAATCCAAGTAAAGAACATTGGAGGGCTCTAGAACGAGTACTGAGTTATTTAAAATATACTCAGAACTTTGCGATTCATTATTCAAGAGAGCCTGCTGTACTTGAAGGTTATTGTGATGCTAATTGGATATCCGAATCGAAAGACTCATTTTCTACGAGTGGATATGTGTTCACAATTGGAGGTGGTGTTGTATCTTGGAAGTCCAAGAAACAAACTTGTATTGCTAGGTCTACCATGGAATCTGAATTCATAGCTTTGGATAAAGCTGGTGAAGAAGCTGAATGGCTTAAAAATTTCCTCGAGGATATTCCATGTTGGACGAGACTCGCGTCTGTGTTGATACACTGTGATAGCCAAGCTGCTATTGGACGGGCACAAAATATGTTTTATAACGGTAAGTCTCGACATATTCGTCGACGACATAATGCCGTGAGGCATTTGATCTTGAGTGGGATTATCTCAATTGACTATGTAAGGTCAATAGATAATCTGGCGGATCCGCTGATGAAGAGTATTAATCGAGATCAAATGTATAAATTGTTAGAGGGAATGGGTGTTAAATCCACATCTTAAGGATGATTATAGCGGAAACCCAACCTTATAGATTGGAGGATCCCAAGAGCTTGGTTCAATGGGATAACGAAGTTATAATAATCCGTGTGTTAAAACACTCAAACATACCTATTCTCTGAGAACAATGAGTGATTGTTTACCTACATGTGGTGAGGTTAAGTCTTATGATTTTTAATGATTCTTGGTTACCTCGGAGAGGTCAAGTATAGTAGGATACTTGGGAATAAGAATCACCTATATAAGTGTGAAGTGAGGGCCGCTTCAATTGATACACTTGTGAATCCAAAGGGGTGTCCAAGGCCAAAAAGGATACAAAACGTTAGAACGGATGGAATTGAGATGATATTGTGTCTATATTATTGTCTTAGTATACACCATGGAGGACTAGTTCAAGGTTTTCATGACCACTATACCGCCAGTATACTCGATGATGTTGACAATGGATAGGTTCAAGGTCACAAGCCACCTAGCCAAATGCAATATTGTCTCTTGAGTACTGAACTATGCATTTGCATTCATTTTGCATTGGCATTCTCACTCATGTGAGGGATTGTTGGAAATGGTTTAGTAATTAACCATTTATTAAGAATAAATATTGTTAATTAAATAATTATTATTTAATTAAAATATTTATTGAATGTTAATCTACGTCATGAGTAGATGAACGTGGTATATTTAATATTTCTAAACCGATTTCCGGTGAGTGAGATATTATATGTTAAAGTTGGATGTTGGAGTAGGAACTAACATGATATTAGTTATCCCACATTGATTGTGGATGGATGTTTTGACTTGTATTTAAAGTCTTTGCCTTTATGGGCTTAATAACAAATGGGTTGGTGTGTATGGGTGTCCTCGCGCACACACACACACACCCGCGCGCGCCGCCGCCGCCGACCGACTGACCGTCTGTCCGTCCGTCCGTCCGTCCGGGTCGGGTTGGGCTCGGGCTCAGGCTCAGTCCAGGCCGTCCGTCCGGGTCGGGTCGGGCTCGGGCTCAGGCTCAGTCTAGGCCCAGGACTTGGATCTTGGCAATTGGTGCTTTGGGCTGGTGTTTGGGCTTATCTTTTTGGCCCAAATCCGTAAGTCCACTAGTCTTTTGGTATGGACAAGACTCTTGAGTTGGCTTGACTCTTGAGTTGGCATGACTCTTCGTCCGACCAGCCCTTTGGGCGTTTGAAACCGCCAGCCATCATGGCAGGATTAATGGCGATGAGTCCCTTCACATGATCAAGGAGTGCTATATATATGTCATCATTCTGTTCACTGCAAACACACGAAAATCAGTGCATTTTAGCATATCATATACAGTTCAGTCTTCATTCCAAATTCGCGAGTGCTCGGTGGCCATGCTGCTCTGCGAGACGCTCGTGTCGTTTTAACCTTTGGGGACGATCCGCTTCACCGTGAGCACTACCGGGGCGTATTCTCGTCTTGCGGGCAGAAGCTCTAGCGTCGGACGATCCTTTGTAGTTTATTAAAAATTGTTTGTTAGTTTCAACTGTAATATTTCCTTTCTGTTCTTTATTATAGTTAAGTTCAGAATTCTATTTGTAATACACGTGCAAGTACCGAATTATTCTTACAACCGGAAATCCCCAGCCACGGTCACCTTTTTCCGTTGATTGTGGCCGCTCTCCTTTACATCATCAGCTGACCTTCGCCACCGCCGCGAAACCCTGTTGTTAAACCAGTCGCCGCTCATCTGCCCATTTTTAATATTCATCTCCCAGTGTGTTTGGTCGATGTGTGTTTGTGTGTAGCAGAGAGAAAATAAAATAGAGAAGTGAGATGAGTCATTGGGGAAGATGAGAAAAGGGCTGACTCTCCTCGGTGTGTATTCTATATCACAGACCTCTCCAAAATCTCTAATTTAACCCTCTAATTTATTTTATCCTTCAAATTAACCCAATCATGTTTCTAGTAATTTAAATTCAGACCCCCTTTGACTACTATTGATCCTTTCAATTACTATTATTATTCACTTCTAATTTATTTTTTAGCCTATTATAAAAATAGATTATTATTATTAATTGTAGATAATATCGAGAATTTATGCCTAGAATTGTCGAGTCAAGAATTTCATCACATTCAAGTTCAGAACTGCAATTTTATCTAGGTCTGGGGATTTATTACGCTTTTGTTTATTTTAATTGCTTTATATATTGTCTCGTATGTGCACGTGAAATCGCCAAGCACTTAAATGTGCAATCACGAAGCACTTAAATGTGCAAATCGACCAAGCACTTAAATGTGCAAATCACCAAGCACTTAATTGTGCATAAAGCCTTCGGGATAGCCGACGGGCTTCATAATTTATCAGTCATGTTGTTTATACTTGCTAAAATATTTAGTAATTAACGTAGACATATTGCGTACTCTCCACACTGAGCGAGTTGGAAGCTCACCCCACTATTTACCCCCTTTCAGGTTGAGGAGCTCGATGTGGCATGCGTTTGAGTGTGGGATGATCAAGCTGATGATCAAATATTTATTTGTTAAATGCTATTTCTCTAAGACTATATTTTTGAACAATGTTCGACTTGTTTTAATTTCACGTTGAAGTGTGTTTTTATTTAATGGTGACTTGGAATTATTACTTGCGATTATTAAGTTCGTCTTTTTAAAATATATTTCTGCTGCAAAATTTTTATTTATTCTTCTTAAAATTAGAAGAATTATATTTTAGAAAAGTGGTCGCTACATAAGTGGTATATTTTAGAAAAGTGGTCGCTACATGATATGGCAAACGAACCACCACCAAGAGTAACTTATATGCGTGATTTTGCACGACCTGTTATAGGTACATCTACATCTTGTATTGTATTACGGGAATCTGCTAGAAACTATGAATTAAAACACCTTCACTTTAATCAATTGCCCTCATTTTACGGAATGTCAAATGAAGATCCTTTGAACTTCATTCGGGAATTTTATTCCGTAATTCAAACATTTCCTTTGAAAAATCTAAATGAGTATCAATTGAGATTGCAATGTTTCTCCTATACTCTAAAAGATCGAGCTAAAACTTGGTTAATGTCATTGGCACCTAACTCTTTATCAACCTGGGAAGCTGTATACAATAAATTTATGAAGCTTGGGAAAAATTCAAATAGACGGCGAACCTTTCTATGGAGCTTGGGAAAAATTCAAAGGTCTTCTTACACAATGCCCTCATCATCATTATTCACCTGAACTTTTAAACCAGTTTTTCTATGATGAATTGGGACAAACTTTCCAATACATGATAGACAATGCTGCAGGTGGAGATGTTGGTACACTTACTGCACAAGAAGTGTATGACTTATTCAAACACTTATAATCCTCGATGGAAAAATCATCTAAACTTTGGATGGGCTAACACTAACGCCCCTCTACCAAAACCAAATTCTCAGTTTTTATTAAAGGCAAATTACCCTTCAAATCAACCACCAAACCAAATTATGTACCCAATGAATCCACCAACTTATCAAATAAATCAACTGTCAAACCTACTGTAATATCCAGATAAATTGTTGAGTATTGTCGTCCGTATTTGAATCTTGTATTATTCGAATTTGTGATATCGATAATCGAAGTATGGTCTTTTCCGTATTAGTATCCACATGCATGATAATATCAACTTGTAATTATTCACATGCAACTATGTCGTAACGTACGCTAGCTAGTACGTGTAACGTACGTTATGAGCCACATTTAGCGTACGCTATGAGCAAGGCATAGCATACGTAAAACAGCCAATAATTAATCAAGGCGGCTAGCACATGGGCCAGCTGGTGGTGGGCTCGGATAAGATTCCCGTGGCATGAACCTGGACAGCTTTGGGTCAATGGGGATTAACGTACTCTAAGTGATGTATATAGCGTACGCTAAGTATAGTCGTTTACGTACGTAACTGGGTTGATATAGCGTACGTAAGAGAGAATAGGAATGAGACAGTAAGCTATCATTGAACGATAGTGTACGCTAAGGATATCGGGTAGAGTACGCTAAGAGAATCACGTACGTAAAGCACTAAGGCTAACGTACGTAAAGCTCAGGACATTATATTTATGGGACAGCAGCCATTCCACTCCACTTTGTTCCTTTCATTTCTCCTTCGTTTTTCTTCCAAATCCAGAGAGCCCCCTGCCACTTAAACACCTATATATCATCTTTACTTGATCATTGAGGATTGGAAGCACCTTGGATTGGTACTCAAGCTTCCGGCGTTGGATATTCATCAAGTGTTCATCATTGTCTTCTACATTAAGGTATGTTGATACTTTCCAAACTCAAATCCTTGTTCTTTAGAAATGATATGATCATGCTTCTGAGATCATTGGATTTGTGAGTAACCCTTTAAGTTGAACACCATGTTGTTAGAAGTTAAGATGAACTTATTTGAGACCTTCCTTGAGTAAGAAGATTTTGAACCAAGCGTTTTCGAGTTGAACCTATGATATAGTTTCTGAGATTTGTTACACATTTTGGATGTTGATTCCCAGTCACTTGTTTACTGATGTATTGTCAATACCATCACTTAGAATGGGGATATTCAAGGAAGATGAATTCTTAGGATTTTCACCAAGAATATCCATGTGTAGTATAAAGTATTCTTCAAGCACAATTCATGACTCATACTGATTTCTGGAAATGATGATGATGTCGATAACAATTGTATCAACCATAGATTAACCGAACTACATATGAGAATTTATAATCAAGATCGGAATATGGCGTTGTGATGACATATTTATCCCTTGAATTTGAAGACATCAAACACCGTAGGATCATTCAATTTCGCATAAGAAATGTATTTGTGAGTATAACGTACGTTAAGCATCATGCATTACGGACGTTATATCATCAGGTGGGACATTCGTCTGATCAGAGAAGAGACCTTTCAAATACATGCTTAGCGTATGTTAGGCTTTGGAGCTTACGTACGCTAACATACAGACTTAACGTACGTTACGTTGGGTATGTAACGTACGTTATGGAGACATTAGGCAGGATACGTAATGTTGACAACTTTCGGCCATATCTTAGGATGTTAGATGTTCGTATGTTAGTTGTATGACATAAGATGAACTCTATATTATTTCTTTTGTTTAAGGTCCGAGCTTTGCAACGTGATTGATCGAAGGGTCGACCTTCAAGTGTATTGATATCCGTCGAAGTATTATCCTTGTCGTCGATTTGAGGCAAGTACTTTAATTATGTTTTATGCATTGATGTTATACATATTGTCATGCATATGTGTTGTTGTTGTATGTCCACCTCTTTTTGGTCCGACGGGATCATATTGGATCTATGCTAGCATGTGCTGGATCATCGGACAGGTTTTTCCACGTCGTGTTGGTCCGACGGGATCATTTTGGGAGTGAAAGCTGGATCATCGGAATTACCATGTGTATGTTGTGATGTCATGTTGTGATTATCATTTGTGCATGATATTTGTGAGTCTTATCGTTGGAAGAGGCTCGTTGTTAGTGTCATTTATGTTATTACCATTATTCTTCATGAGACGTTAAATAACCTGTTGTGGTATAATTATTGTACTTGTACTAGCATCATTGTGCTAACCCCTTCGGGGGTGAACAATTGTTTATGTACAGGATTCATGAGGGCGGGGAAACATCCACTAGAGCTGTATGACGACGGTGGTGCAGAGTGATGTTCCGGCCGGATTTAATTGTCAGATGGTTGTGTTGTTTTCATAAGTACTCGAGTACGTTGTGTTTTGTGATGTTAGATTTGGTGATGTATTAATGTTCTTCGTTGGACGTCTGTATTTTCAGTACTGATTCAAAACCGTTGTATTTTATTTCAGTAACTTTCGTTGTTGGTATTTGGTATTGTCATTTCGTTTTATCAGCCTTGTAAATTCTTACGTAAAGGATTTACGTCGTTGTAATTTTCTTGAATATATCGGGGGTGTTACACCTACCACATCAATCATCTCTTGAAGAAACTTTAAACAATTTCGTACAATCTCCATCATGACGTTTTGAAATGATATAATCGAACTCAACTAAATTAGATATAATAGTAAAATGATTAGACACTACGATTGGACAATTGGCAACCCAAGTGGGAGATTTAGCCAGAAAAATCGAGAAAAGGAAACATCCTAGACAATCAGAACAAGCTCAAGCCATCACAATACTCAGAAGTGGAAAAGAAGTCGATAACAAGATAGAACCTCCAAAGATAATGGATGATAAGGACAAACTGGTGGTAGAGGATGCAGAAGAATACGATCCTAAAACAAGAAACGCTTTTCATAAATCTTCAAATCCTTATAAATCACCTATTCCCTTCCCTAGCAGATTAAGAAATGAAAAACAAGATAAGCAATTCGAGGCTCTTTACCAAATTCTTTCAAAAGTAAATGTCAATTTATCTCTAATTGATGTTATACAAAATGTTACTGCCTTTATAATTTTTTTAAAGAGTTATCATCTAAAAAATGAAACTATTTAGAAAATGAAAAGGTGGTTGTCTCAGAAATAGCAAGTAAATTATTTCAAACTCACCTTCCTCATAAAGAAGATGATCCAGGCATTTTGATAGCAAAAATTACTTAGGAAATGGTAATGAAACTTTTGGATTACTTGATCTCGGAGGGGGGTAAATTTAATGCCATATTTAATTTTTAAACTACTAGAACTTAGAGACCTAAAACCAACTAGAATGTGCTTACAACTCGCAGATGGATCTATTCGATACCTTAAAGGTGTCATTGAAGATATTCTAGTAAAAGTAGGTGCTTTAATAGTACATGTTTCTCAATTGACTATGTAAGGTCAATAGATAATCTGGCGGATCCGCTGATGAAGAGTATTAATCGAGATCAAATGTATAAATTGTTAGAGGGAATGGGTGTTAAATCCACATCTTAAGGATGATTATAGTGGAAACCCAACCTTGTAGATTGGAGGATCCCAAGAGCTTGGTTCAATGGGATAACGAAGTTATAATAATCCGTGTGTTAAAACACTCAAACATACCTATTCTCTGAGAACAATGAGTGATTGTTTACCTACATGTGGTGAGGTTAAGTCTTATGATTTTTAATGATTCTTGGTTACCTCGGAGAGGTCAAGTATAGTAGGATACTTGGGAATAAGAATCACCTATATAAGTGTGAAGTGAGGGCCGCTTCAATTGATACACTTGTGAATCCAAAGGGGTGTCCAAGGCCAAAAAGGATACAAAACGTTAGAACGGATGGAATTGAGATGATATTGTGTCTATATTATTGTCTTAGTATACACCATGGAGGACTAGTTCAAGGTTTTCATGACTACTATACCGCCAGTATACTCGATGATGTTGACAATGGATAGGTTCAAGGTCACAAGCCACCTAGCCAAATGCAATATTGTCTCTTGAGGACTGAACTATGCATTTGCATTCATTTTGCATTGGCATTCTCACTCATGTGAGGGATTGTTGGAAATGGTTTAGTAATTAACCATTTATTAAGAATAAATATTGTTAATTAAATAATTTTTATTTAATTAAAATATTTATTGAATGTTAATCTACGTCATGAGTAGATGAACGTGGTATATTTAATATTTCTAAACCGATTTTCAGTGAGTGAGATATTATATGTTAAAGTTGGATGTTGGAGTAGGAACTAACATGATGTTAGTTATCCCACATTGATTGTGGATGGATGTTTTGACTTGTATTTAAAGTCTTTGCCTTTATGGGCTTAATAACAAGTGGGTTGGTGTGTATGGGTGTCCTCGCGCACACACACACACACGCACGCGCCGCCGCCGCCGACCGACCGTCCGTCCGTCCGTCCGTCCGGGTCAAGTCGGGCTCGGGCTCGGGCTCGGGCTCAGTCCAGGCCCAGGACTTGGATCTTGGCAATTGGTGCTTTGGGCTGGTGTTTGGGCTTATCTTTTTGGCCCAAATCCGTAAGTCCACTAGTCTTTTGGTATGGACAAGACTCTTGAGTTGGCTTGACTCTTGAGTTGGCATGACTCTTCGTCCGACCAGCCCTTTGGGCGTCTGAAGCCGCCATCCATCATGGCAGGATTAATGGCGATGAGTCCCTTCACATGATCAAGGAGTGCTATATATATGTCATCATTCTGTTCATTGCAAACACACGAAAATCAGTGCATTTTAGCATATCATATACAGTTCAGTCTTCATTCCACCGATTCGCAGTGCTCTGGCGCCATGGTCATGCATCGCGAGACGCCTGTGTTGTTTTAACCTTTGGGGACGATCCGCTTCACCGTGAGCACTACCGGGGCGTATTCTCGTCTTGCGGGCAGAAGCTCTAGCGTCGGACGATCCTTTGTATTTTATTAAAAATTGTTTGTTAGTTTCAACTGTAATATTTCCTTTCTGTTCTTTATTATAGTTAAGTTCAGAATTCTATTTGTAATACACGTGCAAGTACCGAATTATTCTTACAACCGGAAATCCCCAGCCACGGTCACCTTTTTCCGTTGATTGTGGCCGCTCTCCTTTACATCATCAGCTGACCTTCGCCGCCGCCGCGAAACCCTGTTGTTAAACCAGTCGCCGCTCATCTGCCCATTTTTAATATTCATCTCCCAGTGTGTTTGGTCGATGTGTGTTTGTGTGTAGCAGAGAGAAAATAAAATAGAGAAGTGAGATGAGTCATTGGGGAAGATGAGAAAAGGGCTGACTCTCCTCGGTGTGTATTCTATATCACAGACCTCTCCAAAATCTCTAATTTAACCCTCTAATTTATTTTATCCTTCAAATTAACCCAATCATGTTTCTAGTAATTTAAATTCAGACCCCCTTTGACTACTATTGATCCTTTCAATTACTATTATTATTCACTTCTAATTTATTTTTTAGCCTATTATAAAAATAGATTATTATTATTAATTGTAGATAATATCGAGAATTTATGCCTAGAATTGTCGAGTCAAGAATTTCATCACATTCAAGTTCAGAACTGCAATTTTATCTAGGTCTGGGGATTTATTACGCTTTTGTTTATTTTAATTGCTTTATATATTGTCTCGTATGTGCACGTGAAATCAGTCAGAAGCACTTAAATGTGCAATCAGTCAGAAGCACTTAAATGTGCAAATCAGTCAGAAGCACTTAAATGTGCAAATCAGTCAGAAGCACTTAATTGTGCATAAAGCCTTCGGGATAGCCGACGGGCTTCATAATTTATCAGTCATGTTGTTTATACTTGCTAAAATATTTAGTAATTAACGTAGACATATTGCGTACTCTCCACACTGAGCGAGTTGGAAGCTCACCCCACTATTTACCCCCTTTCAGGTTGAGGAGCTCGATGTGGCATGCGTTTGAGTGTGGGATGATCAAGCTGATGATCAAATATTTATTTGTTAAATGTTATTTCTCTAAGACTATATTTTTGAACAATGTTCGACTTGTTTTAATTTCACGTTGAAGTGTGTTTTTATTTAATGGTGACTTGGAATTATTACTTGCGATTATTAAGTTCGTCTTTTTAAAATATATTTCTGCTGCAAAATTTTTATTTATTCTTCTTAAAATTAGAAGAATTATATTTTAGAAAAGTGGTCGCTACATAAGTGGTATATTTTAGAAAAGTGGTCGCTACATGATATGGCAAATGAACCACCACCAAGAGTAACTTATATGCGTGATTTTGCACGACCTGTTATAGGTACATCTACATATTGTATTGTATTACGGGAATCTGCCAGAAACTATGAATTAAAACACCTTCACTTTAATCAATTGCCCTCATTTTACGGAATGTCAAATGAAGATCCTTTGAACTTCATTCGGGAATTTTATTCCGTAATTCAAACTTTTCCTTTACAAAATCTAAATGAGTATCAATTGAGATTGCAATGTTTCTCCTATACTCTAAAAGATCGAGCTAAAACTTGGTTAATGTCATTGGCACCTAACTCTTTATCAACCTGGGAAACTGTATACAATAAATTTATGAAGCTTGGGAAAAATTCAAATAGACGGCGAACCTTTCTATGGAGCTTGGGAAAAATTCAAAGGTCTTCTTACACAATGCCCTCATCATCATTATTCACCTGAACTTTTAAACCAGTTTTTCTATGATGAATTGGGACAAACTTTCCAATACATGATAGACAATGCTGCAGGTGGAGATGTTGGTACACTTACTGCACAAGAAGTGTATGACTTATTCAAACACTTATAATCCTCGATGGAAAAATCATCTAAACTTTGGATGGGCTAACACTAACGCCCCTCCACCAAAACCAAATTCTCAGTTTTTATTAAAGGCAAATTACCCTTCAAATCAACCACCAAACCAAATTATGTACCCAATGAATCCACCAACTTATCAAATAAATCAACTTTCAAACCTACTGTAATATCCAGATAAATTGTTGAGTATTTTCGTCCGTATTTGAATCTTGTATTATTTGAATTTGTGATATCGATAATCGAAGTATGGTCTTTTCCGTATTAGTATCTACATGCATGATAATATCAACTTGTAATTATTCACATGCAACTATGTCGTAACGTACGCTAGCTAATACGTGTAACGTACGTTATGAGCCACATTTAGCGTACGCTATGAGCAAGGCATAGCGTACGTAAAACAGCCAATAATTAATCAAGGCGGCTAGCACATGGGCCAGCTGGTGGTGGGCTCGGATAAGATTCCCGCGGCATGAACCTGGACAGCTTTGGGTCAACGGGGATTAACGTACTCTAAGTGATGTATATAGCGTACGCTAAGTATAGTCGTTTACGTACGTAACTGGGTTGATATAGCGTACGTAAGAGAGAATAGGAATGAGACAGTAAGCTATCATTGAACGATAGTGTACGCTAAGGATATCGGGTAGAGTACGCTAAAAGAATAACGTACGTAAAGCACTAAGGCTAACGTACGTAAAGCTCAGGACATTATATTTATGGGACAGCAGCCATTCCACTCCACTTTGTTCCTTTCATTTCTCCTTCATTTTTCTTCCAAATCCAGAGAGCCCCCTGCCACTTAAACACCTATATATCATCTTTACTTGATCATTGAGGATTGGAAGCACCTTGGATTGGTACTCAAGCTTCCGGCGTTGGATATTCATCAAGTCTTCATCATTGTCTTCTACATTAAGGTATGTTGATACTTTCCAAACTCAAATCCTTGTTCTTTAGAAATGATATGAGCATGCTTCCGAGATCATTGGATTTGTGAGTAACCTTTTAAGTTGAACACCATGTTGTTAGAAGTTAAGATGAACTTATTTGAGACCTTCCTTGAGTAAGAAGATTATTAACCAAGCGTTTTCGAGTTGAACCTATGATATAGTTTCTGAGATTTGTTACACATTTTGGATGTTGATTCCCAGTCACTTGTTTACTGATGTATTGTCAATACCATCACTTAGAATGGGGATATTCAAGGAAGATGAATTCTTAGGATTTTCACCAAGAATATCCATGTGTAGTATAAAGTATTCTTCAAGCACAATTCATGACTCATACTGATTTCTGGAAATGATGATGATGTCGATAACAATTGTATCAACCATAGATTAACCGAACTACATATGAGAATTTATAATCAAGATCGGAATATGATATTGTGATGACATATTTATCCCTTGAATTTGAAGACATCAAACACCGTAGGATCATTCAATTTCGCATGAGAAATGTATTTATGAGTATAACGTACGTTAAGCATCATGCATTACGGATGTTATATCATCAGGTGGGACATTCGTCTGATCAGAGAAGAGAACTTTCAAATACATGCTTAGTGTATGTTAGGCTTTGGAGCTTACGTACGCTAACATACAGACTTAACGTACGTTACGTTGGGTATGTAACGTACGTTATGGAGACATTAGGCAGGATACGTAATGTTGACAACTTTCGGCCATATCTTAGGATGTTAGATGTTCGTATGTTAGTTGTATGACATAAGATGAACTCTATATTATTTCTTTTGTTTAAGGTCCGAGCTTTGCAACGTGATTGATCGAAGGGTCGACCTTCAAGTGTATTGATATCCGTCGAAGTATTATCCTTGTCGTCAATTTGAGGCAAGTACTTTAATTGTGTTTTATGCATTGATGTTATACATATTGTCGTGCATATGTGTTGTTGTTGTATGTCCACCTCGTGTTGGTCCGACGGGATCATCTTGGATCTATGCTAGCATGTGCTGGATCATCGGACAGGTTTTTCCACGTCGTGTTGGTCCGACGGGATCATTTTGGGATCTATGCAGTGAAAGCTGGATCATCGGAATTAGCATGTGTATGTTGTGATGTCATGTTGTGATTATCATTTGTGCATGATATTTGTGAGTCTTATCGTTGGAAGAGGCTCGTTGTTAGTGTCATTTATGTTATTACCATTATTCTTCATGAGACGTTAAATAACCTGTTGTGGTATAATTATTGTACTTGTACTAGCATCATTGTGCTAACCCCTTCGGGGGTGAACAATTGTTTATGTACAGGATTCAGGAGGGCGGGGAAACATCCACTAGAGCTGTATGACGACGGTGGTGCAGAGTGATGTTCCGGCCGGATTTAATTGTCAGATGGTTATGTTGTTTTCATAAGTACTCGAGTACGTTGTCTTTTGTGATGTTAGATTTGGTGATGTATTAATGTTCTTCGTTGGACGTCTGTATTTTCAGTACTGATTCAAAACCGTTGTATTTTATTTCAGTAACTTTCGTTGTTGGTATTTGGTATTGTCATTTCGTTTTATCAGCCTTGTAAATTCTTACGTAAAGGATTTACGGCGTTGTAATATTCTTGAATATATCGGGGGTGTTACACCTACCACATCAATCATCTCTTGAAGAAACTTTAAACAATTTCGTACAATCTCCATCATGACGTTTTGAAATGATATAATCGAACTCAACTAAATTAGATATAATAGTAAAATGATAAGACACTACGATTGGACAATTGGCAACCCAAGTGGGAGATTTAGCCAGAAAAATCGAGAAAAGGAAACATCCTAGACAACCAGAACAAGCTCAAGCCATCACAATACTCAGAAGTGGAAAAGAAGTCGATAACAAGATAGAACCTCCAAAGATAATGGATGATAAGGACAAACTGGTGGTAGAGGATGCAGAAGAATACGATCCTAAAACAAGAAACGCTTTTCATAAATCTTCAAATCCTTATAAATCACCTATTCCCCTCCCTAGCAGATTAAGAAATGAAAAACAAGATAAGCAATTCCAGGCTCTTTACCAAATTCTTTCAAAAGTAAATGTCAATTTATCTCTAATTGATGTTATACAAAATGTTACTGCCTTTATAATTTTTTTAAAGAGTTATCATCTAAAAAATGAAACTATTTAGAAAATGAAAAGGTGATTGTCTCAGAAATAGCAAGTAAATTATTTCAAACTCACCTTCCTCATAAAGAAGATGATCCAGGCATTTTTATAGCAAAAATTACTTAGGAAATGGTAATGAAACTTTTGGATTACTTGATCTCGGAGCGGGGATAAATTTAATGCCATATTTAATTTTTAAACTACTAGAACTTAGAGACCTAAAACCAACTAGAATGTGCTTACAACTCGCAGATGGATCTATTCGATACCTTAAAGGTGTCATTGAAGATATTCTAGTAAAAGTAGGTGCTTTAATAGTACATGTTGATTTGTTGTACTCGAAGTTGGTGAAGTATCTAATAATAATAACAATGAATACACGATATTATTAGGAAGACCATTCATGGCTACCACAAACACATTAATAGATGTGAGAAATGGCAGAGTTAATATGACAGTTTTAGGAGAAACTGTTATTTTTTCTATAAAAGATATTAATCCCATCTCTACCACCTCTTTTTCTGAAAATTGCTCTTTTATCGATGTTATTGATCTTGTCGTCGAGGATATTTTTCGAGAAGAATCAGATATTAATGAGAATTATCTTGACCTCATGGAATATGATCTCAAAATTGTAACACCCCCGAGATATTCAGGGTATATTACAGCGCCATGGACCCCTGCATGGGACCCACCAGGCTAAACACGAAAATACCACTCGTCTAACCATCTCGGCTAACGAGGAAACACACATCACTAAGATGAAAATGTAATATCCGGAATTTCTACTACTGTTGTTTGATATTATTTTATCCGAGTTATATTGTACAGCATGAAATCTGTACAGTAGGGATAAAATAAATGAAGGACTGAGATGTCAGTATTGGTATAATTGTCGTATTTGGTCGACAATTGTATTTGAGGATATAATGTGTTGAGTAATGTATATTTGATATGTCGTATGTTCGTATTTGATATGTCGAGATGTTGGACAAGGATAGCTGAAAATGGCTAAGTATAGCGTTATTAGCGCACGCTGATATTCATGCATAGCGCACGCTATCGTGCAGGATTAGCGCACGCTACGTTCATAGGTTAGCGTACGCTAATGCAGATCAGCTCAGAAGGAATCTACGCGTGGGCCAGGCCACTTTCGGCGCACGTTCTGATAAGTCAACAGATGCTGTAATGTAGTGTTAGCGCACGCTAATGCATGTTGATTAGCGCACGCTAACTATATATCGGTCAACAGGGAATCTTGGCTTTATTGGTTGATTTCGGCTTGTGGGGTCATGAGCATCTTCGTGGTAGGTGTAGACTGTAGCAAGTCAACTGGTATTAGCGCACGCTAAGGTAAATGACTTGCGTACGCTAAGCAGGATGATTTACGTACGTTAATGCATGGGCATTACGTACGTAAGTTAGTTTACGAAGCAAGACAGTAGCCTCTGGGCTTCGATAGCGCACGCTAACAAAGTCAGTTAGCGCACGCTAAGGCGGTAGCGCACGCTAAACATGAGATGTTAGCGCACGCTAATAATGAATATTATAAAAAGGGACAGAAGGGTGTTATTAAGCATTTCGTCATTCTTTCTTCTTTCAGCCGAGAGAGAGAGAGAGAGAGAGAGAGAGTTGGGATATATTTGAGGTTCCAAACACTGGATTAAGATGGAGTTAATCATCCATAACAACATTTGAAGCTTGAAATCATTGGTGATTCTTGTAAATGGATTCAACCTTGGAAATCAATCCATTCCTTCAAAAAGGTCAAGTTTATTGATCGGTGTCTATAACCGTATGATGCAGTCGTGTTCGAGGATGTTCGTGAATTGCTTTGGTCAGGACCGAGGAACTTGTAGATGATGACAATGGAATTGGTAACGACCTCATCATCATCGTATCAGTATCGAGGCAAGTTATTACTTGCTCAGTTATAATGTTTAATGAATGGTTTCAGTTTCATTTCGTTTATAATGCATATAGCGATGATTATTATTGTGAACTCTGGGTATTCGGATCGCATATCGTTCTTTCGATTCGGGGGTAAATCATAATGTATATGATTTATCTCAGTTATTGGTATGTTCGAGTATCGAGGTTACATTGTGATAAAGACGAGGATTCGAATATTTATGGTTCATGATACGTTTGGATCGTCGAGCGTTGTGGATAATCGTCGGTGATGATTGGATATCGAGGTTGCTCCCGAAGGACTCGGGGCAGGCATTCCATATTGATTATGGTTTAGTGTTATTTATTTTGGTCTCGTACATTTTCTTTCATGTTGTTGAACATAGAGTCGTCCTAGTAAATTTTCATGTTGTCGTGCATGTTATGTTGTTCATATTGATGAACGTGTTGAATTGCATATGTGTATGCATATTGTGTTGTTCATGTTGTGTAATTAATCCGATGGGATTATGAAGATCTATGCTGAGCGCGCTGGATCGGATGTCCACCATGCGTTGGTTCAACGGGATCATCATGGGGATCTATGCTGAGGGCGCTGGATCGTTGGACAGGTTTTCCACCATGCGTTGGTTCGACGGGATCATCATGGGGATCTATGCTGAGGGCGCTGGATCGTTGGATTACCAGTATTGTGTTGATGGTGTAATATCCATATTTTTTCTTTCCCTTGTATTTTCGTTTTTGGTGTATTTCTCGATCGTAGTGACCCTCGTGTACTTTTCAGCGGGTCCTTCCTGTCAAACTGTTGAACTGTATTCTCGTTATTGTTGTGCGGAACTGCCGTTTCGGGGTTGCCGTGGATCCATTTCGTGTTGTTGGTTCCCAAATATTGATTCCTATCGTTTTATTCTCTTTCCGGATCATTTTTATCATTTTGGAACCCAATAGGGGGTGTGGGCCGCGGCACAAGATGTGCGTGCCGCGGCACACAAATTCCTTCAGTTGTTGGTCGAACAAATCAGATCAGTGCCGCGGCACACCCATCCGGCGGCAGACAAAGGTTTGCAGACCGGACAGGTGTGCCGCGGCACACTCGTGTGTCTTCTACGACCAAAACCCAACTGTACCGGGTGCCGCGGCACACGCAGGCTGTGCCGCGGCACACTGCCGAAACCTGGGAGTAAATTTTTGGCCTGTGCCGCGGCACACAAAGTGGTCAACTGTGCAATCTCGTCCTTATTAGACGAGATCGGCCGTCTTCTCCTTCATTTCACCTGCGCGAGAGAGAGAGAGAGACCTAGGAGGGGAGAACTTCTCAAGCATTCTTCATCCGGGGGTCGATTTTCATCATTTACCTTCGGTTGTGAGGCTCGGATAATCAATCTAACGTGTGTTCTACGGATCTTAGTACTTGAATCTTCAAAGGTAATATTTCTAGAACCCTATTTTCGATTAATTTGGGGGTTTTGGGTTTTACTTCCGATTCGTTCCGTTTTGTTGATGGATTCATGATGAATACGATTAATATTGTTAGTATCTTTAGTTTTTCTACGGATTCATGGATATTTTGCGGTTTTTACGGAATCGAGAGGGTTTGGTTGTGGTCCGCCCTCGTTGTTATTTTTGGTACGAATATACATGAATCGTAGGCGGGTTTCCGGTGTATTCCATTTCCGTAATCGTCTAGAGTTGGTTGTGATTGTGTTATTCGAATCGTTAGGTTCATTTCCGCCGGTTCCTTGCGGTCGTGTTCAACTCTTCCGCTCGCTCGTGTCATCGTCTATTTAATCGAGGCAAGTATCCTTATGAACTTACAATCTTGACATAGTAGTATTGTATGAGAAATGGTGTGTGTGTGTATGCTCACTACGGGTTAGATCCGACGGGTCTCGAGGGGTCCACAAGAGACGTGGATCGACGAGCTTGCTTTTAACCACTACGGGTTAGATCCGACGGGGTCTCGGTAGGGGTCAACAGAGACGTGGAACGACGGATAATAGTGGTGAAATTTTACAAATTTGATTTGATATTGGCATTTCCTAAATGAGTGCTTTAACGGTTTTCTTTATTGCATGCATTTACTATATGTGTAAGATGTAAGTTGTTCATCCGTTACTTGTACTAGCGTAATTGCTAACCCCTCTGGGACCCGCTTGGGGAAATTCGCTTTATGAATTTCAGTCGTTCATCGACGAGCGGCGCTGACCAAGACACGGATGATGGCCATGCGTGATGATTGTGCATAAGTGACGTCTTGATGTCTTTTTGTCTTTTCATCTTTTGTGGCTTTTGAACTAATAGTTGTACTCGAGTACTTAAGAGTTCTTGTTCGTCCGGATTGTATTGTTGCCTTTATGTTTGTGTTGATTGATGATGTTATGTTTGACCGTTGAACCGGGTGGATTATTCTGTTTTGCGTCTTTATGACATGGTGTTGGTTTGTCGTTTATGTGAGTCGATGAGTATGATGCTGTTCAGCCTGGTGGGTCCCATATAGGGATTCACGGCACTGTAATATACCTCGAATATCTTGAGGGTGTTACAGAAAATGGTATCAGAGCACTAGGTTTATGGATACCTAGGCTTGTCGGTTTATTGGGTCTTGTGGTGTTTTGTTTTGCACATCATCGTCACGCTGCCATGATTCCGGTACTACCAGTGTCCGTAAGTTTTCCTTCCTCTGTTCATTATTTCCTTGTATCGTACCTTTGATTCTCGACTTGTGATTGTTCTTTTCTCGTACTTACCCTCGTATGGCTTTTGCTACTTATTTAACTCCAGTATGGATGCTGGAAGAGGTCGTGGTCGCGGTCGTGGTCGTGGACGCGGCCGGGGACGTGGGGCAGCCGGTGGGGCGGCCACGTCACCGTCTTGAGCCGGGCAAGACGCGACCGCCACGCCATGCTTCTTCTCGAGCGCGCTGACATAGGTATTGCGGCTGTTATGAAACAAATGGAGAACAACATGGCTGCAATAGCTCAGGCGGTTCAGAAACCGGATCAGGACCACGCTAATCGGGTCGGAGAGGATCGATGGCTCCAAGATGTTATCAAGATGCATCCTCCTCAGTTTTCGGGAGCTTCAGACCCGATTGGCTGGGAAGGGTGGATCAAGGAGATATCTAAGGTCTTCGTTGCCACTAACTGTCCCGAGGACCGTAAAGTCCCTATTGCTCAATATTTTCTCACTGGGGACGCTATGGACTGGTGGGAGGCCGTTGGGCCCAAAGACCATGCTGCTTCGTGGGCTGAGTTTCAAGAGTTTATGGAGACTGAATATTGCCCGTGGGCCGCCGATGTGCTCGTGTACATGCTTTTTATGATGCTCAACCGCGGGATATCCCCGTATCTCAAGCTATTGCTGATTTTAACAAGGAGTTGGGTTATGTGAAGACCCAAGTTGTCGAGGAGAGTGACAAGATTTTCCATTTCTCCAGACGGATGAAGTTGCCGATTCGGGACTATATGTCGGGGCTCGTATGCACTACCTTGAAAGATTACCAGAGCAGGGCCCTTGCTTATGATATGTCTATGACGGCGAGTGAGGCGGCCCGCGAGAGTAAGAAGCAGAAGTCCGTCGGGAACTTTTCGGGCCACAAGAGTGGGGGTCAGCAGAGATCCCAATCTGCTAACTTCCCCGCCGGCGGTGGTCCAGCTCGTTCCGCTGGGGGTCCTCGTGGAACTACCAGTGCTCCCCGATGTGAAGTGTTTCAATTGTGGTCGATGTGCCACGCTACCGTACTTGTTTGAGCCCTTTGCCGACGTGTAATCGTGTGGCACCGGCCACAAGGTCGTCAGGCCGAGAGGGAGAGAATTCTTGCTTCACCGGCATCCATTCCATCTCCTAGGGAACCAACTTTTAATCATGGATCGTTTGCTCCTCAATCTCCGCCGAGTGCTAGTCGGGGAAGAGGTCGGGGTCAGCCCTCTAAGGGGGGAGCTTCCAGTGTCGGCTCAGCCCACCCGCGTGTCTCTGAGATGCGGAAAGCCGATGACCCAGCGGCTACCGTGGCGACAGGTACCGTTTATATTCTTTATCATCCGGTCAGTGTACTTTTCGATTCCGGTGCTACGCATTCGTTCATATCTTTGGATTGTGTGCGCCGTCTGAGTCTCGACTGTTTGACGCGTTGTGAACCCTTCATCGTTAAGCTTCCTAGCGGCGATAGGATCGTTGGTGATCAGGAGGTTCGAGACTGTTCTGTACTTATTTGTGAGAGGACTTGGCCCTCTAATCTTATTGTTGTGAGTATCGAGGGTGAGGATTTGATTCTTGGTGATGATTGGCTCGAGCGGCATGGTGCGATCATGAACTACCGCACGAGAATCATCACTATGTTAGCCGAGACGGCAAGATCGAGCACTCTTTCGCGGGGCGAAAGAGGGGAAACCAGAAATTCGTCATTAATGCCTTGAAGGCGATGAGTCTCCTGCGAAAGGGGTGTACTGGTTATTGGTGCTATGCCTTGAAGGCGGAGGATGGTGGAGTCGAGCTTTCGTCGATTCCAGTCGTTAATGAGTTTCCGGATGTATTTCCTGACGAGTTACCGGGATTGCCACCGGATCGTGAGGTTGAGTTTGCTATAGAGTTAGAGCCAGGCGCGGCTCCGATTTCGAAGGCGCCGTATCGCATGGCACCTTCAGAGATGGCAGAGTTGAAGAAGCAGTTGAGTGAGCTTCTTGAGTCGGGGTATGTTCGACCGAGTGCCTCGCCTTGGGGCGCACCGGTCCTGTTTGTGCGGAAGAAGGATGGCTCACTACGTTTGTGTATCGACTATTGCGAACTAAACAAGGTGACCATCAAGAACAAGTATCCTTTGCCGAGAATTGACGACTTATTCGACCAGTTGCAGGGAGCTGCGGTATTCTCGAAAATTGATTTGAAATCGGGGTACTATCAGCTCCGGGTGAGAGAGACCGATGTGCCGAAAACAGCTTTTCGGACGAGGTACGGACATTATGAGTTCGTAGTCATGCCTTTCGGGTTAACTAATGCGCCGGCGGTGTTCATGCAATTGATGAACAAAGTTTTTATCGAGTATCTGGATAAGTGTGTCGTCGTCTTCATAGACGATATTCTTATTTACTCAAGGAATGAGGAAGAGCATGCCCATCATTTGCGGATAGTGTTAGACATTTTGAGGGCCGAGCAACTCTATGCGAAGTTCTCGAAATGTGAATTCTGGCTGAAGGAAGTGATGTTTTTGGGTCACGTGATTTCAGCCGAAGGGGTTCGTGTAGATCCGCAGAAGATCGAGGCGGTATTGGATTGGGCACCGCCCAAAAACGTGAGAGAGCTCCGAAGTTTCTTGGGTTTGGCTGGCTACTACCGTAGGTTCGTCGAGGGTTTCTCGAAACTGGCTCGACCACTAACACGCTTGCTCCAATCCGAGAAGTTCGTCTGGAATGACGAGAGGCGGTTGAGTTTTGAGGAATCAAGAAGCGTTTGACTTCAGCCCCGGTTTTGGCGTTGCCATGTGGCAACGAGGGTTTTGCCGCTCATAGCGATGCTTCGGGTCGTGGTCTTGGGTGCGTATTGATGCAAAGACGGCAAGACCATTGCCTATGCGTCGAGATAGTTGAGGCCGTATGAACCGAACTACCCTACTCATGATTTGGAGTTAGCGGCAATCGTTTTGCGCTAAAGATTTGGCGTCACTATCTTTTCGGCTCTGCATGTCAGATTTTTACCGATCATAAAAGTCTGAAATACATATTTACTCAGCGAGAGTTGAATATGAGGCAGAGGAGGTGGTTAGAGTTGATTAAGGATTATGACCTCGAAATCCTTTATCATCCGGGCAAGGCGAACGTCGTGGCTGACGCCTTGAGTCGGAAACCGGTTGCATTGCGAATGCTTGAGATCCTTACATCTCGCCTCGAAGCCGGAGGGCTCTGATCGAGTCAGATGTTGAAGTCTTATTGCCTGGAGCCGTCGGGCAACTTTGTGCTTTAGAGATTTCGTCATCTTTGATCGATGAAATTAAGCTGAAGCAGTCAGAGGATCCGATGATTACTCAAATCCGAGAGAACGTTCTTAAAGGAAAGTCTCCTGGGTTTGTGATTCACGAGGATGGTATTTTGAGATTCCAGAGTCGGCTTTGTGTGCCGAACGACTCAGAGATGAGACATCGTATTTTGCGGGAGGCCCATGCTACACCGTACTCCGTTCATCCTGGTTCGAGTAAGATGTACAAGGAATTGAGAAGGAACTTCTGGTGGAATGACATGAAGGAGGAGGTCGCGCAGTTTGTCGCAAGGTGCTTGACTTGCCAGCAAGTCAAAATCGAGCATCAGCGACCGGCTGGGCTTTTGCAGTCACTTCGCTCCTAATGGAAATGGGAAGATATATCGATGGATTTCATTACGAGTTTGCCGAGATCGAGATCGGGCATGAATATGGTTTGGGTGATTGTTGATCGTCTGACCAAGTCGGCACATTTTCTGGGCATCAAGGACACTTGGGGCCCGGAGAAGTTGGCTCGTGTGTTTATCGCAGTTTGTGAGACTTCACGGTACTATTTATTATATTTTTTCGGATCGTGATGGCCGTTTCGTATCGCACTTCGGTAGGCGGTGCATAAGGCGTTGGGTACCATTGCATTTGAGTACCTCTTTTCATCCCCGCCGATGGACAATGGAACGCACTATCCAGACGCTCGAGGACTTGTTGCATGCCCGTGCTCTCGATTGGAGTAGTGACCGAGGAGGAACATTTGCCATCGATCGAATTCACGACAACAACTGGCACGCGTCGATTCAGATGGCACCGTATGAGGCACTTTATGGGCGGCGATGTCGATCACCGATTTGTTGGAATGAGGCGTCCGATTTGGTCGGGACCGAGCCGGATGTCGTTTTAGAGACGAGGCGGAAGATAGAAGTAATTCGAGAACGGATGTTGATCGCCCAGTCGGCGTAAGTCGTATGCCGACGTCCGTCGCCGACCTTTGGAATTCGAGGTGGGAGACCACGTTTTGCTAAAGGTGTCGCCGACGAAGGGAGTTTTTCGTTTCGGGAAGAAAGGGAAGTTGAGTCCGAGATTTATCGGCCCCTTTGAGATCCTCGAGCGAGTCGGTGGGTTGGCTTACCGTTTGGCGTTACCTCCGGCCTTGAGTCATGTTCATAGCGTTTTTCATGTTTCCCAGCTGAGGAAATATGTCCCGGATCCTAGTCACGTCATCGATTATGGTGAGATTGATGTCGCCGAGGATGTTACTTTTGAAGAGAGTCCTTTGAAGATTTTGGAGCATCGTGAGAAACGATTGAGGCATAAGACCATACCTTTGGTCAAGGTGCAGTGGTCGAGACACGGTGTCGAGGAGGCAACTTGGGAAATCGAGGATAGCATGCGTGCTAGGTACCCGGAGTTGTTTGTTTCTTAAGTTTCGGGACGAAACTTATTTTTAGAGGGGTAGAATGTAATATCCGTATTTTTTCTTTCCCTTGTATTTTTGTTTTTGGTGTATTTCTCGATCGTAGTGACCCTCGTGTACTTTTCAGTGGGTCCTTCCTGTCAAACTGTTGAACTGTATTCTCGTTATTGTTGTGCGGAACCGCCATTTCGGGGTTGCCGTGGATCCATTTCGTGTTGTTGGTTCCCAAATATTGATTCCTATCGTTTTATTCTCTTTCCGGATCATTTTTATCATTTTGGAACCCAATAGGGGGTGTGGGCCGCGGCACAAGATGTGCGTGCCGCGGCACACAAATTCCTTCAGTTGTTGGTCGAACAAACTGTACTGTGTGCCGCGGCACACCCATCCGGTGCCGCGGCACACCTGTCCGGTGCCGCGGCACACTCGTGTGTCTTCTACGACCAAAACCCAATCAGACGGTGTGCCGCGGCACACGCAGCCGTGGCCGCGCACACCGCCAAACACAGGAGTTAATTTTTGGCCTGTGCCGCGGCACACTTCGGCTGTGCCGCGGCACACAAAGCGGTCAACTGTGCAATCTCGTCCTTATTAGACGAGATCGGCCGTCTTCTCCTTCATTTCACCTGCGCGAGAGAGAGAGAGACCTAGGAGGGGAGAACTTCTCAAGCATTCTTCATCCGGGGGTCGATTTTCATCATTTCCCTTCGGTTGTGAGGCTCGGATAATCAATCTAACGCGTGTTCTACGGATCTTAGTACTTGAATCTTCAAAGGTAATATTTCTAGAACCCTATTTTCGATTAATTTGGGGGTTTTGGGTTTTACTTCCGATTCGTTCCGTTTTGTTGATGGATTCATGATGAATACGATTAATATTGTTAGTATCTTTAGTTTTCCTACGGATTCATGGATATTTTGCGGTTTTTACGGAATCGAGAGGGTTTGGTTGTGGTCCGCCCTCGTTGTTA
This sequence comes from Orobanche coerulescens, assembly GCA_033398695.1. NCBI lineage: Eukaryota > Viridiplantae > Streptophyta > Magnoliopsida > Lamiales > Orobanchaceae > Orobanche > Orobanche coerulescens. The sequence goes on from CM065801.1 coordinate 65,415,106, forward strand.
TTTTTGGTACGAATATACATGAATCGTAGGCAGGTTTCCGGGTGTATTCCATTTCCGTAATCGTCTAGAGTTGGTTGTGATTGTGTTATTCGAATCGTTAGGTTCATTTCCGCCGGTTCCTTGCGGTCGTGTTCAACTCTTCCGTTCCGTTCGTGTCATCGTCTATTTAATCGAGGCAAGTATCCTTATGAACTTACAATCTTGACATAGTAGTATTGTATGAGAAATGGTGTGTGTGTATGCTCACTACGGGTTAGATCTGACGGGGTCTCGGTAGGGGTCCACAAGAGACGTGGATCGACGAGCTTGCTTTTACCCACTACGGGTTAGATCCGACGGGGTCTCGGTAGGGGTCCACAGAGACGTGGATCGACGGTTAATTGTGGTGAAATTTTACAAATGTGATTTGATATTGGCATTTCCTAAATGAGTGCTTTGAACGGTTTTCTTTATTGCATGCATTTACTATATGTGTAAGATGTAAGTTGTTCATCCGGTTACTTGTACTAGCGTAATTGCTAACCCCTCCGGGACCCGTTGGGGAAATTCGCTTTATGAATTTCAGTCGGGTTCATCGGGACGAGCGCACTGACCAAGACACGGATGATGGCCATGCGTGATGATTGTGCATAAGTGACGTCTTGATGTCTTTTTGTCTTTTCATCTTTTGTGGCTTTTGAACTAATAGTTGTACTCGAGTACTTAAGAGTTCTTGTTCGTCCGGATTGTATTGTTGCCTTTATGTTTGTGTTGATTGATGATGTTATGTTTGACCGGTTGAACCGGGTGGATTATTCTGTTTTGCGTCTTTATGACATGGTGTTGGTTTGTCGTTTATGTGAGTCGATGAGTATGATGCTATTCAGCCTGGTGGGTCCCATATAGGGATTAACGGCGCTGTAATATACCTCGAATATCTTGAGGGTGTTACAGATGGAATCTTGTGAATTCGCATCATTGATTTTATCATGTGTTGTTGTTCACATGTGTATTGTTAGTTATCCACCTTATGTTGATCTGATAGGATCAACAAAGGGATCTATGCTGAGGGCGCTGGATCGTCGGATTTCCATTGAGTATACATGATTGTCATTGTTGTGATCATATTGACGTGGTCATATGAGTATGCATTTGTAGGTCTTGTGTTAGGACCTTGTCCGTATTGCATTGATCTGATCTCGGATTAGACTGGTATGATTGTCGTGGCACCTCATATCTCGAGGTATGTTCCGTATTTCCTTTGGTATTTGTCTTGATGGACGATCGGTTATCCTCTTGGGGTTTGATGATGTTACTCGATGGATCGAATTGGTCAGAAATGGTATATTTCCGTATCGTGAGTTGGTTATGATAGTTTTAGAACCTTGAGTATTGTTTGAGGTACAGTACTTATATTATGTTCGAGTTTATTGGTAAATCGAGTATAGGATGTGAAATGTGATAATGGTTACTCTGATGAGAATTACTTGAGTAAGCAAAGTTATGGCGGTAAGATTACGTTGGTCGTATTCTTATTCTGTTTTCTCATTGGTTGATATCATTGTTGGACGTTATGGCTGACCCCGTCGTGGGATTTCTTTTTAGGTTCTTGGAGTATCGAGCTTGTAGCGGTCGTGAAGAGATGAGCTTCCCGGAGGATACTGGCTAGGACATGTTGTGTGCTTTGAGTTTCTTGTTTGGTTCTCGTAGTCCGCTGCTAGAGTATCTTTATGGTTGGTCTTTTTCCATTGCGTGAGTATTTTGAAATGCTCTTTTGATATCCGTAATCGAGGTTACTTTGGAAATCGTTTTCTAAACTTTTGAATGTCGGCGGTTTGGCCTTGCGATTTCAAATGAGTTTTTACGACGGTTTGATAAATGAGTTTTATAAATCTTTGATTATTTTCAATAGATAATACGCCGTTAGCCTCTTGGGCATTTGTAAATGTTTGCGAAAATTTCTTTTAGCCTTGTGGGTTCCATCTCGGGGCCCACTACCGTAATATTTCCGATTAAATCGGGGTGTTACAGAATATGGTATCGGAGCCTAGGTTGAGAAAACCTAGGCATTTGGGTCGAGTTGGGTCGTGTTTTTGTTGCGTCATTCGAGTTGTCGATTGACAAATATTAGAGCCGTGAGTCTTTCTTGCTCACTCGTGCTTGTGCGTTATCGGATTTGCCAAGATCATCGGGCTTGTTATAACTTTCCAAATGGTGTTAATGAGATTCTGGAATGAGATGTATTGTGTTCTTGAGTCGAACCGATTTGGCAACGTGTGTTTTGAAAATATCTCGTGTCGAGTATTTTCTTGAGTCGAGACATGTGCCAAGATCACGGGAATCGTCGGCTTCACGATCTGTAAGTATTTGGATTTTGAATTGCATTGAGATTTATTGCCGCCTGTAGTTGATATGCTTTGAGATTCAGAATATTATATGTTATAGTATAAGGTGACAGAGTTGGGACAGGATTGATGACCTTGAGGAGTTATAATTTTGAGAATCAAGTATGTTGGTTAGATTTTGGAGCAATTGTGCATTTGGGAGAAATATTGTGCATGGTTGAGAAGAACATATAACATGTTAATTCATTTTGAGATATATGAATTGCTTTTGATCATTTGAAAATGATACTTTTCAAAATGAATGTCTTACGGATGTTTTACGGAAAATGATTTTGGGTCGAGACCCAATTGATTTTGAAATGGTTTTATAACTCGGGCTTGGGTTCAAAAAGGGTTTTCTACTTTTAAACTTCTTGTAATGCGAATGAGTTACTGGCCGAGACCCTAATGTTTCAAACGGCTTTTCTGTTTTCTTAAAACTCCCGAGACTTGTAAAACACTTTACCAATCGTTTACCTATGTTATTTCCGCCTTTCGAGGCTTTGGTTTACTTGTTCAAATGGAATTTCTCGGGAAGTCTTTCGCCGTGTTTGATTTGTTGATTTGTTTCAACATTTTGTCATATCATGTTTGAGGTGATCCAGGAAGGGTAAATGGTTGACGATACGAGTCATGTGTGGAAAAGGAGTTTAGTCGGAATTTATATATTGAGATTTTGGAACTCGATCGTGTGGTTTTCCGATGGAATATCAGTGGATATTGGTGACGAACCGAATTGGTATACAGGAGTATGGATATAGTCGAGCATTTGCATACTTTTCATTTTTAAAACTTCGAAATGGTGTGGATTCGAAGGAAACTATTATCGAATACTTGGCACCATCGAGCTAAGTTAATTTTTTTTTCGAAAATTGATTTTGTGGTCTTACCAAAATTTATGTTTTTAGTTTTGAAATTTTTGAAAGAACTTTCGAAAATTTGTATTCTTGACGAGACTTTATGATTTCAAACTGGTTTGGAAAATGTGATTGATATACATACGCATTTAGTGCATAGTGCATATCATATTGATGGTACGATGGAAAAGGAATTCGAACTTCGGTATGTTAGTTTGATTATCCGGTGATGATCGGTTGAGTTATCGGATAAGAGAAATATGTTGCGTGTTGTAGATTCATGCACATAATACTATTTTGGGAAACTTGGGATTTTGTGAAACCGGAACATATGTGTTGTGTGATTCCATTGGTATGGTAGTAGCGCGATTTTACCTTAGTGATTCTGGAATGATTTCCTTGTAAGCGTAGATTTGGGGATGGTGACCCCATACTGGTTGTTTTGGATATTGAGTGGTCGTTTCCACTCCGTGTATGATTGGGTATGTTCGTCAGTTTGTGATTGGTTGTTCATATGCCGAGGGGTATGTTCGCCAGTCGGATATGTTTATTGAGATCCACTGTATGTGATCGGTGTGTCGTTTTGAGAATTTTGCTTTTTCATATATCTGTTTCTGTGGTTCTGTATTGATCGTATTGGAGTTTACCGTGTGAAGGTATTCTCGATTTTCGTTGATCATTCGTTGGTAATATTGGAGTTTATCACGTTGATGATATTCTCGATTGTGTTTTGACCTCTGGTCGGTCATATTGGAATTTACCATGTCGATGATAAATTCGGTTGATTGTTGATCATTGTTGGTGATCATCTGAGCGTTCGGATTTTGTGTTGATGTTTCGGAATTCGTGTCATTGTTTTGGGCAGTTGTTTTGCAGATGTATTGTGTATTATTAGTCTTATCGGAATTGGGACTTGATTATGTAATCAGGCAGACGGGATTTGATTCGGGCATATTGTTTCATCCGAAGATGATATATTTTGTTGAGAATTAGGGAATTGTGATCGTAAGCGTATTGAGGCTGTATAGTGAGATCGCTGGCTAGTATCCCCGGAGATCGTCGACCTGCGTATTTGTAAGAATGCGGTTTTGGCTATTCAGAATAATGATGATTGATCAGTGTCGTGATGGTTTTGGGATATTTTTGGGTTGAACAGTATGTTTGTTTGTTTTCTATGACGGATTGCAAGTTTCGAGGACGAAACTTATTTTAAGGGGTGTAGAATGTAATATCCTAATTTCTACTATCATGTTTGATATTATTTTATCCGAGTTATATTGTACAAGATGGAATGCATGCGGTAGGGATAAAATAAATGAAGGACCGAGATGTCGAGATTGGTATAATTGTCGTATTTGGTCGACAATTGTATTTGAGGATATAATGTGTTGAGTAATGTATATTTGATATGTCGTATGTTCGTATTTGATATGTCGAGATGTTGGACAAGGATAGCTGAAAATGGCTAAGTATAGCGTTATTAGCGCACGCTGATATTCATGCATAGCGCATGCTATCGCGAGATTAGCGCACGCCACGTTCATAGGTTAGCGACGCTAATGCAGATCACCGAAGGAATCTACGCGTGGACCGTGCCACTTTCGGCGCACGCTCGATAAGTCAACGGATGTCAGAATGTAGTGTTAGCGCACGCTAATGCATGTTGATTAGCGCACGCTAACTATATATCGGCCAACAGGAATCTTGGCTTTATTGGTTGATTTTGGCTTGTGGGGTCATGAGCATCTTCGTGGTAGGTGTAGACGTAGCAAGTCAATCGTATTAGCGCACGCTAAGGTAAATGACTTGCGTCGCTAAGTAGGATGATTTACGACGTTAATGCATGGGCATTACGTCGTAAGTTAGTTTACGAAGCAAGACAGTAGCCTGCGGAGCTGATAGCGCACGCTAACAAAGTCAGTTAGCGCACGCTAAGGCGGTAGCGCACGCTAAACATGAGATGTTAGCGCACGCTAATAATGAATATTATAAAAAGGGACAGAAGGGTGTTATTAAGCATTTCATCATTCTTTCTTCTTTCAGCCGAGAGAGAGAGAGAGAGAGAGAGAGAGTTGGGATATATTTGAGGTTCCAAACACTGGATTAAGATGGAGTTAATCATCCATAACAACATTTGAAGCTTGAAATCATTGGTGATTCTTGTAAATGGATTCAACCTTGGAAATCAATCCATTCCTTCAAAAAGATCAAGTTTATTGATCGGTGTCTATAACCGTATGCTGCGGTCGTGTTCGAGGATGTTCGTGAATTGCTTTGGTCAGGACCGAGGAACTTGTAGATGATGACAATGGAATTGGTAACGACCTCATCATCATCGTATCAGATTTCGGCAAGTTATTACTTGCTCGGTTATAATGTTTAATGAATGGTTTCGCCATTTCGTTTATAATGCATATAGCGATGATTATTATTGTGAACTCTGGGTATTCGGATCGCATATCGTTCTTTCGATTCTGGGGGGGGTAAATCATAATGTATATGATTTATCTCAGTTATTGGTATGTTCGAGTATCGAGGTTACATTGTGATAAAGACGAGGATTCAAATATTTATGGTTCATGATACGTTTGGATCGTCGAGCGTTGCGGATAATCGTCGGTGATGATTGGATATCGAGGTTGCTCCCGAAGGACTCGGGGCAGGCATTCCATATTGATTATGGTTTAGTGTTATTTATTTTGGTCTCGTACATTTTCTTTCATGTTGTTGAACATGGAGTCGTCCTAGTAAATTTTCATGTCGTCGTGCATGTTATGTTGTTCATATTGATGAACGTGTTGAATTGCATATGTGTATGCATATTGTGTTGTTCATGTTGTGTAATTAATCCGATGGGATTATGAGGATCTATGCTGAGGGCGCTGGATCGGATGTCCACCATGCGTTGGTTCGACGGGATCATCATGGGGATCTATGCTGAGGGCGCTGGATCGCTGGGATGTGAGTTTTCCACCATGCGTTGGTTCGACGGGATCATCATGGGGATCTATGCTGAGGGCGCTGGATCGTTGGATTACCAGTATTGTGTTGATGGAATCTTGTGAATTCGCATCATTGATTTTATCATGTGTTGTTGTTCACATGTGTATTGTTAGTTATCCACCTTATGTTGATCTGATAGGATCAACAAAGGGATCTATGCTGAGGGCGCTGGATCGTCGGATTTCCATTGAGTATACATGATTGTTATTGTTGTGATCATATTGACGTGGTCATATGAGTATGCATTTGTAGGTCTTGTGTTAGGACCTTGTCCGTATTGCATTGATCTGATCTCGGATTAGACTGGTATGATTGTCGTGGCACTTCATATCTCGAGGTATGTTCCGTATTTCCTTTGGTATTTGTCTTGATGGACGATCGGTTATCCTCTTGGGGTTTGATGATGTTACTCGATGGATCGGATTGGTCAGAAATGGTATATTTCCGTATCGTGAGTTGGTTATGATAGTTTGAGAACCTTGAGTATTGTTTGAGGTACAAGATTTATATTATGTTCGAGTTTATTGGTAAATCGAGTATAGGATGTGAAATGTGATAATGGTTACTCTGATGAGAATTACTTGAGTAAGCAAAGTTATGGCGGTAAGATTACGTTGGTCGTATTCTTATTCTGTTTTCTCATTGGTATGTATTATTGATGTGATGTGATTGATATCATTGTTGGACGTTATGGCTGACCCCGTCGTGGGATTTCTTTTTAGGTTCTTGGAGTATCGAGCTTGTAGCGGTCGTGAAGAGATGAGCTTCCCGGAGGATACTGGCTAGGACATGTTGTGTGCTTTGAGTTTCTTGTTTGGTTCTCGTAGTCCGCTGCTAGAGTATCTTTATGGTTGGTCTTTTTCCGCTGCGTGAGTATTTTGAAATGCTCTTTTGATATCTGGTAACTGAGGTTACTTTGGAAATCGTTTTCTAAACTTTTGAATGTCGGCAGTTTGGCCTTGCGATTTCAAATGAGTTTTTACGACGGTTTGATAAATGAGTTTTATAAATCTTTGATTATTTTCAATAGATAATACTGTCGTTAGCCTCTTGGGCATTTGTAAATGTTTGCGAAAATTTCTTTTAGCCTTGTGGGTTCCATCTCGGGGACCACGGCGCTGTAATATTTCCGGTTAAATCTGGGGGTGTTACAGAATATGGTATCGGAGCCTAGGTTGAGAAAACCTAGGCATTTGGGTCGAGTTGGGTCGTGTTTTTGTTGCGTCATTCGAGTTGTCGATTGACAAATATTAGAGCCGTGAGTCTTTGCTGTTCACTCAGGCTTGTGCGTTATCGGATTTGCCAGTATCGTACTGGGCTTGTTATAACTTTCCAAATGGTGTTAATGAGATTCTCTGGAATGAGATGTATTGTGTTCTTGAGTCGAACCGATTTGGCAAACGTGTGTTTTGAAAATATCTGTGTCGAGTATTTTCTTGAGTCGAGACATGTGCCAGTATCACGGGGAATCGTCGGCTTCACGATCTGTAAGTATTTGGATTTTTGAATTGCATTGAGATTTATTGCCGTTCTGTAGTTGATATGCTTTGAGATTCAGCAGAATATTATATGTTATAGTATAAGGTGACAGAGTTGGGACAGGATTGATGACCTTGAGGAGTTATAATTTTGAGAATCAGTATGTTGGTTAGATTTTGGAACAGAATTGTGCATTTGGGAGAAATATTGTGCATGGTTGAGAAGAACATATAACATGTTAATTCATTTTGAGATATATGAATTGCTTTTGATCATTTGAAAATGATACTTTTCAAAATGAATGTCTTACGGATGTTTTACGGAAAATGATTTTTGGGTCGAGACCCAATTGATTTTGAAATGGTTTTATAACTCAGGGCTTGGGTTCGAAAAAGGGTTTTCTACTTTTTAAACTTCTTGTAATGCGGAACGAGTTACGGGCTGAGACCCTAATGTTTCAAACGGCTTTTCTGTTTTCTTAAAACTCCCGAGACTTGTAAAACACTTTACCAATCGTTTACCTATGTTATTTCCGCCTTTCGAGGCTTTAGTTTACTTGTTCAAATGGAATTTCTCGGGAAGTCTTTCGCCGTGTTTGATTTGTTGATTTGTTTCAACATTTTGTCATATCATGTTTGAGGTGATCCAGGAAGGGTAAATGGTTGACGATACGAGTCATGTGTGGAAAAGGAGTTTAGTCGGAATTTATATATTGAGATTTTGGAACTCGATCGTGTGGTTTTCCGATGGAATATCAGTGGATATTGGTGACGAACCGAATTGGTATACAAGAGTATGGATATAGTCGAGCATTTGCATACTTTTCATTTTTAAAACTTCGAAATCGTGTGGATTCGAAGGAAACTGTTATCGAATACTTGGCACCATCGAGCCAAGTTAATTTTTTTTTCGAAAATTGATTTTGTGGTCTTACCAAAATTTATGTTTTTAGTTTTGAAATTTTTGAAAGAACTTTCGAAAATTTGTATTCTTGACGAGACTTTATGATTTCAAACTGGTTTGGAAAATGTGATTGATATACATACGCATTTAGTGCATAGTGCATATCATATTGATGGTACGATGGAAAAGGAATTCGAACTTCGGTATGTTAGTTTGATTATCCGGTGATGATCGGTTGAGTTATCGGATAAGAGAAATATGTTGTGTGTTGTAGATTCATGCACATAATACTATTTTGGGAAACATGGGATTTTGTGAAACCGGAACATATGTGCTATGTGATTCCATTGGTATGGTAGTAGCGCGATTTTACCTTAGTGATTCTGGAATGATTTCCTTGTAAGCGTAGATTTGGAGATGGTGACCCCATACTGGTTGTTTTGGATATTGAGTGGTCGTTTCCACTCCGTGTATGATTGGGTATGTTCGTCAGTTTGTGATTGGTTGTTCATATGCCGAGGGGTATGTTCGCCAGTCGGATATGTTTATTGAGATCCACTGTATGTGATCGGTGTGTCGTTTTGAGAATTTTGCTTTTTCATATATCTGTTTTTGTGGTTCTGTATTGATCGTGTTGGAGTTTACCGTGTGAAGGTATTCTCGATTTTCGTTGATCATTCGTTGGTAATATTGGAGTTTATCACGTTGATGATATTCTCGATTGTGTTTTGACCTCTGGTCGGTCATATTGGAATTTACCATGTCGATGATAAATTCGGTTGATTGTTGATCATTGTTGGTGATCATCTGAGCGTTCGGATTTTGTGTTGATGTTTCGGAATTCGTGTCATTGTTTTGGGCAGTTGTTTTGCAGATGTATTGTTTATTATTAGTCTTATCGAAATTGGGACTTGATTATGTAATCAGGCAGACGGGATTTGATTCGGGCATATTGTTTCATCCGAAGATGATATATTTTGTTGAGAATCAGGGAATTGTGATCGTAAGCGTATTGAGGCTGTACAGTGAGATCGCTGGATAGTATCCCCGGAGATCGTCGACCTGCGTATTTGTAAGAATGCGGTTTTGGCTATTCAGAATAATGATGATTGATCAGTGTCGTGATGGTTTTGGGATATTTTTGGGTTGAACAGTATGTTTGTTTGTTTTCTATGACGGATTGCAAGTTTCGAGGACGAAACTTATTTTAAGGGGTGTAGAATGTAATATCCGGAATTTCTACTACTGTTGTTTGATATTATTTTATCCGAGTTATATTGTACGACATGGAATGCATGCAGTAGGGATAAAATAAATGAAGGACTGAGATGTCGAGATTGGTATAATTGTCGTATTTGGTCGACAATTGTATTTGAGGATATAATGTGTTGAGTAATGTATATTTGATATGTCGTATGTTCGTATTTGATATGTCGAGATGTTGGACAAGGATAGTGAAAATGGCTAAGTATAGCGTTATTAGCGCACGCCGATATTCATGCATAGCGCACGCTATCGCGTGCGAGATTAGCGCCGCCACGTTCATAGGTTAGCGTCGCTAATGCGAATCAGCTCGAAGGAATCTACGCGTGGACCGTGCCACTTTCGCGCACGCTACGATAAGTCAACGGATGTCAGAATGTAGTGTTAGCGCACGCTAATGCATGTTGATTAGCGCACGCTAACTATATATCCAACAGGAATCTTGGCTTTATTGGTTGATTTCGGCTTGTGGGGTCATGAGCATCTTCGTGGTAGGTGTAGACTGTAGCAAGTCAACTGGTATTAGCGCACGCTAAGGTAAATGACTTGCGTACGCTAAGCAGGATGATTTACGTACGTCAATGCATGGGCATTACGACGTAAGTTAGTTTACGAAGCAAGACAGTAGCCTCTGGGCTTCGATAGCGCACGCTAACAAAGTCAGTTAGCGCACGCTAAGGCGGTAGCGCACGCTAAACATGAGATGTTAGCGCACGCTAATAATGAATATTATAAAAAGGGACAGAAGGGTGTTATTAAGCATTTCGTCATTCTTTCTTCTTTCAGCCGAGAGACAGAGAGAGAGAGAGTTGGGATATATTTGAGGTTCCAAACACTGGATTAAGATGGAGTTAATCATCCATAACAACATTTGAAGCTTGAAATCATTGGTGATTCTTGTAAATGGATTCAACCTTGGAAATCAATGCATTCCTTCAAAAAGGTCAAGTTTATTGATCGGTGTCTATAACCGTATGCTGCGGTCGTGTTCGAGGATGTTCGTGAATTGCTTTGGTCAGGACCGAGGAACTTGTAGATGATGACAATGGAATTGGTAACGACCTCATCATCATCGTATCAGTATCGAGGCAAGTTATTACTTGCTCAGTTATAATGTTTAATGAATGGTTTCAGTTTCATTTCGTTTATAATGCATATAGCGATGATTATTATTGTGAACTCTGGGTATTCGGATCGCATATTGTTCTTTCGATTCTGGGGGGGGTAAATCATAATGTATATGATTTATCTCAGTTATTGGTATTTCGAGTATCGAGGTTACATTGTGATAAAGACGAGGATTCGAATATTTATGGTTCATGATACGTTTGGATCGTCGAGCGTTGCGGATAATCGTCGGTGATGATTGGATATCGAGGTTGCTCCCGGCGACTCGGGCGGGCATTCCATATTGATTATGGTTTAGTGTTATTTATTTTGGTCTCGTATATTTTCTTTCATGTTGTTGAACATGGAGTCGCCCTAGTAAATTTTCATGTTGTCGCATGTTATGTTGTTCATATTGATGAACGTGTTGAATCGCATATGTGTATGCATATTGTGTTGTTCATGTTGTGTAATTAATCCGATGGGATTATGAGGATCTATCCGAGGGCGCTGGATCGGATGTCCACCATGCGTTGGTTCGACGGGATCATCATGGGGATCTATGCCGAGGGCCCGGATCGTTGGAGTTTTCCACCATGCGTTGGTTCGACGGGATCATCATGGGGATCTATCTTGAGCGCTGGATCGTTGGATTACCAGTATTGTGTTGATGTAATCTTGTGAATTCGCATCATTGATTTTATCATGTGTTGTTGTTCACATGTGTATTGTTAGTTATCCACCTTATGTTGATCTGATAGGATCAACAAAGGGATCTATGCTGAGGGCGCTGGATCGTCGGATTTCCATTGAGTATACATGATTGTCATTGTTGTGATCATATTGACGTGGTCATATGAGTATGCATTTGTAGGTCTTGTGTTAGGACCTTGTCCGTATTGCATTGATCTGATCTCGGATTAGACTGGTATGATTGTCGTGGCACTTCATATCTCGAGGTATGTTCCGTATGTCATTTGGTATTTGTCTTGATGGACGATCGGTTATCCTCTTGGGGTTTGATGATGTTACTCGATGGATCGGATTGGTCAGAAATGGTATATTTCCGTATCGTGAGTTGGTTATGATAGTTTGAGAACCTTGAGTATTGTTTGAGGTACGATTTATATTATGTTCGAGTTTATTGGTAAATCGAGTATAGGATGTGAAATGTGATAATGGTTACTCTGATGAGAATTACTTGAGTAAGCAAAGTTATGGCGGTAAGATTACGTTGGTCGTATTCTTATTCTGTTTTCTCATTGGTTTGTATTATTGATGTGATGTGATTGATATCATTGTTAGACGTTATGGCTGACCCCGTCGTGGGATTTCTTTTTAGGTTCTTGGAGTATCGAGCTTGTAGCGGTCGTGAAGAGATGAGCTTCCCGGAGGATACTGGCTAGGACATGTTGTGTGCTTTGAGTTTCTTGTTTGGTTCTCGTAGTCCGCTGCTAGAGTATCTTTATGGTTGGTCTTTTTCCGCTGCGTGAGTATTTTGAAATGCTCTTTTGATATCTGGTAACTGAGGTTACTTTGGAAATCGTTTTCTAAAATTTTGAATGTCGGCAGTTTGGCCTTGCGATTTCAAATGAGTTTTTACGACGGTTTGATAAATGAGTTTTATAAATCTTTGATTATTTTCAATAGATAATACTGTCGTTAGCCTCTTGGGCATTTGTAAATGTTTGCGAAAATTTCTTTTAGCCTTGTGGGTTCCATCTCGGGGCCCACGGCGCTGTAATATTTCCGGTTAAATCTGGGGGTGTTACAGAAAATAGAATAGAATGCCCGGTATGATCGGCGGAACAATTATCACTGACAATCATAAATAACAATTACTGGTGTAAATCACAATTTGAGTAAAATGCCTAAGTACTCGCGAGTACTATGTATGAGTTTGCAATTTAGAAAACAACCACATCGAAAAGGACAACGGAAACAAAGAAATACAAAAGCACACATCAACAACCCTGGCCAGCATCGTCGTACTGTCCCAGTGCCCGCTCGTCCGGCTGAACATAACCTGAAATTCATAACAAGAATTTCCCCAAAATGCGTCCCCAAAGGGGTTAGCAATTACGCTAGTACAAGTAACCAAATGAACAACTTACACCTTACACATATAGTCAAAGCATGCAAATGAGGAAAATGTCGTTTGAAACACACATTTCCGAAAACGCCATAAACCAAAGCACATTTACAAAATGCACCACAATTAACTGTCAATCCACGTCTCTGTGGATCCCTACCGAGACCCCGTTGGATCTAACCCGTAGTGGTTAAAAGCAAAGCTTGTCGATCCACGCCTCTGTGGACCCCTACCGAGACCCCATCAGATCTAACCCGTAGTGAGCATACACACTCACACATTACTCATGCAATACTACCATGTTAAGAGTGTAAGTTCATAAGAGTACTTGCCTCGATATTACGATGAGAAGACGGAAGGAACAATCGCGGTTGCGAGAAATTGGACACACCGAACCTAGACAATTCGTCAAACACCATCACAACCAATTCGAAAGGAATAACAATAACGGAAGACACCCGAAACCCCACCTACGATTCATGTATGTTCGTACAAAACAAAGACGAGGACAGATCGCAACCGAACCCTCTTGATTCCACAAATATCACGAAACATACCATGAACTCGTAGGGAAAACAAGAATACTATCAAGATTAATCATATACATCATGGATTAATCAACAATACGGAACAAATCGGACGAAAACTCAAAAACCCCCAAATTTCCCAAAATAGGGTTCTAGGAGATTACCTTGGATTAGGGATGAAGAACAAGTGTTGGTGTTGTTAATATACACCATGATCTCAAGAAAAATGATATCTTGAAGTTATACGACATCGAATCGCTCGAAATCGCCCAAGAATCGCCCCGGATCGGAAAGAGAGTGAGAAATGAAGAAATGAAGAATCTAGGTCAACTCTCTGGTTTTTATAACCATAGAGACGTAGCATGCGCTAACGATAAAGGCTAGCGTGCGCTACCCATCCAAAAGTCAGTCCAGAACCTACGGTTCTGGCCCGTTAGCGTGCGCTACTAGAGAATAGCGTGCGCTAACGTCCCTCGATAGCGCGCGCTATCGGGCCATAGCGTTCACTACCTAGGTACCAAAACGAGTCTAGAAACATTCTTCCCAGTCTGGACTGCCGAGTTAGCATGCGCTACCGGTTACCTTAGCGTGCGCTAAATCTAAAACGTAGCGTGCGCTAATATATAAATGTAGCGTGCTCTAAGCTGCTCATCCAGAGAGCAGAGAGCAGAAACAACCCACTATCACTGCTGGGTTCGAGTCATTAGTGCGCGCTACTAAACGGTCGTAGCGTTCGCTACAAAGCAATGATAGCGTGCGCTACACAGCAATAGTAGCATGCACTATCAAGTGAAGACAGCAGCACAGACAGCACTCAGGGATGGAAAACAGTGAATTCCATCTCCGAGGAACAAAACGCGCATTCGACACCAAACAACGAACCGAAGGAGACACACGAACAACAAGATTGAGTCAGAACCAAAATGCTAAAAGAAACCACGATTCCGTCTACCCGATTGTACGGAAAACTACAACGTTAGTAATCACCCCTAAACTTTGGGATATTACAAAATGACCCAAAATATCCGAAACACATGATACATGATCGAAACGACAAACGAAAGCTCACAACATGCATGACAACATGAGACGGACCTGCGGCAACCCAGAAACAATGGTTCCGAACAACGGTTACGAGAATCGAACGAAATAGCGATGGAAATGACATTAAACATGGAATTGGGTAAAACAAGTCCGAAACAAGCTCGGATGACAAAAAGTCCAGTATTAAATATCCTCTAAATATCAATAAGATTACCAGCGAGTCGCTAAAAACGACAAATACACCAAAAATGAAAAGACCGGGAAAAGAAAAATGCGGATATTACATTCTACCCCTCTAAAAATAAGTTTCATCCCGACACTTAAGAAACAAACAACTCGGGGTACCTAGCATGCATGGTATCCTCGGTTTCCCAAGTTGCCTCTCGACACCATGCCTCGACCACTGCACCTTGACCAAAGGGATGGTCTTATGCCTCAGTCGCTTCTCACGGTGCTCTAAAATCTTTAAGGGGCGCTCTTCGAAGGTAATATACTCGACGACATCAATCTCACCATATTCGATGATGTGACTAGGGTCCGGAACATATTTCCTCATCTGGGAAACATGGAAAATGCTATGAACGTGACTCAATGCCGGAGGCAACACCAAACGATATGCCAACTCGCTGACTCTCTCGAGAATCTCAAAGGACCCAATAAATCTCGGACTCAACTGTCCCTTCTTCCAGAAGCGGAAAACTCCCCTCGTCGGTGACACCTTTAGCAAAATGTGGTCTCCCACTTCGAATTTCAAAGGTCGAGGACGGACATCAACATATGACTTCTGTTGACTCTGAGCAGTCAACATCCTCTCCTGAATTAATTCCACCTTCCACCTCATCTCCATAATGATATCCAGTTCGGTCCCAACCAAATCGGATGCCTCGTTCTAGCAAATCGGTGATCGACATCGCCGCCCATAAAGCGCCTCATACGGTGCTATTCGAATCAACGCGTGCCAACTATTATTGTACGTAACTTCGATCAACGGTAAATGATCCTTCCAATCACTACTCAAATGTCTGGATAGTGCGTTCCATCTGTCCATCTGACTGAGGATGAAAAGAAGTACTCAGATGTGTAAAAGCCCGAAAACGGTGGCTATTACAGTGCCGTGGACCCCTACCAGGACCCACCAGGCGATATCACGATATACACTTACAACCTGACAACGTGGCACCATACCACAATATTTATCAAAACCCCGATGTGGAGTATAAGTTATACATGTCTTTAATACGAGCAAATGTACACAGGGTCCAAATTCGGTACAGACCATATGACGATGGACAATACCTAACAGATTATAGTACATTCATCCGACACAAAGTAAAATGAAAATCACAATAAAACATAACCGAACATCAAAAGACTCGGGGCCCCCGAAATAGCATCCTTCAAAACCCTCCGTCGCCATTGTGCTCCTCATGTGCCTTGCCCTTTCCTCGCCCTGAAATACAAGTATTTCGCCCCAAACCACAGGGTCAGCTATTCGTGATAATAATTCTCATGACATTATACAATTCATATATATACGGATCTCAAAGAAAACAATCGACTACTGAATATACCCCGAAGACGTATAAACAGTCAGTCCCAACTGTCGAACATAACCAAATATACGAACGACCATATAATATGGCTCAAGACGGACGTCAAAGTACGCCCGATCCAGAAATGTGTCCGTGCACATGTCCACCCCGTATACGGAATCCAGAATATACGTGGGACGATGTACCTAATTAGCCTCACGAACTACGTCTCGTGTGCACGATCTAAATGCGGAAAACATCCACGCATGATCATCAAGTGCCCGGCTAAAAATCCTACACATAACCAATCGGCGCGTAGATATGACTCCAGAGATGTCACGATACAACATGACAACGAAACTCAACGAATTACACCTTTATCAAGGAATCGAACGACTCACCGAAGTGTCAACAAATCTCAAAAGGACCACCGGTAACAAGAATGGTAATTTCGGGTTTAACATCCCAACACCATGATAATACGATCAAGGGCATCACCATATCACGAATCATAGGTTATCAGAACATTTCATACACACGAAACGCATAATAATCACAAGAATTCAACCATCATTATAACCAAGCAAGATAACTTGCCTCAATTCCGTAGATGAATAATCCTTCTGTGAATGATCAAACGAACGGTATCCTCGTCTAACAATACTCACGTGAACAAGCAACCTTGAATGAAATGTAATTCATTCAACAACACATTCGTACGATAACGGTATTATTACATAAACAATATTCGTAAATTTACTTGAATAAATCAATTATCATATTGATCACTTTAATGTTCCTATTACAAATCATCATATGTTTATCATGTTCATTCACATGTTCTAACATTAATGTCAAATACTTGAAGTCCAGTTTATTACCAATGTAACATTGTGAAAACATCTTTTCAAATCATCGGCACTTCCGATTACGATATAAGTTTGTGTGTAATTACGTTCTTCATTATTTTACCAACAATTACATTAAAACTGATTCCTATATGAAAGCATGAGTTCAAGTTTTTAGTGGACTAAGAACATCGTCTTAATTTACGTCTCCTAACACACACGGATTAATGAAATGGAATTCGGCTACTCATCTACCGCATTTGTATCACCATATTCAATACAATCCTCTTAAGAACATTATCAACATATTAATGTAGTGATTAACACCCTTTTAAGTTATCAACGAAATCGATTAACTTGATCATATGAAGATTACAACTTCCTTCTATCAAAATCCATTGTTTTACTTTTGAAGAATTTATTAAAAGTCTAGTTATATCATTGGGTGCTTGGAATTCTAAATGTAACTTCACCCCATCTTGTGAAAATTATCTTCAAAGGGTTAACATAATTCTTCCAACAATTCATTACAAAGGTGTTGGTTTTAGAGGCCAAAATTATGGTTCCATATTACCTTCAAGAATCAATTGAATGTTCAAGACAAGTTTAGTATTTCTCACTTCTAATCATTAAGGATTTCATCCTTAACATGTTCCTAATGTTGAGACTATAATCAACTTCCGATTATCATGTTATACATCAGGTTTTATATATCATTATCAACACAACCATATTATGAAGTTATTGTCCAACAAAAAGTAATACTAATACCCTTAAATGTTGATCTTCACTTAGTTTGAGCATGATTCAATCAACTTATCAAGTTTATACTAGCTTAAACTAACATTATGTGAAGTGTTTATCTACTAACATCATCATAAGCATGGATTTAATATGAGTTAAAGAAAGACCAACCTCAAAATGAAGAACAACACCAACACTTCAAGGTACACACTTCAATCTCCAAATCTCCAAGTCACCTATCAAGTGCTGAAGCTCCAACACAAGTTAAAAGGGCTAGAAATGAAGTTGGCAGGGAAGGGAATCGTTTTTCTTAGTTGGGAGGTTGAATGGGTCGAGCAGGAAATGAATGGCAAGTCATATTTTTATAACCTGAACTCGGCATTACGTACGTTAAAGGGAGGGGTTAACGTACGTTAAACCCCTTACGTACGTAATCTCATGAACATTACGTACGTAATCAATTTCATCAGGTCTTTCTGACTTAAAACACGCAAATCGTTACGTACGTAAATATATAGCTATTATGTACGTAATAGCCGTTGACTTGGCTGTCGCGATCGACTCCCGACCACCTACCCCTGCTCGGTCCCACCCGCCGAAAGGCGGGCTGTTGATGGATCTCTCGCATTACGTACGTTAACATATGAATGTTACGTACGTAAGGCTACGTTCATAGCGTACATAAAGAAGATAGTTTAACGTGTTAAGTTCTATAACAAGAATAAATGGAATTCTCCCAATATCACCCAACAATTAATGTAGTATGAATGACCATGATTCCAACTTAACATAATTCGCCGATATACTTGCTACAACAATACAGATATGGTGCGAAAATACTTGGTTTAAATCAGAAAATACAATAGTAAAGGCGAGGGTATTACAAGATGCAACCGAGTACCCAATGCCTTATGTACCGCCTACCAAAAATGTGATATAAAACGGCCATCACGAGCCGAAATAATAGACTTTGGAGTACCATGAAGCCTCAAAATCTGCGCAATAAACACACGATCCAACCTCTCTAGGCCCCAAGTATCCTTGATGCCCATAAAATGTGGCGACTTGGTCCGACGATCCACAATCACCCAAGCCATATTCATAGAAGACTTCGATCTCGGCAAGCTCGTGACAAAGTCCATCGAAATATATTCCCACTTCCATTCTGGAATGGGAAGCAACTGCAATAACCTGGTTGGTCGCTGATGCTCGATTTTGACCACCTGACAAGTCAAACATCTCGCTACAAACCGTACGACCTCCTCCTTCATGTCATTCCACCAAAAGTTCCTCTTTAGGTCCTTGTACATCTTACTCGAATAAGGATGAACTGAGTAAGGCGTAGCATGGGCCTCACGCAAAATACTCTGCCTCAATTCCAAGTTGTTCGGTACACAAAGCCGACTCTGGAATCTCAACACAACATCCTCGTGAATCACAAACCCAGGAGACTTCCCCTTCAGAACATTCTCTCGGATTTGAGTAATCATCGGATCCTCCAATTGCTTTAGCTTAGTTTCATCGATCAACGACGACGAAATCTCTAAAGCACAAAGCTGCCCGACAGCTCCTGGAAACAAAATCTCCACGCTCAACTCGATCAAATCCAGCTGAAGCTAAGATCGAGACGTAAGTATCTCAAGCGTCCGCAACGCAACCGGTCTCCGACTCAAGGCATCCGCCACGACGTTCGCCTTGCCTAGATGATAAAGGATCTCGTGGTCGTAATCCTTAATCAACTCCAACCACTTCCTCTGCCTCATATTCAACTCCCGCTGAGTGAATATGTACTTCAGACTTTTATGATCGGTAAAAATCTTACATGCAGAGCCAAAAAGATAGTGACGCCAAATCTTGAGTGCAAAAACAACTGCCGCTAACACCAAATCGTGTGTAGGGTAGTTGAGCTCATATCATACGGCCTCAAATGCCTCGACGCATACGCAATAGTCTTGTCGTGCTGGATCAATACGCACCCAAGACCCTAACCCAAAGCATCACTATAAACAACAAAACCCTCATTGCCAGATGGCAACGCTAGAATCGAGGTTGAAGTCAAACGCCTCACCATCTCCTCAAAACTAGACTGTCTTTCGTCATTCCATATGAACTTTTCAGATTTCTGAAGTAACTGTGTAAGTGGCCGAGCCAGTTTCTAAAACTCCTCGACGAACCTACGATAGTAGCCAGCCAAACCAGAGAAACTACGAACCTCCTTCACATTCTCATGCGGCGCCCAATCCAACACTACCTCAATCTTCTATAGATCCACACGGACCCCCTCAGCTGAAATCAAGTGACCCATAAATATCACTTCCTTCAACCAGAACTCGCATATCGAGAACTTCGCATAGAGTCGCTCGGTCCTCAAAATGTCTAACGCCACACGCAGATGATGCATATGCTCCTCCTCATTCCTCGAATAGATAAGGATATTGTCAATGAAGGCGACGAAATACTTATCCAAATACTCTATGAAGCCTTTGTTCATCAACTGCATGAACACTGTCGGTGCGTTGGTTAGTCCAAAGGGCATAACCACAAACTCGTAATGTTCGTATCTTGTACGAAAAGTTGTTTTCAGAATATCAGACTCCTTCACCCGAAGCTGATAGTAACCCGATCTCATATTGATCTTCGAGAATACCGCAGCTCCCTGCAACTGATCAAAGAAGTCATCAATCCTCGGCAAGTGATACTTGTTCTTGATGGTCACCTTGTTTAGCTCGCGGTAGTCGAACATAAACGCAGCGAACCATCCTTCTTCCACACAAACAGAACCGGTGCGCCTCGAGGTGAAGCGCTCGGTCGAATATACCTTGACTCAAAAAGCTCACTCAACTGCTTCTTCAACTCATCCATCTCTAAAGGTGCCATGCGATAGGGCACCTTCGAAATCGGAGCCGCACCCGGCTCTAACTCAATAGCGAACTCAACCTCACGGCCCGGTGGTAACCCCGGTAACTCATCAGGAAAGACATTAGGGAACTCACAGACAACTGGAATCGATGGAAACTCGACCCCACCATCCTCCGCCTTAAAGGCGTAACACCAGTAACCAGTACACCCCTTCCACAGCTCAGGCGAGCCACAAGAATCTGTAAACAACGAACCAGAACCTGTTGTTCCCGAAATCCTTCGTCAAGTGGTCAACCAGATGACTCTGTTTGCTCAGGTTGTGGACCGAATGCAGGTGGCAGTAGGATTGTAACTGGGAGAGAGACAGCAAGGCATCCCAGACTTGGGAAATCGAGGAGACCGATGGCTCCAGGAAGTGACGAAAATGCATCCGCCAAAGTTTGATGGTTTCTCGTAGACGCCGACGTGGGATCACTGGCTTAGAGAGTTGGAGAAAGTATTCACAGGGATTAACTGCCTAGATGACCGGAGAGTTCCCATAGCCCAGTACTTTCTGACAGGGGAAGCGTCCGAGTGGTGGGAAGCCATTCGACCTATAGATCATGATGCCGACTTGGGAGAATTTAAATTGATGATGGAAGCACAGTAATGCCCTCGTCCAGTGAGGGAAGCTAAAGTTCGAGAATTTTTCTCTGCGCAACCTTCAGATGTGCCAGTATCTCAGGCGATTAAGACGTTTAACCAGCAGCTGGCGTTTGTTCGACACCTGGTCAGAACCGATGCAGAAATGATGATCCATTTCGATATGAGAATGAAACCGGAGATACAAAGGTACATGTCAGGTTTCGAATGCACCACTCTCCATCAGTATCAGGACAAAGCGTTGGCATATGAAATAAAAGAGGCAGGGATGGAAAAATTCTCAGAGTCCAAGAAACAAAAAGTGTCTGGTAACTTCACGGAGCACAAGAGCAGTGGGCCCCACAAAGCCAAGTCATCCTATCATTCATTCAAGAAACCTCCACATTCATCCAATAGTGGAAAGAACTTCAGAGTAGTATAAACACCGACAGATGTGGTCAAGAACTGTTTTAATTGTGGTCGCCCAGGACACCTTTGGCGTGATTGCTTCCGTTCTCCAGTAACATGTTATGATTGTGGATAGGAAGGGCATCGTGCGATGTTCTGCAAGGATGCCACAAATTTAAATGGAGCTCGTACTTCGCAGCCGGCTCAGAAAGAAGCAAGTGTTCAGCAGACGCCGCAGAATGTCTAGCTACCCCAGAGTTTTGGTCGAGGACGAGGCAGAGGACAGTTCAACTGAAAGGGAGCATCGAGTGTCGGATTCGTTTCTCCATGCATGTATGAGATGCGTAGGGTGGACGATCAGGATGCTGCTGTCGCATTAGGTACCGTTCAGATCCTTTCACAACCAGTTAGCGATTTATTCGATACAAGGTCTAAGTATTCGTTTATATCATTGTCTTGTGTTAATCGTTTGAACATTTCTGATTTTCATAATTGTGAGCCTTATGTTGTGGGTTTACCGAGTGGAGAGAGAATTGTGGGGAACTTAGAAACTAGAGATTTTCCTGTATCAATTGGAGGCAGAGAGTGGCCCTCAAATTTGATTGTGATAGAGATGCAAAGAGATGACCTTATTCTCGGAGATGATTGGCTAAATCGATATAGAGCTATTGTAAACTACCGGAAGAGAAATATCTCGATGATAGCTGAAGATGGTTCCGAAATATTGTTCAAGGGATGGAGACCAGGAAGCTCAGGAAAGATGATCAAAGCAATGAAAGGTGTCAAACTGCTAAAACAGTGTTGTACTGGATACTGGTGTTACGCAAAGAAGAAGGAAGATGGAAAAGTAGAACTTTCATCCATTTCTGTTGTGAACGAATTGCCGGATGTGTTCCCTGAAGAATTACCTGGACTACCTCCACGACGAGATGTAGAATTCACCATCGAGCTGGAACCAGGAGCTACACCATTTTCTAAGGCGCCGTATCGTATGGAACCTACTGAGATGTACGAATTGAAGAAGCAACTGGAAGAGTTACTGGACAAAGGCTATATTCAGCCAAGCGTGTCGCCCTAGGGTGCACCAGTTCTTTTTATCCGGAAGAAAGATGGATCGCTTCGATTGTGTATTGACTATCGAGAGCTGAACAAGATGACGATCAAGAACAAGTATTTGTTTCCACGGCTTGATGATTTGTTTGACCAGTTGCAAGGAGCAACAATTTTTTTGAAGATCGATCTGAGATCGGGATATCATCAGTTGAGGATTAAGGAATCCAATGTTCCGAAGTCAGCATTCAGAACTCACTACGGACACTATGAGTTTGTAGTAATGCCATTTAGTCTCACTAATGCACCTGCCGTGTTGATGCAGTTGATGAATCGAGTGTTCATAGAGTATTTGGACAAGTTTGTAGTTGTGTTTATTGATGATATTCTGGTATATTCCGAGAGCCCGGAAGAGCATGCGCAACACTTACGGATCGTTTTAGACCTCTTGAGAAGCAAGCAACTATATGCCAAACTTTCTAAGTGTGAATTCTGGCTAAAAGAAGTGATGTTCCTCGGTACGTAGTATCAGCGAAAGTAGTCCGAGTAGACCCCCATAAAGTTGAAGCTATTATGGATTGGAAACCTCCTAAGAACGTTAAGGAAGTTAGAAGTTTCCTAGGACTTGCTGGGTACTATCGTCGGTTTGTGGAAGGGTTTTCCAAAATTACCTGCCCACTTACTCGATTACTGCAGAAATCCCAAAAGTTTGAGTGAAACGAGACGTGCCAGACCAGCTTTGATGAGGTGAAGAAGAGATTGACGACGGCACCAATTTAGCACTACCACAGGGAACTGGAGGATTCATAGTTTACAGTGACACTCCAAACCAAGGTCTCGGGTGTGTACTGATGAAGAATGAGATGGGGATCGCCTACGCGTCACGACAGTTGAAGCCCTATGAAGTAATTTATCCAACACACGATTTGGAGTTGGCAGCTGTGGTTTTCGCCTTGAAAATTTGGAGACATTATTTGTACGAGACTCACTGTCAGATCTTCACGGATCATAAGAGTCTCAAATACATCTTCAGTCAGAAAGAGTTAAACTTGCGGCAGAGAATATGGCTGGAATTGATTAAGGACTATGACTTGGAGATTCTTTATCATCCAGGCAAAGCAAATATAGTGGCTGATGCACTGAGCCGCAAACCTGTTTCTATTTGAATACTGGAGACTCTCACCTCCCAGACCAGCATTCAATGAGAATTAATATGCAAAGGAATAGAAGTATGGTTGCAAAGAGTCCAAGGACAACTGTGTGTGATGGAATTAACTTCGTCGTTAACCGAAGAAATCAAATCTAAGCAATTAGATGATCCTTTGATGATTCCGTTATGTGATGAAGTGAGCAAGTGAAAGGCCCTAGGATTCGTAATTCATGATGATAGAGTTTTGAGATTCTAGAACCGACTTTGTGTTCCCGATGTCGTTGTTTTGAAGCAGACAATCATGAAGGAAGCTCACAGTACGTCCTATTCTAATCCACCCAGACACCAGTAAGATGTATAAGGATCTGAAGCAGAATTTCTGGTGGGGCAACATGAAGAAAGGTGTAGCAGATTATGTCTCAAAATATTTGATTTGTCAGCAGGTTAATATCAATTTTCAACGGCCTGACGGAATGCTGAAGCCGCTCCCGATTCCTGAATGGAAGTGGGAGGATATATCGATGGACTTTATAATTAATGTATCGAAGACCAGAACAAGGATAGACATGATTTGGGTGATGGTTGACTGTCTAACCAAATCAGCTCATTTTCTGGGCATTAAGGACACTTGGGGACCAGAGAAGTTGGCATGAGTGTTTATTGCAGAGATAGTCCGATTGCATGGTATGCCGAAGACCATTATTTCTGACCGAGACGGTCGCTTCGTGTCGCATTTTTGGAAAGCAATTCATAAAGCCTTGGGAACCGATCTAAACTTTAGCACGGCTTATCATCTGCAGACAGACGGACAGTCCGAGAGGACTATTCAAACAGTGGAAGACATGCTGAGAGCTTGTGCCTTAGATTGGTCGACTGAGTGGGAAGTTCACCTACCATTGATTGAATTCACTTACAACAATAGTTGGCATGCTTCCATTAAGATGGCACCTTTTGAAGCATTATACGGAAGGAGATGCAGATCGCCTCTATGCTGGGACGATTCATCAGACTTGATCGGGATGGAACCGGAGTTGATCGTACAGACGCGAGAGAAGATAGCTTTGATTCGTGAAAGACTATTAACCGCCCAGAGTTGGCAGAAATCTTATGCAGACATGCGCCGTCGCCTGTTATAGTTCGGTATTGGAGATCACATGCTTTTAAAGGTTTCTCCTACTCGGGGAATATTTCATTTTGGGAAGAAGGTAAAGTTGAGTCCGATATATATCGGACCGTTCAAGATTCTTGATAGAGTTGGAGAGTTGGCGTACAGGTTGGCATTACTGCCATCATTGAGTCATGTTCATAATGCGTTCCACGTATCTCAGTTACGGAAATACATATCAGATCCCAATCATGTAATCGATTTTAGTGAGATCGAAGTCGCTAAGGATGGCACATTTGAAGAAAAACCGATCAAGATACTCGAAAGTCGAGTCATACAATTGAGAAATAAACCAATCATTTTGGTTAAGATTCAATGGTCGCGCCAAGTAATTGAAGAAGCCACTTGGGAGACGGAAAATAGTATGAAGTCCAGATACCCTGAATTATTTTCATCTTGAGTTTCGGGACGAAACTCCTTTTTTAGAAAGAGAGTATGTAATATCCGGATAAATTGTTGAGTATTTTCGTCCGTATTTGACTTGTATTATTCGAATTTGTGATATCAATAAATGAAGTATTATCTTCCCCGTATTCATATCCACATGCATGATCATATCAACCTTGTAAATTAATACATGCAACTACGTCGTAACATACGCTAGCTAGTAAGCATAACGTACTTTACGAGCCACAGATAGTGTACGCTATGAGAAAGGTATAGCGTACATAAGGTAGTTAATAATTGATCAAGGTGGCTAGCACATGGGCTAGTTGGTTGGTGGGCCCGGATAAGATTCCCGCGGCATGAATCTGGACAACTTTGGGTCAACGGGGATTAACGTACGCTAAGTGATGTATATAGCATACGCTAAGTATAGTTGATTATGTACGTAACCCTGTTGATGTAGCGTATGTAAGAGATTATAGAAATGAGACAGTAAGCTACCATTGAACGGTAGCATACGCTATGTGAATAACGTACGTAAAGCACTAATGCTAACGTACATAAAGCCCGGGACATTATATATATGGGACAGCACCCATTCCATTCCACTTCGATTCCTTTCATTTCTCTTTCATTTCCTTCAAGTCCAGAGAGCTCCCTTTGACACTTAGACACTTGTTAACATCCCTACTTAGCCATTGAAGTTGAGAAACACCTTGGATTGACACTCAAGCATCCGGAGTTGGATTCTACCTATTGCCTCGACGTTTTCTTCATATTAAGGTATGTTAATGCTATCTCCAACCTTGAATTCGTGTTCTTAAGGATGTTATGAACATAATACCGAGATTATTAGGTTCCATAAATGACTTATTTAACCGAACATCATCTTTTAGGAAGTTGGAGTATTTATGCTTAAGTTACCATTGTTAAGAACATTATAGTTTTAATCTTGTTATGATGAACAAGTAAAGGGAGTTTTTTGAGATTGATAATCCGCATTGGATGGTGTCTTCGTAATGATCATATACTTGGTATTAATAACACTTTTGTTAGACAAACCTAGGAGGATGAACGTTGAAGGTTTTGACATATCTTGTAAGTTGGATTTACTAGCTAATCTTCATGATGGAGTTTGAATGAAACGATGATATTGGTAACAAGTGTATCAACCATAGATTATCCGAACTGCGTATATGAACTCATAATCGAGATTGGAGTAAGATATTGTGATGACATGTTTATCCTTGAAATTCAAAGATATCAAACACCATTGGATCATTCTTTTTCGTATGAGAAATATGTTTGTGAGTATAACGTACGTTAAGCATCATGCATTACGTACGTTATATCATCAGACGAGTCAGTCATCTGATCAGAGAAGAGAACTGCCAAATTCATGCGTAGCGTACGTTAGGCTTCGTAGCTTACATACGCTAACGTACAAACTTAATGTACGCTACGTGGGTGTGTAACATACGTTATGAAGAGTACAATCAGGATTCGTAATGTTGAACTTTCGGCCGTAGTTTGGAATGTTAGATGTTCGTACGTTAATTACTCGATGTAAGATGAACTGTATATTATTTCTTTTGTTTAAGGTCGTAGTTTTACTACGTGATTGATCGAAGGGGCGACCTACGAGTGTGTTGATACCTGTCGAAGTATTATCCTTGTCGTCAAATCGAGGCAAGTACTTTAATTATAATTGTTCGTATTATGTCGGTTATGTTACTGCTGTACTATGCAAATGTGTTGTGATTAATTTCCACCATGCGTTGGTCCGATGGGATCATCATGCGAATCTATAGCAGTGTGCGCTGGATCGTTGGACAGGTAATTCAACCATTCGTTGGTCCGACGGGATCATCATGGGAATATATAGTTGTGTGCGCTGGATCGTTGGGATACCACGAGTATGTTGAGATTGTCATGATGTGTTATGTGCTGTTATTATTTCTCATTGGAGAAACTTGCCATGATTATTGTTGTATAATTATCGTACTTGTACTAGCATCGTTGTGCTAACCCCTTAGGGGGTGAACATTTGTTTTATGTTCAGGATCCAGGAGAGCGAGAAAAAAACCACCGGAGCTGCATGACGATGAGGGTGTAGAGTGGTGTTCTGGATGGGTTTAATTTTCAGATGTTTTTGTTGATTTAATTAAGTACCTGAGTACGTGGTCGCTTGTGATGTTGTATTTGATTATGTATTAATGTTCTTCGTTGGACATTTGTATTTTCAGTACTTATTCAGAACCGTTGTATTTTATCTTAGTTACTTTCGTTTGTTGGTATTTGTTATTGTCATTTCGTTTCATCAGTCTTGTAAATTCTTACGTAAAGGATTTACGGTGCTGTAATATTCCTCAATATATCGGGGGTGTTACACTACTAGTACAGCTAGCGTGCACTACCCTCAACATATAGCGTGCGCTATGAACTCTCAATTCTAGTTCAGTTCCTATCTTGACTGTCCGCCCCCACACCGCTAGTAGCATCCGCTAATATTGAAATATACCATGCACTATCAGTACACAAATAACGTTCGCTATGAAGAAAACATAGCGTGCGCTACGCCTCACGCACATGTGATAGAATCGCATCAAAATCCAATGTAACAATGATCCGAACAAGAAAGAGTAGATTCCAAATGATATGAACTCCAAGATCAACAACAACCCCACCAAAATGGAAAATTTACAAAAAATACGAGTATCACATCCTCCCCCTCTAAAAGAAAGTTTCATCCCAAAACCTAAGAAATGAATAGCTCCGGGTATCTAGCATGCATTCTCTCTTTGGTTTCCCATGTTGCTTCTTCAACTCCATGTCTCGACCACTGTACTTTAACCAATGGATTGGTCTCTTGCCGGAGTTGCTTTTCACGAGCCTTCAGGACCTTCACCGGCCTTTCTTCAAACGTGACATCATCTGCTATCTCAATAACCCTGTAATCAATGATATGACTCGGGTCTGGGATGTACCTTCCTAGTTGTGAAACGTGAAATACATTGTGAACGTGACTAAGGGCTAGAGGTAACACCAACCGATAGGCCAACTCACCGACCCTGTCGAGAATCTCAAACGGTCCAATATACCTCGGGCTAAGCTTGCCATTCTTCCCGAATCTATAGAATCCTTTCGTCGATGATACTTTGAGTAGGACATGATCTCCCACATCAAATTCTAAGGGCCGGCGACGAATGTCAGCATAAGATTTTTGTCGACTCTGATAAGTCAACAATCTATCTCGAATGATAGAGATTTTCTCTTTGGTTTCCATCAACATATCGGGCTTCGTTCCGTCTAATTCCGAAGCTTCATCCCAACAAATTGGGGATCTACACTGCCTACCATATAATGCCTCGAAAGGTGCCATTCTGATCGATGCATGCTAACTATTATTGTAAGTGAACTCGATCAATGGTAGGTGCATTTCCCAATCACTACTACAGTACAGGGCACACGCCCGCAACATATCTTTCAATGTGTGGATCGTCTGTTCGGTGTGACCATCGGACTGCGGATGAAAAGAAGTACTCAATCTCAACCCGGTGCCCAAAGCCTGATGGACCAATCTCGATCGGAAAATATAGTCTTTGGCGTACCGTGCAATCTCACGATCTCCGCTATAAATATCCGAGATAATCGCTCTGGTCCCCAAGTATCCATAATGTCAAGAATGTGTGCCGACTTGGTCAATCGGTCAACAATGACATAAATCTTGTTAATTCCAGTCTTTGTCTTCGGCATCCCAGCAATGAAATCCATGGTAATATCTTTCCACTTCCGTTCGGTAATAGAAAGAGACTTCAATAGCCCGGATGGCCGTTGATGTTCAATTTTGACTTGTTGATACAAACTCGGTGACATCTCTCTTCATATTACTCCACCAAAAATTTCTCTTAAGATATCTGTACATCTTACTCGTTCCACGAAGGATTGAGTAAGGTGTAACATAGGCTTCTTGGAGTATTCTTTATCTCAACTCTAAATCATTCGGAACACAAAGCCTTCCCTGAAATCTCAAAATACTATCCTCATAAATTATAAAACCAGGGGCTTTCCCCTTCTCCACATCCAACTTCAGTTGGACGACAATTGGGTCATTCCCCTGCTTCTTCTTGATGTCATCAACTAAGGACGAAGTAATCTCGAGAGTACACAATTGACCCTGAACCCGCTGAATCCATACTTCAATTTTCTTCTCAATCAACTCTCGTCGGATCTTCACTTGGTGTGTGAGGACCTCAAGCATCTGAAGTGATACTGACTTCCGGCTCAACGCGTCAGCTACAACGTTGGCTTTTCCTGGATGGCAAAGGATCTCCAAGTCACAATCTTTTATCAACTCCAACCAACGACGTTGTATCATATTCAGTTCTTTCTGGATGAAAATGTATTTTAAGCTCTTATGGTCGGTATAGATTCGACATGAAGAACCGTACAAATAATGACGCCAGATCTTTAGTGCAAACACTGCGGCAGCTAACTCCAAATCATGGGTGGGATAATTCAACTCATACGGTTTAAGTTGCCGCGAAGCATAGGCTATAGTCTTATTGTGCTGCAGGAGTACGCACCCAAGTCCTTGGCTAGATGTGTCACAATAAATCGAATACCCACTGATTCCCTGGGGCAGGGCTAAAACCGGCGCGGTAGTCAAGCATTTTTTCAGCTCCTCGAAACTCTGTTGTCTTGCTTCGTTCCATTCGAATTTATCGGACTTCTGGAGTAATTGAGTAACTCGTCAAGCAAGTTTAGAGAACCCCTCGACGAACCTTCGATAGTACCCAGCCAGACCCCAAAAAGCTACGAACTTCCTTCACATTCTTAGGCGGTGCCCAATCTAACACTGCCTCAATCTTCTGGGGATCTACTCGTACCCATTCGCCTCAAAGATGCCGAAAAATATAACTTCACAAAATATAACTTCCAAAAATACCCCTACGATAAATATAACTTCCCTCAACCAAAATTCACCCTTAGAAAATTTTGCATAGAGATGCCGAGTCCTCAAAATTTCCAACACTAATCGCAATTGCCTAGCGTGCTCCTCATCACCACGAGAATAGACCAGAATATCGTCTATGAAGACGACTACACAATTATCAAGATGCTCAATAAATATTTTATTCATCAACTGCATAAATATTGCCGGTGCATTGGTTAATCCAAAAGGCATAACCACAAACTCATAATGCCCGTACCTTGTACGGAAAGCGGTTTTAGGAATGTCGGATCCCTTTATCTGAAGCTGATAGTACCCAGACCTCAGGTCAATTTTCGAGAATACCGTAGCTCCCTGTAATTGATCAAACAAATCATTGATATGCGGAAAAGGGTATTTATTCTTAATGGTCACTTTGTTTAGTTCCCGATAATCGATACACAAACGCAATGAACCATCTTTCTTTCTTACGAACAAGACTGGCGCACCCCAATGTGAAGCGCTAGGTCTAATATACCCCTTATCCAATAATTCTCCCAATTGTTTATTTAATTCCTACATTTCTGCAGGTGCCATATGGTACGGTGCCTTAGAAATCGGAGTTTCACTTGATTTTAAATCAATTGTAAACTCAACCTCATGCTCCGGTGGTAGTCCCGGTAAATCATCTGGAAAAACATCCGGGAATTCATTTACTACAGGAATTGAGGAAAGTTCGACTTTCCCATCCTCTACTTTCGCGGCATAACACCAATACCCAACACAGCCTACTCTAATAAGTTTTGACGCCTTCATGGCGCTAATTATGAATTTCTGACCTCCCCACTTGTGCCCTATAAATGAATGCTCGGTACCATCTTCGACCAACATCGATATGACCTTCGTGCAATAATTCATTACCGCTCCGTGTCTATCACGTCAGTCTTCGCCGAGGATCAAATCTTCATCAACGATATCCACGACGATCAAATTTGAAAGCCACACTTTTTCTGAGATTAACACCGGATAGTCTCTAACTTCCTTATTCCCAACGATTCTATCCCCGCTAGGCATATTAACCAC
This sequence comes from Orobanche coerulescens, assembly GCA_033398695.1. Lineage (NCBI taxonomy): Eukaryota > Viridiplantae > Streptophyta > Magnoliopsida > Lamiales > Orobanchaceae > Orobanche > Orobanche coerulescens. The sequence goes on from CM065801.1 coordinate 65,446,524, forward strand.
AAAGGTCTCACAAGCGGGCAAACACTCAATATTCAAGCGACGCATATAATCCAAATAGATGAAAGAATGAGAAGCACCGGAATCAAAAAGCACCCTAATTGGATGAGATAGAACATAAATAATACTTGTAGCTAGTGTAGCCTTTGGATCATCGACTCTCCTCATCTCGTAAACATGAGGTTGTACCGAACTAGCACTGGGGGCTCCCACTCTAGTGGACTGCCCCCGGCCTCTGCCCCGACCAAAACTCTGGGATGGCTGACGCACAAATGATTTCTGATTAACACTCGGTTCTTCAGGCATAGGAACGGACGCCTGATCCCCAAGTGTCTTTTCCTCTTCAGTACAAAACATAGCTTTGTGGCCTTCCTGGCTGCAATTATAACACTTCAAAGGAGGTAGGTTGCAATCACAGTTAAGATGACCCTATTGGCCACAATTAAAACATGCCACAACCCGATTGGACACACTAGTACCAGCTCTGAAATTTTGTTTACTTCCAAACGCATGGGAAGACCCTCTGACTAGATAATTTTCTGACAGAGACCCCCGTTGGTTGCCGCTTTTACCACTAGAAAACTTTCCGGAGGTCTTCTGCTTCTTACTCTCACTTGCTGCTTTGGTAGCAGTTAAGGACATATCATAGGCCAGTGCTTTGTCTTGATACTCCTTCAGTGTGGTGCAAGCAAATCCCGACATGCAGTGTCGAACTTTCGGCTTCATCCACATGTCATGATGGATTTTATCTCTCTCTTCCTTCACTTGACTCTTCATATGATTGAGCTGACGGTTGTATTCAAAGATTGTCTGAGATACAGGAATATCCTGAGGTTTAGCCTCGTAAAAGGCTCGAATCCTGGCCTCTTGAACAGGCCATAGGCAAAACTCGTCCTCTATTAACTCCTTAAACTCATCCCATGAAACCACATGCTTCAGTTGCGACTGCCTGCCACCAACTAGCAGCGTCCCTCATTAGAAAATACTGAGAAACTGACACCTTACGTTCCTCTGGACAACTTACTGCCACAAAAACTTTGTTTATCTCATTAATCCAATATTCCCAGTCGATCGGATCATTTGCACCAATAAACTGGGGAGGGCGCATACGGATCACATCTTGTAACCATTTTTCTGCCTCGTTAACGATCGCAGGAGGTGGGTGGTTGTGCTGAACCACTTGGGTTAAAAGATTCATCTGATTTGCCACTTGTTGCAGTATAGTGGCAACGCCCACATCCGGGTTATTCCCTGCGGAAGTTCCCAAACTAGCCGACGGCTCCTAATGACTACCAGTACTAGGTTGAACCGAATCCGACAAATTAGGCATAGCCGAGCCTTCTACAGAACTGAGGGAAATGGCCGCTCCGCCAGCTGCGCCACGCCATCGGCCACGACCACGGCCACGTCCACGCCCTCGGCCAGTTGACATTCTAAATAGAGAAAGAGGAAATAAACTCATAACTATAGCTCGTAACATACCCATCATGGATATGGATTTCCCATGTCTCGAAGTCGAAACAAAATGAGGAAGTAAAGAGATTAAGGATGTTGAGGAACTTACAAATACTGGTCGTACTGAATGACAATAGCGCGATGATACTGTGCTATCAGAACAACACAATTAGACCCAACAAACCGATAGCCTAGGTATCCATAAACCTAAGCTCTGATACCATTCTGTAACACCCCCGAGATTTTCGGAGAATATTACAGCGCCGTGAATCCCTTCATGAGACCCACTAGTCTAACTTTTACACAGAGCACATCCAATTTCACAATATCCAAACAGGAATCAATAAATTCGAGACAGACAAAGATACTCCAATCAAACCAACATCGAAGATCTCAAGGAAATATAAGAAAGTAATACAACAACCAGGAAAGGACCTCCTATAGTACTCGAGTACCATCTATTAATACATAGATAAAATAGTCCAAAATACAACGCTCGAAAGAAATAGAACATGATGTCACAGTATCACGCTTTGCCTCCATAATCATATCGCCCCGGTGCTCGTTCATTCGGATACTTCGAACCTAAAATACATGAAAAGAGTTTCTCCAACACAATAGGGGTTAGGGTAAGTAATACAAGTGAAACGTCACATTTTTCACGTAAAAGTACATGCACCAATTTCAAAGTCATGATAATGATTTCCAGAAAATGCAATTATCCATTCGAGACCTCATCAGACCCTTCCGGAGTGGCTAACCCAAATGTTCGCAGACCCGACAATGCGCGGATCCCTCCGAGGCCTCGTCAGATCCTCCCAGAGTTAACGAATATAACTCTCACACTCATATGCATTACTTTTTACATTCAAGAATATAACTTTTACAAGAATCACTAGCCTGGATGAGAGAAAAGGGTACAGACAACAAGGTACCAAGGTTGAAGGAATCGACAAGTCCGAACCTAGACAAGTTCGTAATCAACTATCAATAATCCATCGGCATGAAAATAAGTTGGAATCCATCCAAAAATACTACCTACGATACATGTATTCCGACAACAAAGCTCCTAGATGGTGAATCACAATCAACCATCCCAAATTCTCAAAAATTCCGGAAATATACTAATAATCCATAGAAAAACATGTATCTAAGGTAGATAATCCATACTTCAACATATTCCCATCATGACAACAAGCTGAATCAAAGAGAGTGGAAAAAAACCTCCAAATACCAAAAATCTAGGGTTATGCGAAGTTTACCTCGATTTAGAGCGGTGGAGAAGATTAAACATTGAGTAATCAGATCTAGAAGCTTGAAGATGTTGATGGATGATGGTATCTCATGGGGATCTTCACAAATCGCCCAAAATCGCCCAAGGAAGGAGAAGAAATGGAAAAATGACTGATTGGAGCTGAAGTGTCATATTTATACTAAATGGTGATTAGCGTGCATTAATCTCTGAGAATAACGCGCACTAACGGGTTCAACGGGTAGTCCAGTAGCTTCCGCCTGGTATCGTTAGCGTGCGCTAGGAAATGTTTAGTGTGCGCTAACAGCTTCCTTTAGCGTGCGCTAATCGAGAATTAGCGTGCGCTACTTGGTAGTTAGTGTCCAGAAATTGAAGTCCAGAACCTACTGCATTCTGCCATGCTCGAGCATTAGCGCATGCTAATGTGTTGTTAGCGTGCGCTAGTAGTACAGCTAGTGTGCGCTACCCTCAACACATAGCGTGCGCTATGAACTCTTAATTTCAGTTCAGTTCATTTCTGGACTGTCCGCCCCCACACCACTAGTAGCGTGCGCTAATATTGAAATATAGCATGCGCTATCAATCCCCAAATAGCATGCGCTATAAAAGAAATGTAGTGTGTGCTATGGCTCACGCACAGGTGATAGAATCGCATCAAAATCCAATGTAACAACGATCCGAACAAGAAAGAGTAGATTCCAAATGATATGAAGTTCAAGATTAACAACAACTCGCTAAAAACTTATGAGTGTCAAAATTACAGAAGCACCAAAATGTAAAATTTACAAAAAGTACGGGTATCACAAGGAGAGGCACTCTACATGTCAAAGTTTACATTATACAAGTCTTGTCTAAAATTAATGCCCAGTTATTATCGACTTGCGAACTTGTTAAGCGTTCGAACCCTAAACACTTCCAGTGCCTATCTCCTTATCTCTTAAGAAGTGGAATGTTTGTTCTCAAATGTAAGAAAAATTATTGTATGTATAAAATCATGATGCCGATGATATATAATAATTTAGCAAAAATAAATGTCTTATTAGATTGATGTTCATAATTATAATAAAATGCTCTCACTCTCTCATCCTTTGAGTGGCATTCGAGGGCATATTCTTAACAGTCTCTCACTTGCACTCAGTTCCACAAACTATGGTATCTAATACCCATATTCTCTAGATGTTGCTCTAAGACCATATGAGACAGTGGCCTGGTCAATGGATCAACAACGTTATTTGCTGTGTCTACTCTATGCAGTGTAATATTTCACTTTTTAACCATTTCTCTAACAAAATGATATTTCCTCTCAATATGTTTGGTATTGTGGTGATCCCTAGGCTCCTTAGCCTATGCAAAAGCTCTGTCGTTGTCGCAGAATATCCCCATGGGACACTTTGCATCAGGGACCACTTGAAGTTTCTCAGTAAACTTCTTAATCTAAAAAGCTTCTCTAGCAGCCTATGTGGATGCCTAATATTTGGCTTGACATGTTGAGATATCAATCGCGCTGCTTATGACTTCTCCAAGATACTACTCCACCATTCAGAGTAAAGATATACCCTGAAGTGGACATCTTCACATCCATGTCTCCTGGAAATCCGAGTCTGTATACCCCCTGTTGGAATATTTTATTCCACACATTCATATTTTAGGTTTCGATGATAAGTTGATGAACAATGAAAAACAACAATTAATCAACAATAATTGAACACACACGAGCTGGAGGGAAATACAATGAACTAAAGCATAAAACACAGCTAACGTGCTATATAGCTAACGTACGTAACAATGACCCAGCTGAAGACAGCCGAGTATGGCATGGCTAACGCACGCAGTGCATTAAGAACAATGTTCACTATGAACGGCCATTAACGTACGTAATACAGAGCACTTAACAAACACTATGCAAGGTGAATTACGAATTTAAATAAATCAATCTGTTGGATTGATTCTAGAAGGTCAAAAAACTTGCAAAGGATATATAGAGTTTAACGTACGCAATAGAGAGACGTTAACGTACGCTAAAGAAAGGGGCAAAAGCTACTGGACTGATTTGAACATCACATAACGCACGTAACCAGAGAGGTTAACACACCCTAAACACTTAACATACGCTACGGGAGAAGTATATCATACACTATGGAGGTAACAGGCACCAACGGCTAGTTTAGGCTCCCAAGCCTCTAAATACAACTTCATATGGTATTCATCACACAACAACTTCAAGCAAAGTTTATATACATCAAATATTATTATATATATTATTGTTGTTGTAATCAAGCTTAATTTATAAGAGTTTGAGTGTTCAATTCACTCAACCATAGACGAGAGAAAAGAAAGGATTGTAGATATTGATCTGATGTTATTAGGATTGTGGATCCGGCATTGTTAGAATCATCAAATAAATCCAATTGAGGTTTTTCTAGCACCGATAGAAAGCTAGAAAGATTGTTTCCTTATTCGATAGAAAAGAAAATGGTTTAACTTGGACCGACAAAAAGACAAGATTCTAACAGTTTATCTTGGACCGATTGAAGATAATATTGTAACAGTTTACCTTGGACCGATCGAAGACAAGGCAAAAGGTTTATCTTGAACCTATAGAAAAAGATAAGGAGAGAGGATGTAGGCACTTTTCTGAACCTCTATATATCGCTGTGTCTTTTACATTCCGCACTTTATCGCTTCCACAATCACAAAAGAATTCAATATTCCTAACCGCACTATTAAAACCCCCTTCTAGTGGCGGAACCAGACTCAACACCCACACTTTTAGTTCTCCACTGCCGTATGTAAGAACCAAGTCTTTAGTCCTATTAAGGTACTTAAGAATGTTCTCCACAACAGTCAATGTTCCTGCCCTAGATTTGACTGATACCAATTCACCATACTCACAGCATAATCAATATTCGGTCTAGTGTAAATTATAACCTACATGAGGTTACCCACTGCCGAAGCATAGGGTATCTTACTCATTTACTTTCTGTCTTCCTCACTTTCAGAACACATATCTAAGGAAAGTTGTATACCATATCGCATAGGTAGGAACCCTCTTTTAAAATCTTCCATCCTAAATCGCTTTATGATTTTTTCTATATAGAGGGCTTCGGGAGGGACTTAACATTCTTTTCCCTCTATCCTGGTAGAGACGAATTCCCAGAATATATGTATCTTCTCCCAAGTCTTTTATTAAGAACTCACTAAAAAGCCGAGCATTCACAGAAATGAGCATTCCTACGTATTTTTCCTATAAGTAGAATGTAACTATCAAAATTACCACTTTAGCCGACGACTGGCCGGAGAACGACCGACTGCCGGCCGGCATCATCGGCAAAAGGTCGAAAGTCTAGCCGATGGGGGATGGGTTGTTGGCTAAACTACTTTAGTCGACGACTTTACTTTATGTCGTCGGCTAAATTCATGCAAGCCGTCAGCTAAATTGGAGTAGTTTAGTCGACGGCTACGAGACTTTAGCCGACGACTTAGAATTGTTTAGCCGACGACTACCATACTTTAGCCGACGACTTGTCGTCGGCTAAAGTTTTGCCTGTTTTTCTGTGCAGAATATATCACCATCTCACACTTCAAAACACACCATTTTTTGTGATATATGAATTTTTTTATATATATTTATTATTAAATTTAAATATATAAAATATCATTATATAAATATATAATCATAATGTATATATATATATATATTGAAAGATATATATATAATATTATTAAATTCAAATATATAAAATATCAGTACATGTATAAATATAAAAACTGTCTATAAATGTACGAATGACAAACATGACTCGGCGGCAAACAACCATATTACCTATGCAAATGGCCCGGGTTTGAATCCCGGCAGCCACTGAGTCATGTTTTTTTAATAAGTATAGCCGGCAACAATCGTCGGCTAGAGTCCTGGGACATGTGGAACCCCCTGTCCACAGACATGATCGTGTCAATTAATATAACACGGCTGTGTCACCTTTAGCCGACGACACCTGTTGGGGTTTTGCTAACGACCCCTGTTGGTGTTTAGCTGACGACATCTTCTCGGTCGTCGGCTAAAGTTGGTTTATAAAAAAATGAGTTTCTGCAGTCCCATTTCTCCTCTTTCTCAACCCTCCCCTCGAAAACTCCAAGGACCCCACCGCACCCAGCACCAGACCCTAACCCCGAGCCCCTTCCCAGCACCGGACACCAACCCCGAGCCCTAACCCAGCATCGAACCCCGAGCCTGCCGCACCCAGCATCGGACCCCGAGCCCGCCGCACACAGCACCGGATCCTGAGCCCGCCGCGCACAACACCAGACCCCGACTCCAACCCTGAGGACCCCGTCGCACCCTCCAGTAGACCCCGTGGCTACACTATGTTAATCACAAATGCAAAAATAGAGACCGGAAGAAAATATTTTTGTAAATCTAAATTTAATTAAAAAAAGGCTAATTATTAATCTGAAAGGTAATATTTATCACAAGGAACTAAATATGAATCCGAAAAGTATTTAGTTGGAAAAAGTAAATAGATTATTTAAATATAAACTTATGTTAAAATAATTTGTGAATACGAAAGTTATCAAATCATTTTTCCTGAATATATAATATTTATCTAATTATTAAATCTCACACTTAACAAATTGATATAATGCTCGAGTTATTTATTTAATAATCTGAATCCCTAGAATCTTTATTATCAGATACATCATAATTCTGCATTAAAGTCATTTTTATTCTTGCCTTATCTTATTTAAAGTATTGTACTTAAAGTCTTAAATAGAATTTATTTCCTGTATATGTATTTATGCAAATTAGCTAAAATCCAAAAAACCATTATTTAGAATATTTAGATATTATCATTTTGTGAATTCATAATTAATGTAATTTAAACAAATAAAAACGATCCTCAAGTGAAACGACCTTGGTAAACTTATCAACACTACAAACGCCTCATATACTTGCGAGTCGCTATTTTATTTACAAGTGCATTTTGAGCAAACAGATATTGGTATTTAAATTTATTGGGATATTGTTGTGTTGATTGTGTTGAACCACTAGCACGACGCCACGTGTCACGCCACGTCAACGAGACATAGGCCCTACACACGCCCGTCCACCGTGGCAAATGAAGGCCAGCCGCACAGCCAGCGCGTGAGATACACGGGCCAGCCCAGAACCCTCGTTGGCGCGTGGATCTCACGCGCGCGTGAGGATTTTTGCCACGTCAGAGATGACACTGCAGATAACTTTTCCTTGCCTTTTCCTCTCCCAGTCCCTTACCTTCTGATTGATTGATTTTGAACGGTGCAAAATTATTGTAGATAAGATGCTGCAATAATGAGCAGCATCTTTCAAATTTCAGGGTTGATGTACTGCTATAAATAGCATTACCCCCTCAGCGTAAAAAAGGAGAGTAGAGAGTAGGAGAGTACAGTGCGAAGCATAATGTAGAGTGTGATGTAGATTACGTATCAGTTTTTTAAAATTTAATTTTTATATTTATTTTATGTATTTATGTTTTATATATTTGTACTGTAATACAAAATAAATACTGCACCCCAAATTATATTCTAAATAAAGCTTAGTTAATATTATTTTTATCAGATATAATTCACCTTTATTTTTTATTAATTATTATAATTTTGTAATTTAAGTTCGCACGTTACATTCAAGCTGCTTGGATCAATTGGCGTATTGGGATAAGTCTCTCTCTATCTGTTTAAGTATTTTCCTTTCAATTTAATTTATCTACATCAAGTAAGTTCTTTTAATTTCTCCTGTATTTATTCTGAATATGTCAATATTTATCTATCTCTTAATTTTACCTGTCAATATGAATATGAGCTAAATTTTATATTCTAGGGTTAGGATGACTTAAATTAAATACTCGAGCTTATATTAAAATTATTAATGTGCCTTCTTTAATTTAAATTGATATTATTAACAAATGAAAAAATAAAAACTGGAAGAAAATATTTTTGTAAATCTAAATTTAATTAAAAAAAGGCTAATTATTAATCCGAAAGGTACTATTTAGCCCAAGGAACTAAATATGAATCTGAAAGGTATTATTTAGTTGGAAAAAGTAATTAGATTATTTAAATATAAACTTCTGTTAAAATGATTTGTGAATACGAAGGTTATCAAATCATTTTTCCTGAAGATATAGTATTTATCTAATTATAAAATCTCATAGTTAACAAATTGATATAATGCTCGAGTTATTTATTTAATAATCTGAATTCCTGGAATCTTTATTATCAAAAACATCATAATTCTACATTAAAGTCATTTTTATTCCTACCGCCTTATCTTATTTAAATTATTGTACTTAAAGTTCTTAAATAGAATTTATTTCTTGTATTTGTATTTCTGCAAATTAGCTAAAATAAAAAAAAACCACTATTTAGAATATATAGATATTATTATTTTGTGAATTCATAATTATTGTAATTTTAACAAATAAAAACGATCATCAAGTGAAACGACCTTGGTAAACTCATCAACACTACAAACGCCTCGTATACTTGCGAGTCACTATTTTATTTACAAGTACATTTTGAGCGTACAAGTTTTTGGCGCCGCTGCCGGGGATCGGTATTAAAATTACTATTTTGTGATATTTTCTATGTTCTTTATTTTATTTTTCTCTCGTACTTCTGTTCTTTTCTTTGAATGCAAGAGCATAGATCCCTTAAAGAAGATCTCAAGTCATATATTAAAAATATTAATCAAATTCAACAGGAACTCAGAGAGGAACTAGAAATAGAAGAAAATAAAAAAATACCTCTCGAAATAGTACCTGAAGAACTTGATATGTAACGCCCTGATTTCGCATACACATTTATTATGAATTATAGAAAACATGTTCAATTTTATTAAATTAATGCCCGAATAATTTTATCATTTAATCCAGTTTTATTTCATGATCATGCAAATCCATTTACGTCATTTTAATTCATGTCAAGTCATGCGATTCATTCGTTTCATTTCTCATTTTATTTCATGATTTCATCTCGTCATTTCTAGGCCCGAGTCAAATTTTAAATAATATAAATTATGCCCAAAATATTATTTAGCTGATTACTATAATAATTATTATTATGAATAATTTTCTATTATTATAGTTATCATTATTATTTTAGTTTTATGTAAGCCAACTATTTAATTAGTCCAATATTATTATTATTCTTATTATTAATATTAATATTATTGTCTATTAATTTAATGGTCCAAGTCTTTTCTTAGCCCAATTCAGATTTTCTTTCAAAAACCTAGCCCATAACTTCCTATACCCTAAACCTAATATCTATAGTATAAATACGGTATTTTATACTGCAGCCAGTATACTCAATACACTCCTACCTTGTCATTAATCGCAGTGCGTTCGCTTGCAATTTGTGTTCTTCAAACCAGCAGCGCAACTCCCTTACTTCAAAGGTAAATCTATTCTTTTTTCTTTTCAATTTTTTTTTCATACATGACTTCTACGGCACCATCCTTATCAAATAGCATATTTTCTGTACTCAAGAACATACACACAACACAGGTAAATTCTTCTGTAAGTTCCTTCGATTACAAACACTTTTCATCCCAATTTTTTTTCACACAAATTCGGTCTCCCAATTTCCTTCTTCGGTCGAACCCCGAACATTAGATAAGAAGAAAATAATCCTGCCATCATTCACCCCAAAATTTTTCACTAGCCTCGGCTATTTTCACAAACACGGAGACAATATGTGAGGAAATTGCCATAACCAAACTGTTAATCTCAAACTGATAATATCACCATCAGAAACCCTTTTTTTCTAACCTCACTCTGCTTGGTAAGGCAGAGCCCTATGTTAGTTAGTCACATAGGCACCTTGGAATCAGAATCAGAAATTTATAGAAAACTCACCTGAGTTTTTCTGGCCGAAGCTATTTTAACCCGAATCTGAAACCAGAATTCAAATCAAAACCCAAACCATTTTGTTGAATCAAATTCAGAGCTGAAGAAACAAACCTTTGATTTCGGCCGAAACCGGAAATCCCCAGCCACGGTCACCTTTTTCCGTTGATTCTGGCCGCTCTCCTTTTCATCATCAGCCGACCTTCGCCGCCGCCGCGAAACCCTGTTGTTAAACCAGTCGCCGCTCATCTGCCCATTTTTAATATTCATCTCCCAGTGTGTTTGGTCGATGTGTGTTTGTGTGTAGCAGAGAGAAAATAAAATAGAGAAGTGAGATGAGTCATTGGGGAAGATGAGAAAAGGGCTGACTCTCCTCGGTGTGTATTCTATATCACAGACCTCTCCAAAAAATCTCTAATTTAACCCTCTAATTTATTTTATCCTTCAAATTAACCCGATTGTTAAAGGAATAATACCCATTGTGCGCCTAAGTCTATTAGTTTATGGGCTTTCCTAGTTAGGGTTTGGCTAAGGCCTGTTTGTATGTATTTCTCCCTATTTAAAGGGAGCTCATCAATGGAATAATACAACAACCTTTGTGCCCTACTTTCTGTCTCGGTTATTTTCCGTTCAACACGTTATCAGCACGTAGTTCCTGAACTGAGCAAAGAAAAAATCTCTCCCGATTTTCTGCAAAATTCCTAAAAAAAAAAAAAAGGAAAAATCGAATTTTCCAAACCCTAGCCGCCACAGGCCATCTTCTTCCTCGATCGCCGCCCGTCTGCTACCCCCACCCGCCGCCGCAGGAACCGCGGCAGAACCCGCTTCAGACACCGCGACCCGAATCACGACCATCGCCGACCAACCGATCGCGATTCGATCCAGTCCTAACCCCCGATCGCGAACCACCATTGCAGATTGCCCTATACATCTCCTTCACGGACCGCAATCCGCCTTCTCTGTTTCTGACCAGCCGCAACCCAAAACAAAGGCCGACCCACGCGACCCATCGTTGGTAGCCCGCCTCAGTCGCCGCGACCCTAAACCCATGCCCGTGATTTGACGTCCAACCCGAGTTTTATTATTGTTCAGATTCAGATCCCGGCCCGTCTTCCAGCCCAGATCACCGTGCCCATCCCGTCCGCTCGGCCTGCTCGTGCTCAGTCAGTCCCACCCGGTTCTAGTTGCAGAGCCGATTGTCCAGCCCGTCGCTGCAGTACAGAACTCGGCCCGCGACCTGCACCGAATGAGCGAGACTCAACCCAGATTGTTGACCTGCACTGACCCTGCCATCGACCCGACCCGCCTCGGCATCCGTTATCCATTTTACGCCACTATTCACGAAATAAAGTACACAATACGAACCCTACTACCTGCAATGTCCAATTTTAGATTTTTTGACTGTATATATACGTGTATAGATATATTCATAGGGCTATGTGATTATATCTATAATTATATATATACTTTGCATGCATCGTTAGTTATGGCATGTGTATTAGCTTCATTTTAGTAGATTTTAAAGGACTTATTTCTACTACATATATTAAATAGAACCATGATAAAGTAATATAATTGGTAATCCTCAATAGCATCGAAAGAAATTTTGACCATATCTTGGTTCCGAAAAATAATAACGCTCCCACTATTGAAAATTTTATCATGGAAAGTACTCATGGTAAACTGTGAAAAATCATTTTCTTTTTTTTCTTGTATTAAGATAGCTTATCCAACTCGCCTCAAACTTGAAATCTTGGACTCAAAAGAGCTTGAGTACCATAGATGGGTCTCCTACGTCAAGACAACATTTATCACTAAAGAATATAGTGGTGCGCTCCCTAACACCACAGACCAAGTACCGTCTGACAAGATTAAAGCGAGTGCACTTATATTCCTCAGGTGGCACATCGAACCCAGCCTGAGATAGGAATATCTACGGTTGAAAATCCCGCAAAGAACTGTGGGATGCACGTAAGGGCCAATTTGGGAACATTCACGAACTTTGCTCCCATAGTTGACCGTGCAGTGGAATGAAATCCGCTTGCTTGATTATAAACGGATCAACAACTTCAACAAAGATATGCTCCGCCTCAAGGCACGCCTAAATTTCTGTGGGAAGGACATCACAGAAGATGACATGATCCATAAAGCTTTTTCTACCTTCCATACTTCCGCTCATATACTAACGAACCAGTATAGGCTGGAGTATGATAATAAACGCATCACTACCTTCAGTAAGCTAATCAACCTACTGCAAGTAGCTGAGAGGCATAGCGAAGTGTTAGTGAGCAGTAATGTCAGGACGATTGGGACAAAGAAAATTCCCAAGGCCAATTATGGCAGAGTGAAGGATGGAAACTACCCCAATGAATAGGGGACTGGACATGATAGGCTTCGTGGTCAAGAACGTGTGGGTTCTTCCAATGTAATGGGAAGACTTGGTGCTCCCGGCTCTACTAGCTAAGGGAACCAAATAGCACCTACCCATCTTATCGCCTCTAAGGCTCGAGTTAGCAATGAACTGTGCTATCACTGTGGAGATGCTGGACATGGTACAAGAACTATCATGCAAGCAAGCACGTCGCATCTCACTACAAGAAATATAGAGAGTCCAAAGAAAGGAGAACTCACAATATGGAGGAATATGATCTAGACAAGCCCCCCTATGTCAATTTCACAGTCACCAATCGTCGAATTGAGCCATACGAGCCACAGTCTATAGACTGAATCTTAGTATTATGTTTACTTTCTCGTTTACATTTGGTATAGTTGCCTCAAGACGATTGTGTTGGTGTTTTCTTTTCAATAATAGTGTGATGCAACATTGTTTCACGAACAAGATATTAATATTGCTTACGTTAGATTCTTAGCTTTATTTCGAAGTACTGAATAATGCTTAAATGCTTATGGTTCGAAAATTTCTCTCTCTTCTAAGGAATGAATCGAGTAGAACTTGAATGTTCTTAGAATAAGGCTTTTATTCATCGAATTAGTCGCCTGCCAAACCTCGGTAACTATGATGATTGAGTCCTCCCAACTCATCAAATGGCGAGGTAATGCCCAATGTTGATGCCTAAACGGAAGTCTTCTAAGTTACCGATGCTCTGTATGCATCTAGAGCCCTTCGAACCTTACTTAGCTTCAATAATATACGTAGCAATGGTTTCCAGATTGAAACCCACTGTGAAAATGTAATAGAGTTTCTTTTATTAATTCTAATGAATGTGGACGTAAACGCATTTTAGAATAACTCATGAGTCAACCTAGTGGATTGTACCTCACTATTATTAGGTTTTTAAAATCCTATGTTGTAACCAAAAATGTACTTTGGGACATAGACTCATATATGCTTTGGCACGATAGACTAGGTCATCCTGGTCGTAGTATAATGATCCATATACTAAAGAACTTGTACGTACATCATTACTTTTCGAGTGAAAATGTGGCAACAACTCAACATAAAGCACAATGTTGACGTTAATCGTGTTATGTCATCCAAAGAACGAGATGCATATCAAATGCCCACTAGTTAGTGTTGCAAAGCCTGCTCTTTAGCCAAAGTAGGAGCGAGACCTTCCTATGCTAAAGACACAAAAGCAAACATTCCATTCTTACGCTGAATATAAGGAGAAATTTGTGGATCCATCCACCTAATATGCAGACCATTTACGTATTGATGGTTTTGATGGATTCTCCGACATGTTGGTCACATGTCGCTCTCCTGTCCACTCAAACTGTTGCAGAACTTCCAAGATAACTTATAAGGGCTCACCTCCCTTATAACATCTAAAGGACTTGATGATTAGAGAGTTCACATCAAAAAGTATTTGATGTTTATTGCATGATAGAGATCAATGAATAGTATCTCGTCCCATGTGCATATGTAAATGGTCTCACATAAACCACCATCGAAAGAATATGTATGGTGATTATGTCATTGGTTACGCGTATCAATTAGCATATTTTTGCCTGGGATTATGCAATATTGCATGCAACTTTACTTAAATCATTCACTCTTAGACCTATTACTAATCAATTAGTCTATGCGTACCATTTGGTAACTGGATAACCTGATTTTTATTATTTGGACCCAGACGGACTTGAGTGCCAATTGCGCATATTTGGTTACCCATTATATGTGCCTTTTGCGCCCCACAACGCATCCGTCTTTAGAAACGATTAAGTATTTACGTTGGATAAGAATCTCCAGACGTTTATTCGCTATTTAGAACCTTCACAGTTGTAATACCTGTAATTTTCTCTTTCGGTACTTTTTTGTTTCTGGCATCTTTCTGGTTTCCAGAAGCTCACTTGCGAGCGTTTTGACATTTTGATAATGTTTCGTTCTGCGTGTTTGGTCATCCGAGTTGTTCCGGGGCTGTTTTACCCGAATCCGTGTCTTGAGCGACTTTTCCCGCTATTTGATTCATTTCATGTGATAATGGTTCGAAACTACGGTTTCATGTTTTCTATAAGTCCGTTGAGCTTTGTTATACGTGTTGTGAGTTTCGGTTCGGTTGCTTGATGTCATATTGTGATTTACGGACGTTTTGGGCCGTTTCGTAATTTCCCAAAGTTTGGGGGTGATCACTTCTGTTATCGTATTCCGAACCTTCGGGTAGTCGGGAATAGGTTTTCCTTCAACACTTAAGTTCGTCGCCTCGAATCCTTTACGTTCGTACCATCGGGAGTTGTTCACCATTGCATATTGATTTTTTTTCGGTTCCTTTCTTGCCTTCTTGTGCTAGCTGCCTGTACTCCCCAAATAGGCACCTTACGTACGTAATGCATGTCTCAGTTACGTACATAACGGCCTTTGTAAAATAGTGCAGAGAATTCTGCGATTTTCGTTACGTACGTAAGCATGGGAGTCTTACGTACGTTAACAAGCTAACGTACGTTAGCTGCCTATGGCTAACGTACGTAACACGGCCTGGGTTTATATACCCAGGAGTTGACCAAATTCGTCATTTCTTCACCTACACTTCGTCTCTCCGTGGCTGGGCGACTCGTAGGCGATTGGAAGGTGATTTTGGGGTCTTGTAACTCCAAGTTTACGTCTTTGTTGAGTTCTTGGTGTTGTTTAACATCCTTAATCCGTGTTCTTCACCTTCGATTCGAGGTAAACATCTTGTAAACCCTTCCTCTATATTTATGGAATCTTTGAGTTTCGGGTTGTTCTTCTTGATTCTTGTTGTTGTATATCATCAATCGGTTATATCGATTCTCTTCCTATGATTTGATTCGTATTTCTTACCGTATTCGGGTCCGGATTATGCTCTTGTTGTTCTTGGGGAAGTATTGAACCCCAAGTGTTCGATCTTTTGTTTCTACGAATTCTTGTTGGGGCTTTCGTATGTTTTCCATCCCTCTTGTGATCGACTTCGTAGTAATTATATTGTTCTTGTGATTTCGACCTAGTTGGAAGATTCGAGGGTTGTCGGTCAAGCTTTTTCGTCGCTTCGCGTGCTTTGGATTTGAGGCAAGTACCTTTATATACGAATTATAACTATGTGAAATCATTGTTGCCGAAGTGTGTGAATTATATATATTTATATACTAAATATATGTATGTATAAGGTTATACGTATATATATATATATATATATATATATATATATATATATGTAAGTATGTATGTATATAGATATACACATACCTATGTCGTGTGATTAATATCGATGATAGTTGACGTACTCAACTTGGATTGATGGATGAACTATACTTATTTATATATATTCGGTTGAGTCGCAATATAGCGATATATGTGCGGTGTTGGTTGGTTATGCTTGAAGGCTTATTGTGATTGAGTTTTGATTGACAACGTGCGTGTTATTGTTTATTTGTATGGTTATGGACTGGGGGAGAAATTGTGTGATTTGATGTACTGAGTTGATAATTGTTGTGACGTTTGTCTGTGTGCTTGATGTCTGAAATAATGTGGATACTTGTTGTGAGAAACGTCGTATCCGGGAACCTCTGAGGGCGGGGCGTGCACTCCGGCATAGTGTATCCGCAATGTGCGGCTCCATATGGGTGGTGAACGCCGGTGTTACCTAATGCGCGCGCAAGGGGCGGCTCTTGCGGGAGTGATCGCCGGCGCGGTGACATGTTCAAGGAGCGGCCAACATAGTGGAGTGAACGCCGGTACACAGGTGCGCAAGGGAGGCGCCTGGCAGGCTTATTGGTTACGGGTATTTGAGTGATAGCTAAGACCCCGTTACCGAACGATGTTCATATCTCAAATTCTTTCAACTCACTTTTAAATGTTTGTCCTGATATAGACCGCGATTCGTGTTTTTAAAAGTTTGTTTCAACCTGTTTTTAAAGCGTTGGTATCTGTAATATCCGACGGAAATTCTTACTTACTGTTGTATCGTTCGGATAATTCAAATACTGTTGTGCTCTTGTTGCATTTGTGTATTGTTATTGATATTGGAATATATCATAAATAAACATAATAATAACGATCACTCGCACTATAATTGGATTCTCAACGTCGCATAGATTAATACATTTTTTTAGCTACTAACCTGGGTATAACGTACGCTAATCCTTAAACATAACGTACGTTATGCTTAGTTCTTTACGTACGTAAAGGTGTGCTTGTTACGTACGTAACCAGTGTAATCGTATCCGATCTCAACTTTCGGCGTGTAGGGCCGGACGGGATTCGAATATCTGATCTTTTGGAGGCAATCTAGTTGACCTACATTGCGTACGTAATGCGTTGATAGGTAACGTACGTAACGATGTTCGTGTTTCAGTCCAGTAACATCTGGACAGAGCTTACGTACGTAATACTGTCCGGGTAGCGTACGTAACGCACTGTGCTGTTATAAAAAAACAGCTTGTGTCTTTCATTTTGCACGACCAAACTCTGAGTTTTCACCTAGATAATCATCCTCCTGCACCCCTAGATCAAAATTACCTTCTTCCAACTTGTGTTTGAGCTTTACATTTGGATTTTGGAGCTTGTTGATTGGGAGTTGGAGTCATTCTTGAAGCTTAGATTGTGTTCTTGTGGTCTTGGTGTATTGTTCTTCAATTCTAAAGGTATGTCATACGTTTTAACCCTATAATCTCATAGTTATAATGATAGTAATTAAGTATACTCCACCTAGTGATGATTTAATCAAGCTAAACATGTTCATAGTTAAGCTTCCAACAAACTTAATGATGAATATGATAGTTAAGGGTTTGTAAGGTTGTGTTTTTAGTATCTTCAATGATGATGATCATGTTTAGTTAAACCAAACTCTTATTCCTGGACTAATAACACCAATAGACTACTAATAATCTTTGTTTCATTATGATGTAAATAACTTCTTGGAATAATTACCATAAAATGTTTTGAGAACCCTTGTTGATCATTAGAAGTATGGAATCACCTTCTTGAACCTAAGCTAAATAAATCCATAGGAGTAATGTTTGAACCACCAAGTTAACTAGAAGATTATAAGGAAGGTGTTGAACTTGTAGTGGTCTTCATAATCATAATATGGAATTATAACTACTTAACTCAACATAAGTAATTGATTTAAGTGCAGATTTTACTTTTGATGTTCTTGATAAGTTTAAAGAGTAGGAGATTATTGGTTAACACATCTTAATCCAGCAAATATTTGGTAAACATCTTGTAATCAATTGTAAGAATAGAATGGTATTGAATGAGGTTCTTGGAGTAACGCTCAACATCTTAAGTTGAACTACTCAAATGAGAATTAGGATGTTGTCTCGTCGAAGTTTGATATAGATGATCATATGAACGCATTATTGAATAAAATGTACTTCATTCAAGGTTGATTGTCCGAGTAACCAATTTTGAATCGAGGGCCGGCTGTTCGTTTGACTAAGAAGGACTTTACACGCCTCCGTATTGAGGCAAGTTATCTTGCTTGGTTATAATGATGTGTGGATTCTTATGATGATTATGCATTTCGTGTATATGAAACACTTATAAAATTGCGTCTTGTGATTTGATGTTGCTCTTAAAGATGTCCCGTTTTCATCGTGGGATTGTATTCCCAAGTTCGTTACTTTTGGACCCTTGATATTGTTGATCTTGTTGTCATCTCGGTGAGTCCTCGATCCTTATTCGGATTTTGTGAAATTCTTGAATTCGTTGTCATGTTGCATCGTGACATATCCGGAGTCATATCTACGTTCCGATTGGATATTGTGTAGGATTTTTAGCCGGGCACATATATAGTCATGCGTGAATATTTTTTTCCGTGAAAGGCTGTGCACACGAGACGTAGTTCGTTGAGGCTAATTAGGTACATTGTCCCACGTATATCCTGGATTCCGTATACGGGGTGGACATGTGCACTGACACATATTCGGATCGGGCGTACTGTGATGTCCCTCTCGAGCCATACTATCTTAGTCGCTCACAGTCCATTTTTATACTTGGATGTGTTCGACGTTTTGTGACTGAGCGTTCATACGCCCGAGGGGTATGTTCGTTAGTCGGGGAGTTATTCTTGAAATCTTATATACGTGAATTGTATACTATCTTGAGAATCATTTATCATGTATATCTGACCCTGTGTTGGGCGAAATACTTGTGTTGTATTTTAGGTCGAGGAAAAGGCAAGGCACGGGAAGATCAAGGTGATGACGAAGGGTTCGAAGGATACTAGTTCGGGGGCCCCAAGTCTTTCGTGTCCAGTCATGTTCGTACCGTGTAATGTTATTTTTTCCGCTTCATTTTAAGTTTGAACAAATGTATTGTCATTTAAGGTATAATTCATCTCCATATGGATTATACTTATGTTTTGGATCCTGTTTGTAATAAGGCCGTAGGCCATACTGCTGTAAACTCCACATCGGAGTAAGTACTATGTTTTGTGGTTCGGTATCACATGTATTGTGTATTTAATCTGTACTTTGGATATCGCCTGGTGGATCCCAGTGTGGGGTCCACGGCACTGTAATGGCCGCCTTATCGGGGTGTTACAGAAGATGGTATCAGAGAGATGCAATTGCTAGAGGTCGTTTCCTTTCTTTTTGAGACTTTGTGTATTAAACTAGTATCAAGAGACCTTCATGTCACGTGTGACCCGTGCGAGCGCCTGATCCTACGAGCCAAATGCGGTACGTACTTTATGAACCATGAATAAATTATTGACATGATATTGATCTCTGAATAGATCTCCTTGTTGATCTCGGCATTTTAAGGGTTTGTGGCAGGAATTATCTGATTGATGATTCAAATAAAATTCTGGATTGATTATATGATTGAAATCGTTCGACTCAAACGTCGATATGATATTTTGTGTGACTCCCGTAGTGATGATAACTCATTACGAACTGTTTTCTTGAATATGTAATTTCTTACTGCCATTAACTTAGCGTGAATTCTGATTGGTATCATGAACTGTATTTATGATTATCATTACAAATTGATTCTTTCAGTATGGAAAGAAATTTGAGAGGCCGTGGCAGAGGGGGACGAGGCCGCGGAAGGGGCCGAATCCCGATACCGCGAGCCAACAGACGTGCGAACGCAGAGCATAGTTCCGCAGCGGTGATTCGCCTTCTAGGACCAATCGCACCACAATGGACGCGAGGATGCTCGTGTCGATCCTTACACCGTAATGCAGGCATGATGGCTCGATGACCCAAATGGGTCGCTTAATGGAAACTATGCAAAGAGTCTGCCGACCAAAGATCAGGGGCCACCTCCTGTACATGGCGGGCCAGTGAATCGGATCATCAGCGACATCTCGCGCCAACGACCCCCGATTTTTGAAGGTTCCTCTGAGCCGGCTGATATCGTGCATTGGATCGAACACTTCGAGAAATTGTTCGATATGGTAGACTGTCCAGTAGAGAATCGCGTCTCCGTAGCAGCTTACTATTTGGGCAAGGGCGCCCACACTTGGTGGCTTTCGGTGAGGCCAGCGGATGGCGTATGCACTTGGGAAGAATTTAAAAATCTCATGCTGGATCGTTACTATCCAGGTCCTCTCCGCGAAGCCAAATTATCAGAATTGCTGAATCCGGAACCATCCGAAGATGATGACGTACTATCTATTGCCGAGAAATTCCAGGCACTTCTCCCTTTTGCCACGACGATTGTCCACACAGAAGCTGATAAGATCAAATACTTTCTCAAAAGGCTTAAACCCCGAATGAGAATGCAGCTGTTGAACCATCATTGTGTGACCCTACCTAATTCATCGAGAAAGCTCGAGTACGAATTGACCGTGAAGGAAATTTCCAAGAAGCAACCGCAGCCTAACAACAAGAAATTCAGAACCAACTACCGACAAAGAATCGGGAACATTCAAGAGACCCCAACCAGTGCAAATCCTTCGAACGGCAACCTACGGCATCGAAGCCAACCGGATAGCAACCTCGAGCGGTCACCTATCTGTTGTATGCTATAATTGTGGAGACCCGGCACATCAATTCGAAATGTCCTAGGCCGACCATGTCATGCCATACTTGTGGGAAGAACGGACATCGTGCTCGTTATTGTAGGAGTGGACTAGGACGTATTCCCGCAGATCTCATGCTCCAAAGATGATCTTGATTCAGACCGAGTACCTCCATCCGCTTCTTATCAGACTACCAGGGCAAACAAAGGGATGGGACGTGGAAATCAAGCAGGTACACCTGGTGCAGGGGCTGCAAAACCTAGAGTTTACGAGATGAAGAGGGCTGAATATCCCGAAGCCAGCATGATTGCAGGTACTCTCGAGATCCAATCTCAGCCTGTCTGTGTTCTTTTTGATACTGGTGCTTCACACTCCTTTTTGTCTACTTCTTGTTTGAGTCGTTTGCAATTAGAGCATGTTATCAATTGTGAACCTTATATAATTGGTCCACCCGATGGTAGAAGAATTGTTGGAAATCGTGAAGTTCGTGGATCGCCGATTCGAATGAACGACCGTGAGTGGTTGTCAAATTTAATTGTGGTCGATTTACCTAAAGATGATGTGATCTTGGGTATCGATTGGATGGACCGTCATGATGCCATAATTAGTGTCCGCAAGTAACAAAGGACTGGCCATATCTGACGATGGTCTTGAGTGTACTTTCCAGGGTGATAATCCCAGCCGTTCCAGGAGAATCATCAGCGCTATGAAAACGGTGAAACTGCTTAATCAAGGATGTATTGGCTATTGGTGTTACATGACCAAGACAATGGATCGACCAGTTGAATTGATCGATATTCCGGTAGTCCGAGACTACCCAGACGTATTTCCAGATGAGTTGCCAGGCTTACCTCCGCATCGTGATATAGAGTTCAATATTGAGTTAGAGCCTGGTACGTCCCCGCTTTCAAAAGCACCGTATCGTATGGCTCCGAATGAGATGCAGGAGCTGAAAAGCCAACTTGAGGATTTGACCGAGAAGGGCTACATTAGACCTAGTGCGTCCTCTTGGGGAGCACCAGTACTATTTGTACGTAAGAAGGACGGATCTCTACGTCTGTGTATTGATTATCGTGAGTTGAACAGGGTAACCATTAAGAACAAATACCCATTGCCGCGTATTGATGATTTATTGGATCAGCTTCAAGGGGCTGCTGTGTTTTCTAAGATCGACCTGAGGTCTGGTTACCATCAGTTGAGGATTCGTGAGTCTGATATTTCGAAGACCGCTTTTCGTACTCGCTATGGGCATTATGAGTTCGTAGTGATGCCTTTTGGACTGACGAATGCACCGGCAATATTCATGGAGCTGATGAATCGAGTGTTTATTAATTATCTGGATCGCTTTGTAGTCGTTTTTATTGAAGACATTCTGATCTATTCTCGTGACCATGAAGAGCACGAGCGTCATCTCCATCTAGTTCTCGAGGCGTTGAGGCGAGAGCAGCTTTATGGAAAATTTTCTAAATGTGAGTTCTGGATAAACGGGTTATCTTTCTCGGGCATGTGATATCGATTGATGGGGTGCGAGTAGACCCGGTAAGACGAAGCTATCCGAGACTGGTTACCACCAAAGAACGTTAAGGAAGTACGCAGCTTCTTGGGACTAGCAGGTTATTACCGACGGTTCGTGGAGGGTTTTTCCAAAATTGCCCAACCAATGACTAATTTGTTGAGGAAGGATAAGAAGTATTTCTTGTCGAGGCATGTCGTGAGCTTTGATGAACTTAAGAGCCGGTTGATTTCGGCGCCTATTTTAGTTCTACCAAAAGGAACGGAAGGTTTTGTAGTGTATAGTGACGCATCTAAACAGGGCCTTGGGTGTGTACTGATGCAAAACGGGAAGGTGATCTCCTATGCATCGAGACAGCTACGACCTTACGAGGTCAACTACCCCACCCATGATTTAGAACTCGCAGGCATGGTGTTTGCTTTAAAAATCTGGCGTCATTATCTGTATGGAGTTACCTGTTAGATTTTTACGGATAACAAGAGCTTGAAATACATTTTTACTCAGAAGGAGTTAAACATGAGGCAGAGAAGGTGGCTAGAACTCATCAAAGACTATGATATCGAGATCCTTTATCATCCGGGCAAAGCAAATGTAGTTGCTGACGCTTTGAGTCGTAAAACAGTACAGGAGCAGATGCTTGCCCGCCTAACAACTCAGAGGGTATTGCAGTTAGAATTGGTGAGGCCGGAAATTGAAGTCTGGTTACAGCGTATTCAAGGGCAACTCTGTACACTTGAGATTTCATCGTCCCTTGAGGATATAATTAGATCGAAGCAAGTTACGGACCCATTCTTATCTCGAGTTCGCGATGAAATAACTCAAGGGAAAGCTCCTGGCTTTGTAATACACGAGGATGGATTGATACGTTTCAGAAACCGAGTTTGTGTACCCGCTGATGATGAGTTGAGGAGTTCTATCCTGAGAGAAGCTCATGCTACCCCGTACTCTATCCACCCGGGGTCTAGCAAAATGTATAAGGATTTGAAACAATATTATTGGTGGGGAGGTATGAAACGTGAAGTTGCGAATCTGCTTTCGAGGTGTTTAACCTGTCAACAAGTTAAGATTGAGCACCAAGACCCGCAGGATTGCCGAAACCGCCTCCGATTCCCGAGTGGAAATGGGAGGACATATCGATGGATTTTATTACACTGTGCCGACGAGTCGCCGAGGGATGAATACGATTTGGGTGATTGTGGATCGTTTGACCAAATCAGCCCACTTTCTCGGAGATTAAAGATACTTGGGGACCCGAGAGATTGGCCCAACTATTTATCAAAGAAATTGTAAGGTTACATGGTACCCTAAGAGTATCAGACGATCGTGACAGGCGATTCGTGTCACATTTTTGGAAAGCGTTCATCGTGCGATGGGTACGCATTTGAACTTCAAGAAAGATTTCACCCGCAGACGGATGGTCAGACTGAGAGAACTATCCAAACTTTAGAGGATATGCTGAGGGCGTGCGTTCTCGATTGGAAGGATGATTGGGAGGCCCAACTACCCTTGGTGGAATTCACTTATAATAATAGCTGGCACACTTCTATTCAGATGGCACCTTATGAAGCATTGTATGGCCGTCGTTGTAGATCCCCTCTGTGTTGGGACAATCCATCTGAAACCCTCGGTACGGAACCCGATATGTTGTTAGCAGCCCGTGAGAAGATCGCCCTAATTAGGAGTCGTTTGTTGACGGCTCAAAGCCGACAGAAGTCCTACGCAGACAACCGCCGGCGACCGCTTGAGTTCGAGGTCGGCGACCATGTACTAATGAAGGTATCCCCTACTCGAGGAGTTTTTCGTTTGGGGAAGAGAGGCAAGCTGAGTCTGAGGTATATCGGGCCGTTTGAGGTTTTGGACCGAGTGGGCGATTTAGCCTATCGCCTGGCTTTACCACCAGCCCTGAGCCGAATTCATAACGTGTTCCATGTCTCTCAGTTAAGGAAATACGTTGCTGATCCGAGTCATGTACTTCAGTTCGATGAGATCGATTTAGCGGAGGATCATTCGTATGAGGAGCACCCCGTACGAATACTTGAGAGGAGGATCAAACAACTACGTAATAAGACGATTCCCCTACTGAAGGTTCAGTGGTCACGACACGGGGTCGAGGAAGCCACGTGGGAGATGGAGAGAAGCATTCAAGAGAGGTATCCTGAATTGTTTACCCCTTAGTTTCGAGGACGAAACCCCTTTTAAGGGGGGGAGTATGTAATATCCGACGGAAATTCTTACTTACTGTTGTATCGTTCGGATAATTCAAATACTGTTGTGCTCTTGTTGCATTTGTGTATTGTTATTGATATTGGAATATATCATAAATAAACATAATAATAACGATCACTCGCACTATAATTGGATTCTCAACGTCGCATAGATTAATACATTTTTTTAGCTACTAACCTGGGTATAACGTACGCTAAACCTTAAACATAACGTACGTTATGCTTAGTTATTTACGTACGTAAAGGTGTGCTTGTTACGTACGTAACCAGTGTAATCGTATCCGATCTCAACTTTCGGCGTGTAGGGCCAGACGGGATTCGAATATCTGATCTTTTGGAGGTAATCTAGTTGACCTACATTACGTACGTAATGCGTTGATAGGTAACGTACGTAACGATGTTCGTGTTTCAGTTCAGCAACATCTGGACAGAGCTTACGTACGTAACACTGTCCGGGTAGCGTACGTAACGCACTGTGCTGTTATAAAAAGACAGCTTGTGTCTTTCATTTTGCACGACCAAACTCTGAGTTTTCACCTAGATAATCATCCTCCTGCACCCCTAGATCAAAATTACCTTCTTCCAACTTGTGTTTGAGCTTTACATTTGGATTTTGGAGCTTGTTGATTGGGAGTTGGAGTCATTCTTGAAGCTTAGATTGTGTTCTTGTGGTCTTGGTGTATTGTTTTCTTTTGAGAGCTCAGTTCCCTCACAAATTAACTTGAGTTTATCCCAGATTTCTTTGGCTGTTTTGCAGCTCTTTACCTTTGAGAACGTGCCTTTGTCAAGAGTGACAAATAACACGTTCTTAGCCACGTTGTCGAGATTGGCTCGCTTCCTTTCATCTGTTGTCCATTGCTCGCGTTCTTTCTCGAGCATTTCAGCATGGGCTTGGCCCTCAATCCTTGCGGCTGGATTGACCTTCATGATCTTGATTGGACCATCCTGTATAACAAAAATCATCTCTTCGTGCATTGCTGCAAGATGAGCTTCCATTCTAATTCTCCAGTCGTCAAATTCGTTAATAGAGAACATAGGGACTTTGTTAATCATAGAAGTATCCATACTTGATAATATAGGAATGAAAGAGACTGTTTTGAAAATAAGTGATTAGAATCTGATTCGGTTAAAAAGAAATACGACTGATTCTTTTTAGAATCAACCGCTCCGATACCACTTGTTGGCCACTTAAGTATACTGGATACAGTTTGGAAAAATGATTTAAACAACAAACTGTACGGATTCTAAATCTGAGTGCGTAGCGGAAGTCTTGAATACAGTAGGTTGCTATGGATACAGCAACTAAGTGTATGGTGTATACTTAATATATCACGGTAATTTAAAACAGTAAAAGCTAAAGGTAAATAACACAGTAATTAAAGTGGTTCGAGGTAAACCCCTCTACGTCCACTGGTCCTCCACACATGAGTAAAAAGTTTATTATAATTACTGCGTACACAACTACGTAATTATAAACAAACCTATCCTTGTATCGTTCACACAGATTGATACAAAGAATGTCGCTTTCAACCGTTCACACAGATTGGTTAAAGCTTTCTTCTTGACTAGCTTCTTCACACACAGTTCCAAAGCTTCGTCCTTATTCGTCCCACACAGTCGAATAACTTGTTGAGTTCACACAGAGCTCGGTTTTTACGAGAGGTAAAAGGTAGGTAGCCGAGTAAGAACAGTGACTTTGAAGTTCTTGGTGATGATGGTCATTCTTGATGTTGAGCATTGTATATCTCTTTCGTTCTTAATAGCAGTATGCTTTGGAGATATGTTTGCTCGATGATAACTTTTGATAGCTTGAGTGTTAGGTTACTTGATGGCGATCTTCAATGTCTTCATAGGATATATATAGTCTCTGAAGAAAGTATCCGTTGAGATGTATCCGTTTGAATAAGATTTCCTTCAACGGAATATGACATGATCCGGATTTCATGATTCTCAAGATTCGAAGATCGGCGAGATTTAAATACTTTATCCTTGAGTATTTAAATACTTCTTTGTTCAACGGGACTTGACTTGTGTTCCTTCTTGTCCTTTTGTGAACAGTATGGAAGATAACTGTATTTTGAGCATCGAGACAGTTTCCATACTTGGTCTTTTACAAGACTACTTGCTGTACTGACGAGCTTCACTTTATGCTGATTCGACGCAGGTCTTCGATACAGGATAAAGCCTCAAAGCTTCGATACAGTTTCCTTTACTGTATTTGGCATATATGTCAAAACCTCTAAATGACATTCGATACAGGGATTCGAGTATCCCGGCTGTTTCGATACAGGGTTTTTGTTTTCCCAACATGACTTCATCTTCAGACTCGACATCCGCCATCATCACGTCCTTCATATTTTCGGCGAGATCCACCCTTTAGCTTTCATCAGGAATTTCTTCCGGATCTTCTTCTGGATCTTCTTCTAGATCTTCTTCAGGATCCTCCTCTGGTTCTTCTTTTGGATCTTCTTCGGGATCCTCCTCCGAGTCTTCCTCGTCCATGGAGTCGGCATCCCAATTTGAAGTTGGAATCTCCTCTTGAGCATATAAATCCAATAGGCGTCCAGCGACAAATTGGAAATCGTCCGCAGCCTCTCGCTCTTCAAGCGATCTCTTGATGGCCTTTTTCCAAATCCGGAAGATGCAACAACTCCAGTCTTCGGATAATTTCTCCATCAAGTGCTCTAGCTGGCGAGTGACTGAACCTTGTTTCCCAGATTTTACCCACTTACTCAGTCTATTAATGACGTAGTGTGGCGCATTTTCTGGTAGACTAGGATCGTCCCACCAGTCCTTACGCGCTAGGAGACGTGAGTCAAAAGTAGCTGGGACCTTCTTACGTGGAGTCATTCTAGGTTTGGCCATTCTAACAGTTCCTACATAAATAATTATATAAGTAAAATGAAATGACATATGCATGATTAATGACTAAAATACCTCAGACGGAGTGGCGAAGTGGCGAAGCTGAGAGCATATGATACTCTTACATTTTAGCAAGTCTACAGAAAGGTAAAACCCGCTCTGATACCACTATGTAACGCCCCGACTTTCTAGGGTAAATATTGGGGAAAAATAAATAAAAGGTAAATTTTGAGAAAAATAATTTTCTTGAGAATATAAAAATTCTCGCCTACAAAATCGAATCGTTACAATGACATAACAATAAATACCTTTTAATAAGGTAACATTTCATCATATATAAGAAGTAAAATTTTGCGGCGGAAGAATAAATCATAATTTATAAATTGCTAATCAAGGTTTCCCGAAATAAGTTTTCAAACATTTGACATAAAGAAAACATCATGAAATAAATTCTCTTTCATATGCCCTCTCGGCTCGCTCCTTCGTCCATCCGGCTCGATTAAACCTGCGAGTTCAATAATGGTGTGGGTGAGCTTCATTCAGCTGGTGGAAATTACACTGATCACAATAATATACAATCTCATGGAAAGCATAACATGAATAATCTATCACATTTTCCTCAACGTAAATGCATACACACAATATTACGCATAACACAAATATTGAGGTTGCGCAGGTGCCCCCGCAACAACATTAACATACACACAATATTACGTATAGCATGAATCTAGCACGCACAACACGAATATTGAGGTTGCGCAGGTGCCCCCGCAACAACATAAAACATACACACAATACCACATAACATGAATCGAGCACGTATGTGAATATTGAGGTTGCGCAGGTGTCCCCGCAACAACATATATCTTAAGATAGCCTCTTACACGAAAACAAGTTAGCCTGAATTACAACGTGCATATAAATTTTAAACATGAATAGAATACCACATATACAGTCCAATTAAAGCAATTAAAGTGATAGTGAAAATTCCCACCTGAATAAATGATGATGATGATGCCTGACTTGAAATGAAGATGCTCGACTCACAGTCCTAAGCCCGTAAATCCTCGATAAAGTCTACATATAATAATAATAATTATAATCCTTACAATTTATAATAAATGAAAAGATACGAATACCACTATATAATAACTGAAAAAAATTATAATTGTTCATTAATATTAACCGAAGAGTTAACATTATTAATGGC
Organism: Orobanche coerulescens; assembly: GCA_033398695.1. Classification (NCBI taxonomy): domain Eukaryota; kingdom Viridiplantae; phylum Streptophyta; class Magnoliopsida; order Lamiales; family Orobanchaceae; genus Orobanche; species Orobanche coerulescens. Next base: position 65,475,309 of record CM065801.1, read on the forward strand.
TGAAATTAAAATACTTATGCAATAATTTCGAATTAGTTATTAATATTAATTGAAAGTCAATCTTTCAACGTTTTGGGTCAAAATAGGACTGAAAGTGAATTTTAAAAGCTGACGGGTTGATTGAAGAATATTTGAAATCTGTCTGGGTTAAAAATTGAAGTAAATAGAAGTCTGGGGTTAAATAGAATGTTGCTGGAAAAATTTGGGGACTAAATTGAAAACCTAAATTTTAGCGGGTATATAAACCCAATCCTCTTCTCTCCGCCGACACCGCTCATTTCTCACTTCTGCACCTCGCCTTCCTCTCTCTCTCTCACCTCTCTTCCTCCCGCCCCCTCTAACTCTCTTTCTAAATTTCTTCAGCAAAATCCGACCTCCTCTCACTTAAGCTCCATCTCAGCCGGAGCACAAAAGGCAAAAAAACACAAACACAATTCTCTCCTCTCTCTCCACCGAAAAACACACACAACCAGACCTCGAATCACTTCACTGCGGAAATCCGGCTGGGTACCGAAAAGCATCAGACGACGGGCAGAAGTCGGAGCAACAACGATGGTGGTGGCAGGACCGAATGATTATTTTCGGACCCTGACCCGTACCACAAGGCAGCGGCGGCCCAATTTGTAGAATCCAACGGCGATTCCAGCGAGTCGTAGATGAGGCTTCGGAGTTGATTAAATTCGGGATGTTTTCACAGGTTCGAGGTCGAAAGGGGAATGGAAAATCGTCGGAAATCGAAGCCCAAAAGTTGAAGCATGGAGGGACTTCGTCGGGCAACTTGTGGCCAAGGTGAAGGTGAGATTCGGGTTTCCGATTCGGGTTCAGATGTCAAATTGGCATCAATGAGATGCGATATTAAGAGTTGAATTCTGATTTTTTTTGTAATTTCTGGATATGGGTTTGGGAAAAATATTTTAGTCAGACGGAATAAAGCTCTATCCTGAGTTTTAGTTAGTTTTGGTTCATAGAATCTGAATTTGTAATTAGAAATGGGGTTCTATATCTAATATGAATTCGTGACGGTGACAAATAGGAGGAATTGTACAAATAACAATATGGATTTGCTCTGAAGATGATGTAAAGCGAAAGATGTAGGGGGATTACCTTCGTAAGATTTGACAGAGGTTGATAGGAATAGGCTGGAGACTCGACGATAGGCTGAAGCTACGCCTTCTTCTTCTAGTATTGTAAAAATTTCTGTTCCGTTATGGTTGCTGGAGAAGTCTGTGGCTGGACATCCAGAACTTGATATCGTGTTTTTTCCACTTTTTTTTGTTTGGATGTAAAGAATGATGTAAAGGATTTTGTGCAGTAGAATCTGTATATTTATAGTTGAAATTTTTGAATGTTTGGATTAGGATTTGTGTTGGATAAGTATTGAGGAGTTTGATGAAGCAAGGGGACTGGCAGAGGAACAATGGAACAGGAAGAGTTCTTAATTATGATTAGTGTATTTTAATCATGGTTGGTTAATTCCTAATATATTATTAAATATAAATGATATATTAATAATAATAGTAATAATAGTTTGGTAATGTTGATAATAATTTGAAAATAATAAAGATAATAATAATAATAAAATTAATACTTAATAAAAATCGCATTAATAATATTATTAATAATAATAATTATAATATTAATGATAGTAGCATTAGTATTATATTTAAATAATTCATAAAAGTATTGTAAAATAAGTAATGACCACTTAAATATATATCTGACGAAATGATTCGGGCTAGGACTTGTGATATGTCGAAATAAATGTTCAGGATCTCTAAGTGAAATTAAATAAAATGAAATGCATTATAATATTGTTATAAATAATAATAATGTATTATGAAAATAGCGGGTATTATATCCTACCCCTCTTAGAAAAATTTTCGTCTTCGAAAATAAATGGCATACTTCGATTGAAGAAATTCGGATAACGAGCCTGAAGTTCGTCCTCGCGCTCCCAAGTGGCTTCATCTTTACTGTGGTTACGCCATTGGATCTTGACAAACACATTCTTTTTGTTTCTCAACTGCCGGACTGATCGGTCGAGAATTAGTTCTGGTTGTTCTTCATAAGTAAGATTTTTGTTCATCTCCACGGCGATATAGTTGATGACGTGGCTGGGATCGTGCACATACTTCCTCAACAATGATATATGGAAAACGTTGTGCACAGTCGAAAGTTCCGGGGGTAAAGCCAAGCGGTAAGCTAACTCTCCAATCCGTTCAAGAATTTCGAACGGTCCAATGTATTTCGGTCTCAACTTGCTCCTTGGATCGAAACGAACAATTCCCTTGGTAGGAGATACCTTCAAGAAAACTTTGTCGCCAACACAGAATTTGAGATCCTTCCTACGCTTGTCGGCATAAGACTTTTGACTATCCTGTGCTATCTTGATCCTCTCACGAATCTTATCCACCATACCAATTGTCTGCTCGATCATCTCGGGACCCAAAATTCTCCTTTCACCTACCTCATCCCAATACAGTGGTGATCGACACTTCCTACCGTATAGGGCTTCATATTGTGCCATACCGATCGTCGACTGGTAACTGTTGTTGTAAGCAAATTCCACTAAAGGCAACAGTCGTTCCCAATTATTTCCCGGAGTTAAACAGTGCACGAGTAGCGCAACAACTGAACCTAACTACTTGAAATCAATGAATCATTTGGCTCCACTCCAACATCTGCACGGGTAGCGCAACAACTTAACCTAACTACTTGCAATCAATAATCACATGGGCTCCAAACAAGGTAGACTTTATAATACTGTTCCGAACAAGGGAGACTTTAAAATTTAGTGCGTACGACACATTATAAGTTCAAAACGTACTAAAGGGTCCAAAACAAGTCATAAGTTCATAACAAGTCATAAGGGTTCAAAATATGTCAAAAGGTTCAAAACAAAGTTAAAAGAGTTTAGGTAATAATGTTCATGTAATAAAGTTTCATGCACTTCAGCCCCAAAAGTGTAGTAAAACGGTAAAAGAGGGGATGTGATTACTCACCAAAATGATAAGCGATAGGTCAAGACGATATAACGTGTATCGAGAAGTCGCGAGCTTTAACGACGACCTAAAATATAATAATCGTGTCTCAGGCTTATATATATATATATATACATTTGACATTGTACACATTTTCGTAAGTTTACGAAAATATAAAAGTTTAGTTTGTTTATCAAGTTTACAAGTATTAACAAGCCCTTATTCGCAAATTAACCTAGGTTCGGTTTTTAGATAAACGTGATCAAAAGGTTCCAATTGTTACTTAATTATCGTGTTTCGGTTTTTAGATATATAGTTATCCCGACTTAATCAATACATTATTTCAATCCCGCAAGCTATTATGACCTGGTTTTTGTGTCCTTAAAGATGTATATAAATGTATTTACCAATTTCTAGTGATCTATAGCCTTAATTATATCATAGCACAAGTCAAATTACATATACACAAATTCCTAGTTCATTATAGAAATTTTAGTAACTTTCTGCAGTCCACGGAAATGACGATATCTTGAGTTATACAACCCCGATTGAGGTGAGGTTTTCGGCTACGTTTAAGTTTATGTGTTGTCTACATTTGATAAAACTGGGCCGACTATCATAAATGACCATAGCTATGAGCTTTTTCCATTTCAAATCTGCTAGGCAGTTTTAGATATGTTTCACCATTTTGGCTCTAGTTTACTCGTCCGGATGAGATACGGAGTCCACCACCTGGCGAAATGACCGTAAGACATAGCTCTACAATCCTATCTTATTTCCTAAGTTTCATGGTCTACTGAGTTGTGTAGCAAATTCGTGCAAGTGGGCTGTTTGTATTTTCAGTTTTGGTAAATCGTATATAAGGATTGTTTTAGCTAGTTTTCGTGTCATGCATCACATATAAAATGTCAAATACATATACACTACTATTATATCATAAAAATACATAAGAAATCATAAAATTATTACAACCATATTGAAATAAGTAAGAAATAGTCATAACCTTACAATGATTTGTGAAGAATATCACAAGAACACAAGAACAAAACAAAACTAATAATCACTAACTAATCTTCAAAACTTTTCCAACCATAGCCAAGCTTCCAAATTAAAAACCCTAACTTATAATCTCGTGGTGAACAATGATCTAACATAAAAACAACCTTAGTAAAAATCTTCAAGAAAAATCACCAGGAAATGTGTAGGGGAACTATTCGGAATACATAAAATTACACAACAAAACAGTAAACGAATTACAAATAAAATTCCGGAGATTAAGGATTACACAACAAACTTATTGGCAACGAATTACACGAAATAAAGGGGAAAACGAATTAACCCAAAAAACCCGAACACAAAGAACAGGAATTTAAAGTTCTAGAAACCAAACCGAACAGATCACAACAGATCTGAAAAACGAGAGGCGAAGGTGGTGCGAATCGACCGGAACTCGGCCTCGGCTCAATCCTCCAATATTCAGTACCCACGTCCAAGGCTCCTTGTGTGTCCGCGACCAACAGCCCAGACGAACAAAGCCGATTCCCCAGCTGGTTTCAAAGGTCCCGAATGAATAACACCCCCGAAAACAACCTTAAGCAATTTCACTCAGAAAATAATTTTTTCACTCAAAAAAATCACAAAGAAACACGGCTTGTTTTTCTCACTTAGGAAAAATTAGGTTTTTAATTTTCGTGTGTATTTCTCAAGCCCAAATCGCTCAAATATATAGGCAAAAATCCCAAACGGAAAGACACAGATTTTTCGGGGAATCGAATCCTTTCTTATCATTATTTGATAAGGGTTTCGATTCCCTTCTAAATCGGAACCGCACAGCCGAGCCAAAAAGGAAAGGAAATCGGATTTCCATGGCAGTCGGCGGAGAGCGAGAGTGATGAGAGAGAAACAAAACAGAGAAGTGAGGCTAGGGTTTGCACGGGGGGTGAAACAAATACAAGCGACCGACGGGTGAGATTGGTCAACTTTAATCAACGGGTGAGATCAAAGAGTTGGAAGAGTCCAGAAGCCGGGCCAGGGGGTTTTAATTTTGTCTGGGCTGGGCTGCAAGATGCGGCCCATTATAATAAATTAATTTGGGCCAAATTTCTTAACAAATCTCCACCCGGACCAAATGAGCTATCGAGGTACTTTCTTGATAAGGAGGTCATCATCGTCGAACGTCACACCACCTGCACATCACACAAAGTTAGTACAAGCATAAAGACATAAATCAATCACTAAGAAAGAAAACTAGGAATCATGGAGAAAACTAGAAAAGCTATCACAAATATAGCAAAAAAGAAGACTGGAGTGTCTTCAATTGAGGGAGTCGATATTTAATATCGACTTGCAAGATCTGATTTTCTCGACCGGTAGACACTTCGTGCCCATATCTGCAGGGTTAGACTGGGACGGGATTTTCTTCAAATCAATTATGCCTTTTTCTACGATATCACGGATGAAGTGTCGCCTGACGTCAATGTGCTTTGTACGATCATGGTGTAACACCCCCAATCCGCTCAGGGATATTACACGCCGTAGAACCTTTCCTCAAGGATCTACCAGGCTGGTAACGACATTTAACATCTCGACAATGCCTTCGAGGCTACAATGACTCAGTAGACCGATTTGGTCTTTCCACAAATACATACAACTCAAATACAACTCATGCCCACGCAGGGGACAAAATACAACTACACCTGCATAACGGAACAATACAAAGAATGAAAATAAAGTACAACCGAACCAACACACGATGTACGGTTCCTCATGTGATTAGTATCGATCATCTTTCATCATCCTTCGTGCCGACCACGTGTTATGCTCCAAAACCCGAATGCAAAAACAGACATCCACCCCGAATACTCGGGGTTAGCAAAACTCCACAGTGCAAATACAAAGTGCAAATACGAGCCATACAATTCACATTCCACGAATAACAATAACCGAGGATCCTCAAAGATCCAAACGAAACGAAAAGTACTTCCCGAGGCAAGGGTTTGAGAAAACATTTCAAAAACGAAATATCATAAATCAATGGAAGTAATTTATAAAAGCTTTAGAATGCCATCGAGAGTTTTAATAGAAAACAATTTAGGATTATCAAATCCTACTTTTCGAAAACCGAAAGACAAAAGGGGTCACCGCCCCAAAGGTTTACTTTCTGAAAAATGACATTAACCAACCGTTGGGATTTTAGCCCCAAATCCGTAAAACGACTTTTACAAAACCATTGGGATTTCAGCCCAAATCCGTAAAACGACTTTTACAAAACCATTGGGATTTTAGCCCCAAATCTCATCAACTCACAAGACACAAGAACGACCGGAGGTTCGTATCCCAACATCAAAATCCACAAATAAAGGATTTAAAACAAACAACAAAATACTCCAAGGCCATCCTAGCCAAGTAAGCCAAACGAACACCTACCTCTTACACACTTAGTCAATGCATGCAATCATAAAAACCGTTCGAAAGCACTCATTTCCTAAATGCCAATATCAAATCACATTTGCAAAAATGCACCACAATTAACCGTCGATCCACACCTCCGTGGACCCCTACCGAGACCCCGTCGGATCTAACCCGTAGTGGTTAAAAGCAAAGCTCGCGGTCCACAGCTTCGTGGAACCCTACCGAGACCCCGTCGAGTCTAACCCGTAGTGAGCATACACACACACACGTTACTCATGCAACACTAATATGCTAAGAATGTAAGTTCATTAAGAATACTCACTAGAGATGGCCATTAACTCGACACCATTATCAAACTCTTCAAAATTTCGATAACAAGGTTAAATAAGGAAATACACGATTCCATAACTTAAACAATATGAGTATCATCATAAAATCCTTCGACGTTCAAAATAATCAAATCATAATCAATTCTCAAAACACCGCTCACAAAACACAGCGTTTGAAAGAAAGCCTTTAACGAGGCCAAATCAAATCCTTTTGAAACTTCATTTCAAATAACCAAAAACGCATCAAGACGACCACCGATCATCATATACATAAAACGAGAAAAGTATGGGCAAGGTACTTGCCACGATACCGCGAGCACGGAACCACGAACGGATACGGCTCAACCGGGAAGCTTCTAACGCCCGATGCTAACGAAAAGGAATACGACAACGAACGGAACGGAAGAATCAAGCACGACCGCAAGGAACCGGCGGAAATGAACCTAACGATTCGAATAGCACAATCACAACCACTTCTAAACGATTACGGAAATGGAATACACCATTAAACCCGCCTACGATTCATGTATATTCATACAAAAATAACAACGAGGGCGGACCACAACCAAACCCTCTCGATTCCATAAAAATCCACAAAATATACATGAATCCGTAGGAAAACTAAAGATACTAACAATATCAATCTTATACATCATGAATCCACCAACGAAACGGAACGAATCTCAAGAAAAACCCAAAACCCCAAATTAATCGAATTTGGGTTTTAGAGCATTACCTTGGTAGATTCATGTGTTAAGATCCGTAGAACACGCGTTAGATTGATTATCCGAGCCTCACAACCGAAAAGAAATGATGAAAATCGACCCCGGATGAAGAACTCTCCCCTCTATACTTTCTCTCTCGCGGCGCAAATGGAAAATGGGGAAGGAAATGAGCTTCACGCTCAAAACAAAGACATTTATAGTGTAACACGCAGACCTATCGGCCGGCCTATCGGCCGATAGCCCAACCGATAGCCATACGGAATGCCGGCAGAGGGTCTATCGACCCCCTATCGGCCGAAAGGCTCCCGGAAGTGCTCTACCAAAACTAAAACGACCATAACTCTCTCGTCCGACTCAGATTGACTCACCGCTTGAACCATTGGAAAGCTAACTCGATGTTCTATAATATTGCAAGATTTATAATTTTTGGAGTTACCAAAAATTAATGATGATCTAACAAAGACGAACTCATACTTAGAAAAGTCGTTTAGTAATCCCGAATTCAACAAAACGACACCGAAACCCGAACTCCGAATACGAACCGAAGATACGGTTACGAAGTACTCACAAAGACGAATCTAAGAGCTAGTAGAACACACAATTCCGACCACCCGAAGGCTCGAGATTCGACAACGGAAGGTAATTACCCCAAACTTTGGGAAATTACGAAAATGGCCCAAATGCCCGAAAATCACCATACGTGATCGAATAACCAAACCGAAGTTCACAACACGTCTAACAAAGTTAAACGGACTTATGCGGAAACTCAAACAAGAGTTTCGGTAGAGATTCGCATGATTCGATATCAAGTGCGGATAATTCGCTAAAAAGCACGTAACTCAACGAAACGACACCGAAATGAACTCGGATGTCAAAAAGTGTAGAATTAATCATTCTCGGAATGACGAAACGGTCATGAGCGAAGTCAAAACGGACTCGACCAAAAAAGAATTACCGGAAATCGAAAATTGCGGATATTACATTCTACCCTCCTTAAAAGAAGTTTCGTCCCGAAACTTAAAACAAGTAGGAGAAGAAATATTCCGCCAGAAAACTCAACGAGACACACCAGATGCGTAACTAATGCCCAACGGCGAAATGTTACAAACAACGCAAAGGAATATACGGCGTGTAAACACGCTCCACGGTGACCAACACAACGCCGTTAGGGATATAATAAAACCGACAAGTGACAAGCGTCATCAAACGGATACTATAGCCAAGTCAATTATCCGATAATCACAAAACACACCGAACTAAAAACAATATGATTGATCAACCCAACGGTACATCAATCAAAACGCTTGTCAACCGATTAACAAACACTTAATCCCATCGCCTATGGGTTGGAAGATTGAAAACGAAACTATTTTCCCGAACTAAAGGGAATTACGAAGGAGCCCGAACGCTCAACAATCACGAAACGAGAACAAAAACCGAACGAACAAACGATCGAGACAACAAAAATCGAAGAATCATGTTCGAATCACGAAGAACAATAAAGTTCGACAATAACTCCCTGTGATGATCCGTGAGAACTACAAGACATGCATTCCCATAAGATCCACAGAAAGGGAATAGCGATTGAAAAGTCACAACGACAATTACGTTATTCCGAAATGATATCACACTCGTTCGATAAACAAAAACAAGGGCAGGACAAGCTCGAAACGCCAACGAACATAAATGAGTCGACAAAGTAGAAAATACGAAGTTCAAAATCCGATCCTTCAATAAAAGGACTAGCGTAACCAAATGATGTTACTCCCGAACAAAGTTCACAAGAATCGAACCGAACTCAAAAAAGTCACACCGATAACCAGATCGGCCCACAACAAGATCACACTGCTCGGACGATGAAATCAAATACCGAACAAGTTCATAAAGTACCAACGAACAAGAGCGAATCGATAGATCGGGAAGAGAAAACACAAGTCAAAATAAGACGGGCATTACCTCCGACTCGTCCACGAAATTCACAAAAACGGAGCAAGGTAACAAGACATTAAACAATCGACGCATAACGGAACCATCACCGATGCACACGGCCATACCAAACCAAGCTCTAACAAATCTCACATGCGCGACAACGAAGAGATTGCCATGATGCGACAACATTCAATAACAACACTCCGCATCAAACAGGGGCTAGCACAACCAAAGTGAGGAAAGCGTCACAACTCTCACACCGCCAATTCGATAATACTGGAGAAAGTATCCAAATGACAACGCGAACATCACACATACATACCCAGCCCTCAAACGGAATGGATAGGTTTTTAAAAAAAAAAAAAAAAACGAAAACCTCATTTTGAAAATAATTTAGAAGAATAGGTTGATCTTGAGTATCACCTTTCAAAAAGTATAAACGTGAAACATCGTTATCGAGACACCGGAGAACCATTTCGCATTTGATAAGAATGAAGATACTTTCTCTTAATGAAAACTTTCAAAATATTCGACCCTGTCTAAATAAAAGTGTTGAAAATATCTCAAAACATTTTGGTCCCCGAGGTAGAAAATTTTTGAAATACATTGTGGCATCTTGGATGTACCACAAGAAAATAACCCATTTGAAAAGTATGTCTCAAATTTATTTTTCTAAGATACTCAAGGTTTTCAAAAATCCAATAGGCCGTAATGCCCAAAACTCACACATACCGACGTTCACTAAAACAACTCCTAGCACACGCATCAAAACGTTTAAAATCGAGACAATACATGTCTTTAAACGAAAATAAACGATAAAATACCATATTCAGAACAAAACCACTGATAAGATACCCTCCCGCACTGGCTAGTGAACAAGTCGAACGCGTATAAGCACAAAGCCTCCACAAGAGGTTTGTAAAACGTGCAAATCAATTCGGAAATCATCAACAACGGACAAAAACAACAATAACAAGACATCACAAACGACGACATTCCTCGTATAAATCAAATACGAGAGTCGACTAAATATATATCGTGAAATCAAAATTCACATAAGGATTCCACCACTTAACAAATAATCATAAAAATAGCTCGTGTCACACGAGGCACAACACAAAGAAGGGAGACTTACTTCCACAGGTCGCACGAAGATGATGATCGCCCCACGATACTAATCACGACCAACAAACTCAAACGACGCGTCGCGACATTTCGACTCAGACTAAATCCGACGAGACAAAACTCAATAGACACCACTGACCCGACAGCCTAGGTTTTCACAACCTGGCTCCGATACCATTTATGTAACACCCCCAATCCGCTCAGGGATATTACACGCCGTAGAACCTTTCCTCAAGGATCTACCAGGCTGGTAACGACATTTAACATCTCGACAATGCCTTCGAGGCTACAATGACTCAGTAGACCGATTTGGTCTTTCCACAAATACATACAACTCAAATACAACTCATGCCCACGCAGGGGACAAAATACAACTACACCTGCATAACGGAACAATACAAAGAAATGAAAATAAAGTACAATCGAACCAACACACGATGTACGGTTCCTCATGTGATTAGTATCGATCATCTTTCATCATACTTCGTGCCGTGACTTTGTTATGCTACAAAAACTGAATGCAAAAACAGACATCCACCCCGAATACTCGGGGTTAGCAAACTCCACCGCTTGCTAGTGCAAATACAAAGTGCAAATACGAGCCATACAATTCACATTCCACGAATAACAATAACCGAGGATCCTCAAAGATCCAAACGAAACGAAAAGTACTTCCCGAGGCAAGGGTTTGAGAAAACATTTCAAAAACGAAATATCATAAATCAATGGAAGTAATTTATAAAACAGCTTTAGAATGCCATCGAGAGTTTTAATAGAAAACAATTTAGGATTATCAAATCCTACTTTTCAAAACCGAAAGACAAAAGGGGTCACCGCCCAAAGGTTTACTTTCAAAAATGACATTAACCAACCGTTGGGATTTTAGCCCCAACCGTAAACGACTTTTACAAAACCATTGGGATTTCAGCCCCAACCAGAAACGACTTTTACAAAACCATTGGGATTTTAGCCCCAAATCTCATCAACTCACAAGACACAAGAACGACCGGGAGGTTCGTATCCCAACATCAAAATCCACAAATAAAGGATTTAAAACAAACAACAAAATACTCCAAAGGCCATCCTAGCCAAGTAAGCCAAACGAACACCTACCTCTTACACACTTAGTCAATGCATGCAATCATAAAAACCGTTCGAAAGCACTCATTTCCTAAATGCCAATATCAAATCACATTTGCAAAAATGCACCACAATTAACCGTCGATCCACACCTCCGTGACCCCTACCGAGACCCCGTCGGATCTAACCCGTAGTGGTTAAAAGCAAAGCTCGCGGTCCACAGCTTCGTGGAACCCTACCGAGACCCCGTCGAGTCTAACCCGTAGTGAGCATACACACACACACGTTACTCATGCAACACTAATATGCTAAGAATGTAAGTTCATTAAGAATACTCACTAGAGATGGCCATTAACTCGACACCATTATCAAACTCTTCAAAATTTCGATAACAAGGTTAAATAAGGAAATACACGATTCCATAACTTAAACAATATGAGTATCATCATAAAATCCTTCGACGTTCAAAATAATCAAATCATAATCAATTCTCAAAACACCGTTCACAAAACACACGCGTTTTGAAAGAAAGCCTTTAACGAGGCCAAATCAAATCCTTTTGAAACTTCATTTCAAATAACCAAACAAACGCATCAAGACGACCACCGATCATCATATACATAAACGAGAAAAGTATGGGCAAGGTACTTGCCTCGATACCGCGAGCACGGAACCACGAACGGATACGGCTCAACCGAAGCTTCTAACGCCCGATGCTAACGAAAAGGAATACGACAACGAACGGAACGGAAGAATCAAGCACGACCGCAAGGAACCGCGGAAATGAACCTAACGATTCGAATAGCACAATCACAACCACTTCTAAACGATTACGGAAATGGAATACACCCTAAACCCGCCTACGATTCATGTATATTCATACAAAAATAACAACGAGGGCGGACCACAACCAAACCCTCTCGATTCCATAAAAATCCACAAAATATCCATGAATCCGTAGGAAAACTAAAGATACTAACAATATCAATCGTATACATCATGAATCCACCAACGAAACGGAACGAATCGGAAGAAAAACCCAAAACCCCAAATTAATCGAAATAGGGTTTTAGAGAATTACCTTGGAAGATTCAAGTGTTAAGATCCGTAGAACACGCGTTAGATTGATTATCCGAGCCTCACAAACGAAAAGAAATGATGAAAATCGACCCCGGATGAAGAACTCTCCTCTATACTTTCTCTCTCGCGCAGTGGAAAATGGGGAAGGAAATGAGCTTCACGCTCAAAACAAAGACATTTATAGTGTAACACAGCACCTATCGGCCGCCTATCGGCCGATAGCCCAACCGATAGCCATACGGAATGCCGGGCAGAGGGTCTATCGACCCCCTATCGGCCGAAAGGCTCTGGAAGTGCTCTACCAAAACTAAACGACCATAACTCTCTCGTCCAGGACTCAGATTGACTCACCGCTTGAACCATTGGAAAGCTAACTCGATGTTCTATAATATTGCAAGATTTATAATTTTTGGAGTTACCAAAAATTAAAGATGAACAAACAAAGACGAACTCAAACTTAGAAAAGTCGTTTAGTAAACCAGAAATCAACAAAACGACACCGAAACCCGAACCTGAATACGAACCGAAGATACGGTTACGAAGTACTCACAAAGACGAATCTAAGAGCTAGTAGAACACACAATTCCGACCACCCGAAGGCTCGAGATTCGACAACGGAAGGTAATTACCCCAAACTTTGGGAAATTACGAAAATGGCCCAAATGCCCGAAAATCACCATACGTGATCGAATAACCAAACCGAAGTTCACAACACGTCTAACAAAGTTAAACGGACTTGCGGGAAACTCGAAACAGTAGTTTCGGTCGAGATTCGCAAGAATCGAACTCAAGTGCGGAAAAGTCGCTAAAAAGCACAGAACTCAACGAAACGACACCGAAATGAACTCGGATGTCAAAAAGTGTAGAATTAATCATTCTCAGAATGACGAAACGGTCATGAGCGAGTCGTCAAAACGGACTCCGACCGAAAAAAAGAATTACCGGAAATCGAAAATTGCGGATATTACACATGGAAAACAGGATTTCTGCAAAAATGTATGCTAGATTGACTGTCAGAAAAGACGACAACATTATCACGAAGAACACCAATTTCAGTAAGTAAACATTTCAACCAAATAGCCTCTTTAAAGGCTTCAGTGGTGGCAATATATTCAGCTTCAGTAGTAGACAAAGTAACTATATGCTGAAGTTGTGATTTCCAAGAAATGCATGAGCCACACAAGGTAAACACATATGAAGTTGTGGACTTACATTCATCCCGGTCATTGGCATAATTAGAATCGACATAACCTTTAAGGTTAACCCCGTCATTAGATTTAGAAAACACAAGACCATCAGAAATAGAGTTTTTTAAGTACCGAAGTAACCACTTAAGAGCCTCCCAATGAGGTTTTCCTGGATTGGCCATATACCTACTTAAACAACTCACAGCATAAGCAATATCTGGTCTGGTACTAACCATAAGGTACATGATAGATCAAATAGCATTAGCATATGGGATAGATCTCATTTCACAAATTTCAGATTCAGTTTTTGGTGACTGAGTTTTGGATAATAAGAAATGAGAAGCTAATGGCACACTAGCAGTTTTCGCATCAGTCATTGAAAATTTTTCTAGAATTTTACCAATGTAAGAGGACTGATTTAGAAATAAAGTGCCTTTAGATCTATCCCGAGTGATATTCATGCCTAATATCCTTTTAGCATCCCCCAAATATTTCATGTCAAATTGTTCACCTAACCGAATTTAACATGATTAATAGATTTAATGCACGAACTTATCAAGAGCATATCATCTACATAAATAAGTAAGAACATAGGAACATCACAATCAGTCTTGAAATAAAGGCATGGATCATATGCACTTCGACAGAATTTCATGGACAACATGCAATCATTAAATTTCTTGTTCCACTCTCTAGGGGATTGCTTAAAGCCATATAAGGTTATTAAGCAGGCACACATAATCAGGATGGTTACTATCTATAAAACCTTCTGGTTGTTTCATGTAGATGGTTACTTTCAATTCACCATGCAAAAATGCCGTTTTAACATCTAATTGTTTCATCTCCCAATTATGATGTGCAACTAATGCAAGCATAATGCGAACAGTGGTGAATTTGACTACAGGTGCAAAAATCTCCGTATAGTCAATACCTTCTCGTTGAGTGAAACCTTTAGCTACTAACCTCGCTTTGAATCTGATGTCATTCTCATCCTTTTTGACTTTAAATAACCACTTACAATCAATCAAAGAACATTTTCTAGGTTTTGGAACAAGTTTCCAAGTATTATTCGCATGCAAGGATGTCATTTCTTCATTCATTGCACTTAACCATTCGTTTGATTTATCAGACAACAAAGCATCATTGTAAGATTTAAGTTCATTCCCATCAAGCATATCAAATACATTGACAGCAAGAGAAGCCATATGGAAATCATCTAAGTGTATAGGTCTTCTAACATTCCTTCTAGACCTATCCCTAGTTAATTGATAATCAGACAAGTCAGGAACAGATTTAGATTCGTCTCCATTTTCATATTGATTATCAGGTTGAGCATTAGGGGATTCAGGATTTTCCATATTATCAGATTCAGCAGGTAACTCATTATCACTAAGATGCTCCACCCTAATCTGAACAGGATGGAGAGAATTTTCAACAGCTAACACAGGAGCAGGTAAAGGATTATTAAGACAAAGAAATTCAGTTTTAGGGGTGTATTTCGAACTGAACGTTCGTGAAAATTTCACGAAAATGTTCGGTCAATGTTCAGTTCGTGTTCGGTTCGGTCAAATTCGAACAGTTCGCGAACATGTTCGTTACATACACGAACCGAACACGAACAAAATAATATATGTTCGTTAGTTCACGAACAGTTCGCGAACAAATATTTTTTTTTATATTTATTAATAATTTTACAATAATTAATAAATATAATTAATAATTTTTATAATAATTAATAAATATATATACAAAATAAAACCTACCATTCCAAAATCCTTAATTTTTAAATCTATCTTCTCTTTTTATTTTATTAATTATTATTGCTTTTACTTTAGTTTTTTTTTCTTTTTTTAGAACACAAACGAACAAACGAACGATCAAAACGAACGAACAATCGAACGCTAACGAACGAACACGAAATATGTGAAATTTTAACGAACCGAACACGAACAAGTGGTTTGCAATTTTACCGAACACGAACACGAACCGAACGAATCAATCCTAACGAACGAACGTTCGTTAAAGTCACCGTCGGTTCGTTCGCTCAAATACACCCCTATTCGGGCCATTAAATACCACATCCCTACTAGTGATCACCTTCAATCCGGTTCGATTCGACCCATAAACGATAACCCTTAATACCATCAGGATATCCAAGAAAAACACATCTCAGGGATCTGGGTTCAAGTTTATCAACATTTTGATGCACATAAGCAGCACAACCAAACACACGAATGTTTAAAAAAATCAATAGCATGACCCGACCACACAGACTCGGGGTAATTACCATTCAATGGTATAGATGGTGATCTATTGATAAGATAGGCAGCAGTTAAAAGAGCCTCACCCCAAAAACTTTTGGATAGACCAGAAGTGGCGAGCATAGCCCTAACCTTTTCAAGGAGGGTTCGGTTCATTCGCTCAGCCACTCCGTTCTGTTGAGGGGTGTACGGAACTGTCTTATGCCTAAGGATGCCATTTTCAGAACACATAGTATCAAACTGAGTATTGCAAAATTCAAGGCCGTTATCGGTCCTTATCTTTTTAATCCGTTTTCCGGTCTGATTTTCCACTAAAGTTTTCCAAGTTTGGAATTTTTCGAACACATCAGATTTCAGTTTGAGTAGAAAAACAAAAACTTTCCTTGAGTAATCATCAATAATGGACAAGAAGTAATGGTTCCTCCCATGAGTCGGGATACTGGCAGGACCCCAAACATCAGCATGAACATAATCAAGCACATTGGAACTCTTACCAGATTTTTCAAAAACAGGATCAGGGGAATCGGGATGTTTAGGAAATTGGGTTTTATGTTGTTTGCCATACATGCAAGAGTCACAGAAAGACAACTTAGAGATTTTATCTTTTCCAAAACACTTTTGTTTATGCGAGATATCTAATCCCTTCATGCTCATGTGTCCTAACCTATTATGCCACAATTCGGTTTTATCCGCACAAACCAGGTTAGAACATGCAGCAGTTTCAGTTTGGCAAATGTATAAATTAAATTTCCGGATTCCTTTAAACAACATTAAGGAACCTCTGCAAATTTTTATGTAACCATTTCCCCACAAACCCCTAAGGCCCTCATCTTCCAAAGTAGTACAAGATATCAGATTATGAGATAAATCAGGAATATGTCTGATATTTTTTAGAGTAAACTGAGTACCATCAGCAAATTTCAAACACACATTTCCTACTCCGGCCACAACCCGTTTCATCTTATCAGGCATATAAACATACCGATCACCAAGATTAGTATAACTCGTAAAATGCTGTTTATAAGGTGTCATATGGTGAGTGCATCCAGAATCCAGCAACCATTCGTTTTCACACAGACCAGAAAGCACAGAATTCACAGAGAGACGCAAATCATCAATAACCATAAAGACATCACCCACAGACAAATTAGCCTGATCATTTTGCAAATTCTTTTTAGGCTTGGTGAATTCTTGTATATAATGACCAGATTCACCACAGTTATAGCATTTGCGATTTTTAGGCCGGAACTTAGATTTATCCTTCCATTGCCCCTTTTTCATATTAGACTTCTCAGAATCAGTTTTGATAAACGGTTTCTTTTTAAGGTGTTGTTTAGACCTTACAAAATTGACATCAGACACCGGTTTAGAAACCTTATTAACTTTCAAGTCTAATTCCTTACTCTTCAAGCCACTTATAATAGTGTCTAAGGTAACAGAATCCCTCCCATATTTGATAGCAGATTTCACATCATTATAAGCATCAGGGATAGCATTCAAGAGCACAATAGGGGAATAATCATCAATGTTTTTATCACCCGTTTGTTTTATATCTTGTACTAACTTTGTAAAGGTATCAAGATACCATCAATATCTTTATTCAAATCCAGCTTATAACGAAAAAACTTTTCGAGGAGGAATAATTTATTAGGCAAAGATTTTTCAGTAAACGTTTCCTCAAGTTTATCCCAAAGCTGTTTAGCATTATCAGTTTTGCCTATTCGTCTAATCACAGAATCAGACAAGTTCAAGATTATAGATGAATGAGCAAACTCAATTAATTTCTCACGTTTCTCAGAAGACACATCAGACTGAAAAGTACCTTCAATGATTTTAAAACATTTTTGTTAGACAAGTATAGATTTCATTTTCTGTTGCCAAATTCTAAAATCTCCTTTGCCGTCGAAAGGTGCCATTGTAAATGAAGTTAGAGAACCCATTTTAGTATTTGTAAAAATCACACAAGATTTAAAATACGAGCACAAGGTACTATTAATACTGTAAAAACTGAGATGACAGTTAAATATCACGCAGATACCACGAAGAACAAAATCACACCAGATTTTGTAATAAAATGATCTGGAATCGAATACCAATATCACACAGATATCACAAAGATTAAAATCACACCAGATTTTAAAACAATACGAACTGGAATCGTATCCCGAAGCCCCCACAAGATCCGAGGAACACTTACGGTCCAGGTAAGGGGGTTTGGTATGCTCGGAGATAGAGATTACTACAGTCTCAACACAAAGATAGCAAAATGAAACAATCACAATCACCAAGACAGAAGCAGACGGAAGCAAGAATAACGGGCAGCACACCACAATACCGAATTTAAGAGAGATAGAGTATGAAATGTGATACCTGAGCGGATCCCTCGGCCGGAATCCGTATGTCCTTCCGAATAGAAACCCCTTTTAGAGGCTCCGATACCACTGTAGGGGAACTATTCGGAATACATAAAATTACACAACAAATCAGTAAACGAATTATAAATAAAATTTTGGAGAATAAGGATTACACAACAAACTTATTGGCAATGAATTACACGAAATAAAGGGGAAAAATGAATTAACCCAAAAACCCGAACACAAAGAACAGGAATTTAAAGTTCTAGAAACCAAACCGAACAGATCACAACAGATCTGAAAAACGAGAGACGAAGGTGGTGCGAATCGACCGGAACTCGGCCTCGGCTCAGTCCTCCAATATCCAGTACCCACGTCCAAGGCTCCTTGTGTATCCGCGGCCAACAGCCCAGACAAACAAAGCCGATTCCCCAGCTGGTTTCA